>VXAV01002955.1:4747-17646 GCA_013399715.1 Alectura lathami
TTTTTTTTTTAAAGAAGGAATATACAGTAATTTTTGCCATACATAAGCTTCAAAGCAGGGAAAGGTATTTTATGTTCAAAAAGTAAGTGGACTTGTTTTAAACAGATATGTATTTGTGGTTTTGATTGCCTTACAGATGTAGATTTGCAGAAGCATGTCTTAAATTCAAGTATGTGTACTTTCATTTGTTTCTATGTGATATAAATACTTTTCTTTTGAAAGATCTTTCCAATGTATTGTGCTTTATTTTTTTCTTAAATAAAGAAAACAAATGAAGATGATAAACTCCTTATTTTTATTCTCCACACAAGTAAGGCAAGTTGTGAAAATTCAGAATGATCTTAAAATAGTGCTATATGATTTGCTACATATCTTTTAGAAGTATAGCTTAATGAGCCAGGTTGTTTATTTTAAAAAAATGATGTATTTAAATGTATATTTACAGGTGTGTAGGAGAGTTAAAGATAGAAACACTTCCAGAATGAGAGTTGCAGAGTATATGCAAGTGACTACATGAGAAATGTTACTAGGTGGAGACAGAGCTATAAATTAGGAGCCACGACGAATATAACAAGAGGTAACTTAAAAAATTGCTAACGGAGGAGGAGTATGAGGAGAACGGAGTATCTCGATGACGCTCAGGTTGTTGAGTATCGTGTGGTGACACTGACATCTCGTGGGCTGCAACAACATTGCCAGTTTTCCCAGGTGTTCCAAAAACGAGTTTCAATCAAAGCATCTCCTGGGATACTCTGACCTTAGCATCAACGCATATTTGAGAGTAAAACCAAAAGATTAATCCAAGCTTGAATTTCATACTTAAAGCTGGCTCTTACTATAACAGCATGAAGAAGATTAGTTTGAATTAGGAGCTTCTTTTTATAGGGAAACATCTGAAAAACTCAGTTCAAGCATTGCAGGATTCAGCACCTCAGAACACCTCAGCATGTGGGTTGGGGTACCAGTTGCTGACACAACTACCAATCTCCAGTTCAGACCAGCTAAAGAAGATGTGCTTGCTAAAGTCAAAAACCTATAAGCTTTGATCCTAAGTATGGTCTTCCCAATGCTCTTGAAACAATTTCAGCTTCCTTTGCACAGCTTTTCTAGCAGTAGACTTCACATCACAAAGATTAGTGTAATTATTCCCATATCACATGTGGAGCAACTGCAGTACCAAGTGATAAAGGGACTTTCCCACAGTCATCAGCAGGGAAGTGGTAGAGCTGCAAGTATATCTCCAGTCGTCAAACTGTTATTGCACAGTGAAAAGGAGAACCCTCAACATTTTGCTCTAATTTTTATTTCCATAGAGGCCAGTTCTGCCCTGCAGAATTCTCCATACATTCTTCCTCCAAGTATAGTTTTTTCTGAGACAGACTCCTGGGGTGTGGGACCAAGTTATTATCTTTTCTGGGTACCAGACTAACCCACTATGGCTCCAGGAAGTATGACACTGTGAGGACAAAGATTGCAAAAACAGACTTGTAATGAAAGCCTGATTGTACCTTGACACAGTCCAGTTCCGTGACATTTCAGGACTTTGGTCTACTGAATATTCTGCCAGTTGCTGTATGCAATTCTAGTGCAACTCCAGTCAATGCACTGGGGAGAAGCACAGCAAAAGCTGCTGTGAGGATCAGTAGAAGTGTGCACCAATGTGAAAAGGAGCGTTAATTCTGACTCAGAAAGCTGTAGTTTCTGGAAGGAAGCATGCTGAACAGCCGCTTTCTGGTTCTGTTAAATCGAGTCCCTGGATTTTTCATGAAAGCCTGATTGTACACAGGCCAGGCAGCTGGCACTACTGATTTTATAATCAGTTATTATCAAATTAAGCTCACAGTTGTTAATATTGGCACAGATGTAGACTCATATATAAACCAGTGCCCTTACCAATTTTAGTAAAATAAGCTTTGACTATTAAACTGAGGGACATTTTCATATGTTCATATTCTTTAAAATAACACAACATACTACATTTGTTTGTTTGTTTGTTTGTTTGTTTGTTTGCTTTGTCTTTTAACTACATCAATTAATATTACATCAAGTTAACCTTCAGTGTTCCATGCAGGGGTATTTTGAAAATCTGGTTCAAGGATTGCAGCAATTCTTCAGGATATTAGCTGGTGTTCTGCAGAGATGTGACCGGAAACATGCTGCCAGAACTCTTAACATCCAGCTGTTTAACTGAGTTGAAAGATATAAATACATAAATATTCAGATAATGACTATTTTATGCAAATATATGGCACAGTTGAAAAGTTGTGTAGAAGGGGAAATAGCGCATATAAAGACATTGGCAGGAGATGTGATCCATATAGCTCAACGTATTACAGAACTAGGTACGTGTGAATTCCAGCCTCAGTTCTGCGTGATTGGGATTATGCATACAAACAAAATGTATTTATTTATATTAGCACATTTTCACTGTGATATAAACTTACTGTGGAGGCATTTTTGGGTGGTCTTTTTTAAATCTTTGACTCCAAAGCCTTCTGTCAGAACACAGTGTTTTCACAAGTGACCATCCCTGCTGCCTAACCTACACTTCTGAAGGAGGATATTGTTCCTCCAGCACAAGTGGAAAAAGTAAAAAAGCTGATTCCTCAGCTGTCTGCAGCTGATTTTAGCAGAACTGGTGAGGGTATTTCTACGCACCATACATTCTTTGAAGACACCTTTAGAGCTCTCTAGGTCAGTATCTAGTTCATAACAAGGTCTGACACAAGGTATGGCTCTCTTTGCCTCAACTAGAGGTTGGTTGGTTTAACCAGAGTTTCTCGTGAGCACTAGATTGTAGGTCTGCAGGGTGTGGAGAAAGAGGATTTCAAGAAAGGGAATCACTCGGTAGTGTTTTAGGTGTAGGAAAAACCTATGGAATGCAAGCAATGTGGAGTACCAAGTTGTGATCAAATAACTGAATTTAATCTAACATTAGAATATTGTAAGACAAAATGAGGGAAAAAATATCCAGACCAGGGCTGCATTATATAAAATACATAAACGTGCGCTAGAACTCTTTGATAAGTATAGTAACCATTAGCCCAAAGAGCTATTTTCTCCCTCTCACTCACACTCTGACTGCTTGAACATTCAAGAAAAGAGGAAGGATGTTAACACTGAAAATAACATCCACTGCCCCACATATGCCAAACTGCCCATGTGCTAAAGGAGGAAGTACCGTTCAAATAAGGCATTTTCCTAAGAATTGGGACTGCTGTCTTTAGAGCTCCTGAGGAAAGAAACAAAAGTAGGCAATCCAAATCCTTCCAGAATGCTCTAATCCGTGGGAGCTTAAAGGATGAGACCCTTCTTCCTCTTCCATCCACGTAATGCTCGAAAGGAGTATTACAGGTATCTACCTGTTTTCTGAAAGAAAGAACTGAGTTCCAATGCTGCCAGTACACCGGAGAAGGCAACACCTTCCTCTCTGCTAGGCGAGGCTCACACGCCATGGGCAGCAACAGGGTGCAAGCTCCCAGCAAGAGCCAGCAGTATGTTGTTCTGGACAGAGCCAGGCCATGTCGGCTGCCGTGAGTTCTGGCCTGAACGCACCGCTCGCCCCAGGCGTTCCTGGGGTGCAGCTCCCCGGGGTGGTGCTCCTGCCTCAGGGTCGGGCACTGCTGCACTCAGCTGTTTGGCATCTTGTGGAACTCCCCCACCGGCTCTGCTGACAGCACCAACGAAAGCTGTGAAATTAAATAGCTGCACTTGTGTCTTCAAATTCAAAATCTTTGACGTTGCATTATCTCCTTCTACATGAGAGACCCTTGAGGCCTTGCTGTACTGGCAAAACTCCTTTTAAGAAATGGAAACAAACTTACCATACAGTTTTTTATATATGAACACTTACAGGCATCCCTGTTATGTAAGTGACACAATGAAAGCTGAAACTGGCAGAACACACCAAGCAAAGCAAACACACACATACAATAGCTTTCAGGCCCTCTCCTTAACAGTATTGCAGGTACAATGGGAACTTCACACAGCTTGGGGTTTGTTTTGATTTTAATTCCTGGGCTGTGTTTTGGTTTCATTTCCTGAAATCTGACCAGCACGTAAGAGAGATTGTGTTGATTCTTCCAGCTTTTTCCTTGCTCTGGAATTCACTTCCTGCCTTCACGCTTTAGGATTTCCTCCAGCTTTATCAAGCCTCCCCAGGGTTACGTGCTGTTTGGATTACATGGTGAATTACCTAACTGGGTGACCAGGATCGCTTCTGAGGGGGGAATATCAATTCATTGCTACGCGACGGAACATCATAAATCTGCTTTCCGAGAGCTAGCCCCTGTCAGAGGTCCTCTCTTTTCTTCTTGGGCATTCAAAAACCATAACAAGAGATTCCCCTGTTATAATGGAAAATTATTCAAACTAGAGAATATTTCCTTCTTCTATTTTGCTCCATTGCTGGCAGTAAGCTATGATACTCAACGTATTTTCAAATACTCCCGTGATATTTTGGTGCTATTTTGTGGTTGTGTCTCTGTGTATGATACAGTCATCCAAACAAGCCCGTTTAATAAGCAGCATTTTCTGAACGGCCCCTTCCAAGTTCTTTTCCAGTTCCCATTTTCACGCCCTGCCCGTGAAACGTTTTTCACGAAGACGAGCGCGACTCGACTTCCAAGGCACCGGACCCGATTTCCCAAGCACCGGACCCGATTTCCAAGGCACCGGACCCGATTTCCAAGGCACCGGACCCGATTTCCCAAGCACCGGACCCGATTTCCAAGGCACCGGACCCGATTTCCAAGGCACCGGACCCGATTTCCCAAGCACCGGACCCGATTTCCAAGGCACCGGACCCGATTTCCAAGGCACCGGACCCGATTTCCCAAGCACCGGACCCGATTTCCAAGGCACCGGACCCGATTTCCAAGGCACCGGACCCGATTTCCCAAGCACCGGACCCGATTTCCAAGGCACCGGACCCGATTTCCAAGGCACCGGACCCGATTTCCCAAGCACCGGACCCGATTTCCAAGGCACCGGACCCGATTTCCAAGGCACCGGACCCGATTTCCCAAGCACCGGACCCGATTTCCAAGGCACCGGACCCGATTTCCAAGGCACCGGACCCGATTTCCCAAGCACCGGACCCGATTTCCAAGGCACCGGACCCGATTTCCAAGGCACCGGACCCGATTTCCCAAGCACCGGACCCGATTTCCAAGGCACCGGACCCGATTTCCAAGGCACCGGACCCGATTTCCCAAGCACCGGACCCGATTTCCAAGGCACCGGACCCGATTTCCAAGGCACCGGACCCGATTTCCCAAGCACCGGACCCGATTTCCAAGGCACCGGACCCGATTTCNCGGTGTGCTGCTGGGGGGCCTGCCCCTCGGGCTGCCCCTTGCCCCCGGGTGTGCTGTTAGCTCTGCGCTCGGCAGGGTGTGGGCGTTTCTCCGCGGCCAGTTGCAAAGCAGCGGGGCTCGTCGGGCAGGGGGCGAGCGGGGGCAGCCCAAGGTCAGCGCAGGCCGAGAGGGGAGGGGGCGGCCGGGCAGGGGGCGCGGGCTGAGCAGCGTCAGCTGCGCGGAAGTGCGGGTGTTCCGTGTGCTTGAACAGAACAAAGGTGTGTCTCCCCTGAAATAAGGTGGTGTCTTACTGGCAGCCCTAAATGCATCCTGCTGCCCGATCAGTGAAATTCGAGCTCGGAAGTGACACGTGAAAGCATCTGTTTGCTACGGGTTTTTGTTATTGTTGTTTGAGCTTTGGTATCTTTTTTAGGCTTGTTTGATAGCCCGTTGTTTCTGAATCTGTCTTCCCCCTTCTATACACCAAGGGCACTATAATTGGCTTTTGTTCCTTAGCTGTTGTCTTGAGCCATAATCCTCTTTCTTTATATAATCAAACCTGAAGAGATTTCCGGTAGGGAGGTGGATGTCCGAGCAGAGCATAGTAATTCAGTCTGGTTTCTTATGGTTTCTCTGTGGGTCGCAGTCTGGTTTGGAACATGATGAAAGTGGTTATCTGCTTGGATCAGCCTGATGCGTTGGCCTAAAGCTCAGTATTCCCACAGAACCAGCCATCAGCAGCACAGCAGGGCTCTGAAAACCCGAAGTCATCAGAAAACACTGTTGCTCAAATTCAAATGAACTTAAAGCAGTAATTGTGGCTTTTTTTTTTTTTTTTAAGTGATGGAGGTTTTTCCACCACTTTTTTTTTTCTTTTTTTTTTTTTTTCTGTCCTCTTTCAGAGCTGCATGTTTTCCAGACCATCTCTTCCTTTCCAGCCCCCACCCCTTCAACTTTTCTTGTAGGACAAGGGAAAAAGGGAGATACAATTCACCCTTCATTGTCAGATCCTGTGATGGGAGCTTGTGATTTTTCTTTTATCTTGACTTCTTACATGTAAATCAGTTTATTGTATTAAATGTAATGTAGGCTTTCTGTTGCCTGTTATAGTTTAAAGATGGTATGAACTGTGGTCTCCTCCAGCATGTTCTGTCTGCACTCCTAGTTTTACATCAGAATAGCTACATCAGTAGGCTTAATCTGAACTGAAATTCAGTGGGAATGTGGAAGTAACAGTTTTGCTCTACCAGCTGCCTTCCCCTCCTGAAATGAGACGAAGGCAAATCCTTCACGTGTTCCTGCAGACTCAGTTACCAGGGTTTTGTGTGTTTGCGCTGTTTCTCCAGTTTTGTTTATTTTAAGCTTGCTGGCTATGTGAGGCCTGCAGATGGTTTTGAGAGGTAATTTTTTATGGATTTTCTTTCTTTTTAATATCATCAGGGTGTGGATTTTGTGTCTTCAAGTGAAAATTACAGTTCTGTGTACTGAGTTAAATGTTCAGGCATCATTGGATAACATGATGTGACCTGATGCTAGTTGCTTTGTGATATTGGAAACAAAACAATCAAACAATAAATCCTGTATGAAACAGTTCAGCAATATAAAATGGTATCTACGAAAACCTCTTAAAACTTTTATTTCAGTATACTTCAGTCATCTTACAACACAGTGAACATCTCAGACTTTTCCATTACAAGGGGATTGTGACTGTTTTGCCAGCAAGCACCTAGTATTTATGCTCCTGGAAACCTGTTTCTTCTGTGGGATTATACTGTATTCAGACTGCTGTATTCTAGTGCATGGTCTGTGGAAAAGTCAAGCTACTGGCCACCTTCATCCAAAGCCTGTCCGTCCTTCTGGCAAACAGAAAATGCTCTGAAGGAGTTGTGCTCAGGCAATCTTGTGGTAGTTGTGATTTGTGGAGCAAAGTGGGAAATGGGTTTAGTTGGCTGTATTTGAGGTAAAATAAATGCCACAGTTTAGTAATTAGGAATGTGAGTCCTTTCTCTTGCGAGGCTCTGTAACTGGCAAGCTGTGTGTATGACAGATCGGAATGGAGTGGACTTTTCCCCTTTAGCAGAAGGAACACTCAATGGCTTCTACCTGAAGTTGTAAGCTCACCATAATTTAATCTCTCCTTGTAGGAATGTTGCAGTGTACACTTGAAATATTGCTGGTGCCGCAGTAGTGTGGTTGTGTACAAAACAGTACAGCTTCCTCCAGCATCATCTGGTCACGTTCAGGCGCCCTGTGTACATATTTTGAATTCAGTAGTGATAGCTGGATTAGCTGGCTTGCTGATAAGATTTGTTACAGTAGTGCTTTCATGAAGTACGTCTCTATGACATGTTTTAAGCTTTAATAAGAGGAAGAACAAGGCTTTTTTAGAGCTCTGTTCAAAGTAGAAAATAAATAGATTCTGCCTACTTTCGAACAGTTTTCTAAGCATAAGAAAAATTGATTTGTAGCATTCACCTTCCTTATTTTCTTCCTTAAGAAAGAATGTCTGAAAAAGGTCATAAAACAGGAAGACCTGTTCAGATTTAGGTTTCAGAATGGGAAATCAGAGGGGCAGCACTGTTTGTTGATATTGGAAATCATGTTTTTGTGAAACTGTTTGTGCTGCTCTGTATTGTTAGTTTTGTTTTTTTTTTCCTGTAAGTGGATATGTGAATTCTAACATGGACTAAGCAGTCTTCACACTGCAAAACAGAGTTCTGGAACTATTAATTGGAAAGGCCATGTCATAAGCAAATACAATTCTGTATAGATAGTAAAAAAATCAGAACCACTTATGTTGTATTCAAATGAGTCTGTACAAAGCTTTCAAACTATTTAGAGTATGCGACGTTCTTTTAAAGAGCCTTTTAAACAATGGCAGTAGCAGGTCCATAACTAGATTCTATTTCCCCCTATATTTGTCACAGGGGCAGCTTTCTTTTTTGTAGAACCCCAAATACTGCAGTATTTATTAGTCTTCAGATGTGCACACTACTAAAGCTGTTTTTATTTTATGTGTAATGGAAATTAAACTTGGACAGTGCAGTTTTATTTGTGTTGTATTCTTGTCTCCTATTGTGAGTTTTAATTATTCTGCCTAAGAGCCTGTTAAGAATGAATTTGGATGGTCAGAATGCTTCCAGTACTGTTACGTTCCGAATTGGTAAGCTTGTTAGGGATTTAATCTTAAACCAGGTTCTTCTGGAAATGCCCGACTTTGGACAGGCTGTTAGGGGATGAGGTCATCCCCATGAACCAATGCTTTGCAGGGAGGCAGGCCAAACCCTCAGTTCCGGTTTAGCTTAATGCGTGTCTTCCTCCCTCCCAGAGAACTGGCAGGGAAGTACAAACTGGATGTGGGTTAGTAAAAGTTGGTATGAATTTAATACCAAGTGAAAGTAATAGTCTGCTATATTTATTTAGCTAGGTAGAGTTGTGGTGTATTTCACTGTCACTGAAAACACAGCTTGGAAGAGAACTCAAGAGGTCAGCTTACTATTTCTGTAAGGCTTAGCAGGACCAGTTTTGTCTAAACAGGTCCTGAAGCGTCAGTCTGTCCTATTCTGGAATGTAACCGTCCTCCTCCCCCCAGCCCCAATGTATATTCCACAACTTCCCAGGACAGTCTGTTTTAACTTTGGATCCTTGTCTTAAAAGCTTTCTTCGATGTCTTAGTCTAATCTCAGTCATCGTGCTGAAGTTTAAACCCACTGCTTTGTCTGTTTGCTGCAGACAGGACAACATTATTTAAATGCTGCTGTAAGAATCTGTCGCAGCTTCAGGTTTCCCGGTGGGTGAAGGGTCAACCTTAATTACAAAGTCCACAAGGCTGAAGTAATCTTTTAGTTGCTCTTTTAGTTACCTCTGGACTCTTGGGCTCATGTTTCTAGGAGTGCTATGCAAAATTGGACAGAAAGCTTCAAGTGAGAACTTCAAGTAGAAAGAACAGCAGGTAGAGCAGAGGATTTCGTCATAATTCTGTAAATTACCCTCCTTGTCTCAGTGTGATTGATGGCCCCCCTCCTCTTTTTNTGGCCCCCCTCCTCTTTTTTTGCTGATAATGACGGTGGGTTGTTGAACTTAACTTTTGAGTTTATCCTTAGATTTTGAATGATGTATCGATAACTTGATGTGCAGGTAGTATGGGTGAATAGTTACTGTCCCCAGCTTGCACTGGGAAACTATTTCTGTGAACTAACTGAATATTTTCAACGTCTAACCATAGTTCACAGAAGAGAAGCTTGGTCAAGCAGAGAAGACTGAACTGGATGCTCACCTGGAGAACCTTCTCAGCAAAGCAGAATGCACTAAGCTGTGGACAGAGAAAATAATGAAACAAACAGAAGTGCTATTGCAGCCAAATCCAAGTAAGGACTTCTGAATTAATAGACTCATTTAGAAGCAGACAGGATGAGCTGAAATGTTTGCCTCTAACAATTCCTGTGCTAAATAATTATTTTCTCTAGGTATTGAGTCTTTAACACTTCCCAGCTTTGTAGCTTTCTATAGATGGTACCTTTTTTTTTTTTTTTTTTAAGAAGTGTTCTGTTACGCTTAGTTTGAGGAGTTCTGGCTAAAATTTTGAAAACCCCACTTATAAGGAAGACGATAAGTATTAACTTCTCGCTTTGACAGGTAGCTCTAAGAAATGCTTGAAGGACAGGTGGCACAGTCTTGAAGAACAACATCATCAACTTAACATTGTTCACTTAATGTTGAGCTTGAATGTTGGGATTTAGAAATTCTTCTTTTCTATTTGTAAGTTGTGTTTTGAGTGACAGTCATTATTTGTTTTTCAGATGCTAGGATAGAAGAATTTGTCTATGAGAAACTGGACCGGAAAGCACCAAGTCGTATGAATAATCCAGAGTTACTAGGCCAGCATATGATCGATGCTGGTAATGAGTTTGGGCCAGGAACAGCCTACGGTAGGTGAAAGCAATGAATAAATGCGGGGGGGGATGTGCAGATACGCTTTTACACTGTTAAGAAAAACATGTTTCTTGTCTCCCTCTAGGTAAAACACTTCAAAGACTTTTCTGTCATACTGAGATGACTTGCTCTATAACTTTGTGTGTTAGGAGATCAACGATGATGTTTCTATCCTAATCTAAAAGTAGGACTTAATGTTGGAATGCTAACCGTCTTTGTGGATGTGTGACTTCCTTACCAGAACACACAATCTTGGGATATAATTTCCTAATTAGAAATGGACACATAGCATATCTGATGACATTTAATGTTATCTGGAATTAAATTCTTTAGTAAGAAGTTTCTCTAACTTTACAGGATTTCTGCTTTGTTTTGTGTGTGTATGTGTGTATATATAAGTGCACATATATATACAAACAAATATTTTGCTATAGATGAGTGTAGAACATCCATCTAAACTTTGTTCTCCAGCAGACTCTTATAGCTATAGCAAGAAGTTTGGGTGTTGGGGTGTTATATGTAACAAAGTTTTTTAAGTTGTCTGAAGAGTTGGCGAGTACCTCTTCTAAGTCGGATCGAGGATTTGCTAAAAGACACTGATGAGAACTGTATGCTTAATGTACTAACCTGGGCTTCAATACCTAACTCAACCAAATTTCAAAATATTGCTCAGTCACTGTACAAAACCTACATGTGGGGAGTATTTTCCAATAGCTACGTGGGCTTTTTCGTTACTACCAAGTACTCATAAGTAATTACTGAGTGTGATATAAGGGGAGGAGGTTGTTAAATTAGTATGAGTAGGTACAATATCGAGTCCTAAAACAGGTGTGAACAATTGAGTTGCCATAGCAAATATCTTCTCCAGTGCTGTATCTCTGTTCATTGAAATCTGGTCTTGACCTGTGATTTGTATTGACAGAATCATAGAACCATTAAGGTTGGAAAAGATCTCAAAGATCATCTAGTCCAACCGTCAAATATAAAACAAGAACTAGCATTTTTAGGTATGAATGTATTTTGAAAGCCCCTGCTACGGCATTGAACTATCTTTCAAACCATTGGCCTTTGACTCTTGTGCCTGTAGTAACTTGTTTTAGTAGCCACCTGTCTAAATTCCTGTGAAATTGCCGTATTTTCTCATTTTCAGGAAATGCACTCATTAAATGTGGAGAAACACAAAAGCGAATTGGAACAGCAGACAGAGAACTAATTCAAACTTCTGCTATCAACTTTCTCACTCCCTTAAGAAACTTTATTGAAGGAGACTACAAAACTATTGCTGTAAGTTGAAGCATCCATTCTCTGAAGTTGTAGATAACTGTGCAGTATGACTTTCCTCAAACTGATTTGGAAAAGGACAGATGAAATTTGTGACCATGGTGTATTTTCTTTGACCAATCAGAAATCTTTCTTTAAGTATTGTACTATTAAAAGTATGTATCTTGAGTATGAAGTGTGTGAGAGTAATTAGGAACTATTTTTGCTTTTGTTCAACTTCTTATATATGATGCTGGGGGGGGAAACAGACAGCATTTTGCTTCTGAATATGTGTACGTTTTTCTCATGAACTAACCTAACTTGCTTTCAGAAAGAACGTAAACTATTACAAAATAAAAGACTGGATTTGGATGCAGCAAAAACCAGATTGAAGAAGGCAAAAGTTGCAGAAGCTCGAGCTGCAGTAAGTAGTATTTTAAAATTGTGCATATCTTTCAAACTCATTGTAATATATTTGTGATTCATTGTAATATATTTGTGATCTGACTGCTTTGTTGGAGTTCCAGTCCTAGTTTCTTGCCATCACTTTTTTTTTTCTTGATCAGATATTTTGAAAGAAATACCTCAGTGGAACATAAGAAAATGAAAGTGAATTGTTGATCAAGGTGTTAGTCTTTTATTTTCAGATGAGCCTGTAGTGCCTAAAATGTCTTGCTACGGTCTGCCAGACAGTTGAAGTACAAATCATGTAGAGATCTTGAGGAAGTCTTGGAAATACCTTGGTCATGTAATAAAATCTGAACTGTGATATTTGGATCTTTAGGTGTTGAAGCATATGTGCAGTTACTGCCAACTGTAGACTTAGCTGTGTAGACTTCACTATATCAAAACCTTGTAGTTTACTCCTTCACCTCACCAAGCAAGACAGGGTTCTTGTTGCATTTCTTAACATTCTTATTCCCTCAAGAAATGCTCGTTCAGGGAGATTAAATTTCCTATGGACTAAAAAGCTGCTGCTTTTCAAACCCTTCGTATTACTGTAGATGGAGCATTTTAAGTAAAGAGAACTAGATAATCCAGTGCATGCATTTTCAGCAGGCTGTGCCTGTATTATTTTCACAGTTACCTGTGTAACTGTTCCTAAAAATGGAACAGTAATTGAAATAAATGATGGATGATTAAGTGATTCCCCCTCTGCTGCCATGGCAGTCCTGTGCATTTAGTGTTGTAGGAGTTGTGCACACGTATACCAAAGAAATACAGACGGCTTAAATGCATACAGGGAGAGTGTGCATAGTGTGCAGGATGAAGAGGCAGAAGCAGGATTCTCAGACTTTTGCTGGTCCTCCTAAATGGTTCACTATCCTAAAAGATCTCAGAATCATCATTTGTGAGACTGAGCTTAACAGATAAAGCACCTCATCCTTGTGGCAGTGATCCATTTAAAAA
>VXAV01002955.1:19100-51001 GCA_013399715.1 Alectura lathami
TCATCAGAATACTTCAGATGATCTCAAGTATAGAGTACTAAATCCTCATTCCTATGAGTTTATTGATGTAAGCTTAGGCTGCGATGGAATTGAATTCGTAGCCCTTGTGAAATTAATTTTATCCATACGAGGGAAAGGAATTACTGTTTTCCTATTGTTTTTATATAGATAGGTATAAGTGATGTAAAACAACTGGAAATACATGGAAATGACTCACTTCACTTTCTTCAAGATGTGTTTTACGAATAACCGTAACTGAATAAAATCACAAATGAGGGGCCTTACCAGTATATCCCAAACTTGTGTAGCATATCCCAAGTTGTTGTAAGAACCCATCAATGCAGCTTTTTTAGAACCATGATTATGAAAGATAATTAATTACGTTAATTATGTACAACATACACCATTCTGTTAGGCCTGTCATGGTTTGGATCTTGGATCCCCACAGCATGGTGGGTCTCATTGCAGTAAGTGTTGCATACTACTCTGTTGTGATCAGATAAAAAAGAGCAAGTCAGTTCACTTTTAACTTCCTTCTGCAACCTTCATCCACGTTTCTTCCTACCAAAGTCCTGGTTGTGTCATCTTCTTACAACTGTGAAAATATGAAGGTTAAAGGAGAACAGCAGTACAAGAGGGAATTGGGACAGCAAGCTGAAGCAATAAAGTTCTAGAGTAAATTCCTTCCAGTTTGATGACTTTGCTGTACTATTTGCTCCTATTTTAATTCTGAGTTTGAGAGTATTTTAAGTCTAGTTTAAATGAAAATTCTTGTGAAATAAGAAACTAGTACTGGAATTAGCAAGAGAAATCATTAATTTGTCTGTTTCAGTCTTTAAAGTGGTGTTAAAATGAGAATAGCCTTCCATAGTTTCCAATATTCTAACATATCAAGATAACCCAACTTCATCTGTAAAGTAACTTAGTTTGACTCATATCATTTCCTAATCTTAAAGCTTAAGTTGTAATATCTTGTAAATAGAAGAATCTATTTAAAAAGTCAGTTCTACATGTCATATTCTTTCCAGTGTATGAACTTGAACATATGAAATGTAGTGCTATCGATACTTCATTATACAATGAAGGGCTTTGAGCATCTGACTTATTCATAGAACTCCTCAAATCCCTGTGAAGTCCTGAGAACAGGAAAATAGTTTAAAGCCAGAGTAGAGATGCATCCTCTATCAAAGTGTCACCAATCTCTAAGTTTGTATCTTTTTTTTTCTCTGCACTCCTAATGCTGACTAGATATGGGCTGAGGAAGTGACAAAAGTAAGTAAACAACTTAGAAATTGCAGAATTCTGAAACAATAACTTGTGTTGGTATAACGTAATAAAGGATATTGCACATTGTTGGCTTTGGTCTACACTGGCAGCTTTGTGCATTGCCTCAGAATATCCTGGTTCCCCCTAGGGCCTTTCAAATTCCAACGTTGATACAAAGCCTGTGGCTTGTTCTATAGCAAGCCGCACTACACACGTTCACTGGTGGAACAGTGACCTGTCCACATTACTGAAGGCAGTCTGTCTTTCTGTGTTGAAAGATGGAAGAAGAGGTTCACAGATGCTTTCCATTTAAATCTGAGGAGCTGCTGGTATAGGCTTCAGGCTGTCCAGTAATCTCTAGAGCGACTATAGGTTTATTTTTTTTTTTTTTGAGTTAGAACAGAACACCTGCGCAGTGTCAGTGTTAGACTGTCTTCAGTTAATTCCACATTTCACACAGGAAGTTAAAACAAGGTTGAACGCTGCACTATGAAGCACATGCAGTAGCCATGCTGTACCCTAGGTGCATGAATCTTGGGAGGAGTCTTCTCAGGTACCGTGTAGTCAGCTAGAAAGAGCAGAGGTTCTTTGCTCAACTCACTGTGGTTAGGCTGGTTTTGAACATAAAGAGGAGCTCATCTCTTGGACTGTGGTGGAGACGAGGAGGCCCAGCTATACTGAGTAGTATGAATATATCCACTCACCATTTTACTTACAGCCTGTCTAACAAAACAACATTAGGAAGGTGATTTTACTTCCTCTGCTCTTGGGATCATGTGTTATTCCGTAGCTGCAGGATGACACAGTATTTCCAAGAGTTTGTATTCTTCTGTGGAATTTGGGGAGATCATGAATTCCTGAATGTAAGCATTCAGGAATCAAGTTCATTTTCAAGTAACGTTTTGAGGGATCTTTGTGGGAGATGCCTAAAATATGACTGCATCTGGGGGTCACAGGAAAGTTTTAGGCTTGTGTTTTGAGCTCTTCATTCCATTTAGAAACAGAGGTTATCAGACTATAAGCCTCCTAGTATGAAAAAAAAAAAAAAAAATCAGTGTTTTTCCACCATTGCCACAAGGCGTAGAGTAGATACTGTCCTGCTTCTGTTCACCTGCCGGTACTGAAAATAGAGATGGGTGAAATAAATGAAGCATATCACCACATAATTCAGCTTTTGCAAACCTCTACAAATCTAGTATGGGCTTTTATAAAGTAATGTATTTCAAGTCACTCTACTGGTTAGATTAATACATGTTACCACACTATTCGCTTTCTGCTTTTTTACAGAAAGTAGTTGTTTTGCTAACATGTTGTTGAAACGAAATTATTCTGATGGATGTTCCCATGCACGTGCCCCCACCCTTAGAGTTTCCTGTTCTCATGTGTTTACTTACATGGTAAGTAAACAACTGGTAGAAAGGAAGACAGATTAGCAACTTAGACTTCAGAGAACCAGGAGGCAAGGCTATTAGTCTCCAAACAGTTCAATGTAATTTTGCATTTGTTTTTGTAGAGGGAAATACGACTTTGGTTATACAGAAGGGAATGTTTTTCTTCCCCTCTTGGCTATCAAATTTGTTTTCCCCTCTTGTTCTTTCTTTTCTCTCAGGGACTGCTAGACTGATTTCACTGACAATAATACAAAGATTCAGTAGGAAAATTCCAAGCAAAGATTTTTGCCTCAACAAACTTAGGAACCAGTTAGGTTTTCAAACTTGATACTTGTGCTATCTCAGTTTTAAGTAAGAAACGCACAGTATTCTATAGCTGCTTTCTCAGTGCTTCATTAATGTGCAAGTCTTCACAGTTGCAGTGACTTCAGGTGAAAAACATTTCTTCGGTAACTACATCACTTTTTGGTGTTTATTTTTGAGATTAAGGTCCTTCCATGTGGTTTTGCATATTGATTAGCATTAATGGCATGCAAGAGCAAAATGTTTCAAGAGGATTTTATGCGGTTGCAAACCATTTTTTTTTTTTTTTATCGCTATTACCTCATTTAGTTTCCTGAAAATAATTTTCTACTTTATTGTGTTAAGAGTAAGTGCATTGTCTTGGAGTTAATGCAGATTTTTGTCTCTAAGTTTGTTTTTTTTGGGGGGGAGGAGAAAAAAGGGAATCAAATGCATTGAGGTGAAGTAGTCCAGATCCCAGGACTGGGGACATTCTGTCTTGGAACAGTAGACCTCAGATATTGCAACACAGATTTTTATGTATTTGTGCATTTTGAGTACTATCATTTTTTTCAAAATACTGTGGAGCAATTTTGGTTTGTGCTAGCTAAATGAAGTTCTTGAAAATTGCTCTGACTGTTAGATTTACTTAAAAGTTGTTGATAGTGATAGGTAACAAGGAAAATGAATTGGAATTCTTTAAATACAAAAAATGAACCCAATCACCTTATATAAATTTTACTCTTGTTGGGATTAGAACATTTTCTGTAGTTCAGATGTGTGTATTTTTAAAGACACCTTAATTCCAAGCTCCAGAAATAGGTCTTGTATTTAGTGGCAAGAGTGAGACAATATATAAAATCTTAATAAAACTTGCTGACAAAGGTGTATGCCTGCTGGGTTGCTGTGTGGTTGTCTGAGAAAAATGTCAGGCTTACGCAAGTATTTGAGCAGAGCCCTTTGAGCTTGAAATACAGGGAGGGGGGGAAAAAAAAAAACACCCAAAACATTGTCCTTGGCTGCCACTGCTATGCTAGGGGAAACTGTGGCGCAGACACTCTTAGGCCAATTAATGCTTGCTTTGTTAGTGGGAGAGGTGGGTTAATGCTGCTGGCAGAAAAATGCTTTCCTTCTGCATGTGTTGAACATACACTGAATCTATGTGAGAGGTGCCTGACATGAATTGTTTGTTGTGTAGATAGGTCCTCAACATCTCTGAGCCCAAACAGCAATTATTCTTTTTGTGCAGCAAAGATCTGCAAAGGAAAGCGCAGGATTCAAACAACTGAACGTGTGACTAACTGCATTGGTTTGAATAGTTTTGGATACAGTGGGGCTGTGGCAGCAGGAAGGTGTAACAGAGTGCATCGCACAAACACTTAATGGCTGTGCTTGCTTTCAGTCCGAACAGGAAGTACGGATTACTCAGAGTGAGTTTGACCGTCAAGCAGAGATTACCAGACTTCTGCTGGAAGGAATCAGCAGCACACATGTGAGTACCTAGATGGGGGGGAAATTGGTTAAAATCAGGGCACTTCCTAAAACAAAACAAAAAATCCCAAATGAGCAAAAACGCTACAGTAAGCTATGTGGGAGCTTTGGGCTACTAGATTTCACTTGAATGCCTTAGATCATCCAGCACATACAGGTTTAAAGAGGGAAAAAAAAAAAAACAACCTATACTGTAGTGTCCATTGAATGTAACTATTTTCCTAATAACCTTGAACTTGGGTGTTTTCATTTTTATCCTTGCAACTTTGGCTTCCATATATAAGATCAACTGAATATTGAAACAAGAAAAATGTGCTAGACTATTCCATTGTGCAAACAATATAGGCCAATGGCATAATGCTGCTACAGCACATATTTTATGTGCTCAAATACATTGATTTTGGGACACTTTATCCTAGCTAGCTAGTAAATGCAGATCCGGTGCCTGTGTGGCATAAAACCTGATGTGCTGAGGGTAGCCTGACCAACCTGATGAGTAGGCTGCTCTGCTTAAGGTTATGTGGAGTTGTTACAGGCTAAAAGCTTGAATTCTTTGCTACCTTGTAGGCACATCATCTTCGCTGTCTGAATGACTTTGTTGAAGCTCAGATGACCTATTATGCACAATGTTACCAGTATATGTTGGATCTCCAGAAGCAACTTGGAAGGTAGTAACACTGTGAAAACTTCAGAAAAGTTTTTTCCAAGTGCTTGTGAATGGTAGGAAAACTTAATGCTGGTACCGAAGTGGTAAAAACAGGGGTATGCTGTATTTAGAGAAGATGTATCTAGTTTTACTGTTCTGTGGCTTTAGCATTTTTAAAATAAGAGAAGAAACTGTCTTAACATTTTGTTCATAATCCTTTCTTTGTGATTGGTGATGTAGGAAGATCTGCGTACTTGCTTCGCATACAGTTTTTTCTATTCAAATTATCTATCAGTCAGAGTCTTTCTTAGGGCAATTGCAGGCTATTGCTTAGGTGGGCATGGGCACTGAAGGACTGTCTGTACTTAAAAGTTTACTGTAGTGGCTGTTAGAAATAACTGTCTCTATAAAATATCTGCTTTTGTTTTTCATGAAGAGGGAATAAAAGCAGAAGTATTTTTTTAAGTCCTGTTCTTTTTCTGACTTGCTACTTTCTGTGGCATTTGATCTCGTTTCCTCAGCTTGTTGAAATAGATAGCTTAAAGACTTTTTGGATAAGTCGTTGAATTTTTTTTTCTTAAACTACTCCTTTAATGTTGTATACTTCTTTCAATGTGATATAACTTTAAAATTTGATAGCACGTAAATGCAAGTTCTAGAACTGAAAGATTGAGAATAAACATTCACTGAAATAAGGACAAATGCCTCTGAAATTAAAGGTAAAGTGTATTTGCACAAATATTTTGAGAAGTTATTTTTAAAACCTGTAGTCTTATCCTAGTTCACTCACCAAACAGAAAGCTGTAAGTGTAATAGATTTAGCATAAATAAGAAGATATTCCTCTATAAAATGGCTTGTTTTAGGATGTGTAGCATGTATAGCCTCTCTAGAACAGCTGTCTTTGTTTAAATTGCTACGAGGTATAAAAAAGTATATATGAAGAAAATACTGCATTTAGGAAAACAGGAGATATATTTGTGGCTGTGATTCTATCAGTCTTTGATACAATTAGTATGACTGTTGGACGACCAAAAGTTTGAAAGTACTTAAAAATCCCAAATTCCTCCATCAGCCAAATTAAGTTGATCTGCCTATGTGGATTAAAACAGTAACAGTATCAAATCTTGGGCCTGTCTTTCCTTCCTTGTGCAGGGAATTGCCACTGAACTATTAACGGAGAGGACTGGGACAGGTTCTTGAGTTCCACTCCTTGCTTTGGAAGAGTTTCTCAGTTTATAGGCATGTGGTGCATAGCACTTGTGGTTAAATAAACAGATGGACAGGGTGTGTGTAGTACTTTTCTAGTGTTACGCATAGGCAGATACAGCCACCAAATAAATACCTTGGGCAGCTCAGGCTTTAGTTGTGTTTGTGAGCCTCTAAGGGATGTATAGCCCTGAGAAGCATGTGCTCTTTTCACACATCTAAGAATGGCACTGTGCCGTATCTTCATATGGAAGCTGAGAGCTGTGAGGAATGTGTTTTTCTTTGGAGTGAACCAAAGATGTGTTAAGCTCTAAGTGGGAAAGCTTGTTGTTTGAAACAGAAACCTGATTCTCAGTGTAGGTGCATATTAAATGTTTTACCTGGATCAGAATTTGGAGCTTCCCTGACAGCCCATTGTAAGCTTTGTCAACATTTAGTTTTCTGTCCCACCCTTTGCTAGTCCTCTACTCCATAAGCTGTGAAACTCCTACTAAAGTGCTTAAAATCCCAGGAATCTCTATATAGCTGATGATCATGGAATTGTCTGAGTTGGAAGAGACCTTTAAAGGCCATCTAGTCCAACTGCCCTGCAGTGCACAGGGAGACCTACAGCTGGATCAGGTTGCCCAGAGCCCTGTCCAGCCTGACCTTGAAGGTCTCCAGGAATGGGGCATCCACCACCTCTCTGGGCAACCTGTGCCAGTGCTTCACCACCCTTATTGTAAGGAACTTTATCCTTACATCTAGTCTAAATCTCCCCTCTCCCAATATGAAACCATTTCCCCTAGTCCTATCACAACAGGCCCTGCTAAGGAGTCTGCCCCTTGTTTCTTGTAGCCCCCCTTTAGATACTGAAAGGCTGCTCCAGGGAGCCTTCTCTTCTCCAGACTGAACAGCCACAACTCTCTCTGCCTGTATATCTGGTAACATGCTTTCATATGGCTTTGCAAAAAGAGTGAGACCTAATGCTTTACTGATTAACAAGGTGGTTTGAAAATCTTTGGTTTTCTTTCCACCAGCTGTACAAACCAGTGACCTTTTGAACTGAACAGAACAATCCACAAGTAATTACTGTGTTAAAAGGGAACAGGTTTAGCAGTGTACTAAACAGTAGTTTAGCACTATTCAGAAGCAGCTGATTGTCATTTAAAGAGTGAAATCTGTTTGAATGCCTGCTATGGTAGTAATAAACACATCATAAGGGACAACTGAGTTAGCCCTATGAAAATTTTGGGGTCTTGCTTTTTCTTCGTTTGTTCTGCTGATTTGATTTGCTTATGGAGGATAGTGAACTGGTTGGGAAACCCAATCTGGCAGAAAAATAAAAAACCACCTTTTTGTGGAGTTGCTGTCTCTTGTCAGTGAGTTGAACCAGTTCTTTATGATCAGATGCGGTCAAGCAAGGGCAAATGGGACCCCCTCCTACTTTTGATAATGCTGAGCTGCAAAATAAGCTCACAACAGTTTCCTGAAAGTTTACCCAATTTCCTGGATGAAGTACAGTATAACTGCAAAGGGGCTGCTCTTGTCCTTCACAGCATGTTTCTACAGCTTCTCTTCAGTCAGATATGACAATTACATGGCTCCAAGGTGGGCCTGTTTAAGAAGCTGTTCTGATTGATTGTTGTTAGATTGTTGAATCAACTGAAAAGCAACAGACTGCTGGATCTCATGCAAATGGCGAAGAATTAACATTTGTCCAACAAAGAACAGAAATGGGTCCACTGTGTTTGTCTGTGTAAGTTTACCAGATGAAGAATAGCATGAAACTGAACTTGTAGAGTGCAGCACTACAGCTGGCACCAAACAAGCAGCAGGCTGAACTAGAAAGGAGGGACTTAATTTGATTTAAGTTCATTTTAAGTATTAAAAATATTTTTGCTTTACAGTGTGCAGATAGCTGGATCAACAACCTGGTTTAGGTTACAAAAATAGCTGTGTTTTTTCTCCTTGCAGAGGAGGGCTTTGTTTTTAACCTGCATTATTTCCACTGGCACAATCTGTTGTGCAGCCATGGAATTGAGAAGTGAGCAGGAGGGGGTGGAGGCTATTCTCACTGGCAGAGCTGCCAAAACAAATGTTTATTTTAATGAAGTGTGAATCAAGTCTGACCAGTACTGCTTTCCTGCATTTTTATAAGTGGCAATTATCAAGATTTTTAAAGTTGCATTATTTATTTTAAAGTGTGCTGGCTTGGTTTATCCTACGTGTTAGGAACAAATATCTTTATTTAGGTTTGTACAAATATCAGTGCTATTCAGCTGTTGCTGTTTCCTGGTATCTAAAAGCAAGAACACTAAGGTGTGAAGGCACGTGTGACTCTGTGTAGAATTGATTCACCCAGAAGTCTTTTTGCTTTGTTTTCCCCTACAGCTTTCCATCTACTTTCCTCTCTAACAATAATCAGTCTTCCTCAACGCCTGTGCAGAGCGTTCCTGCTCCTTTGGTTTTGGCCTCTGCTTCATTGCCTTCAGTAGGCAATTCAGTAGTTACTTCAGGCATCAGTGAACTGAGGTCATCAAGTGGCAGCAGGAAAGCAAGAGTTCTCTATGATTATGATGCTGCAAACAGCAGTGAGTTATCGCTACTTGCAGATGAGGTAAGTTTTTTAAGTACCTTGATCATGTAAGAGTAAACATAGATTTCCTGTGACTAGCCAGTTAAGATCTGCCATGTCAAGAAATCTCTGTAGCTCATTTATAATTAAACTTTAATCGTGCTCTGGGAAGTTAGCATCTTGTGTTTGTATACCCTAGCAGTGAGAGTTAACATCTGTTATGCCTGATTAGCTAGCTAAGGCACTCAAGGTACAGCTATACTATCTTCCTTTTACCACACTTCTGACACTGTTATCAATATAATTAGTCTTTCAGATGGGAAATATTGCAGTTTGGAAAGAAAATGAAATCACAACCACTTCTGTTTTGGATAGTGATGTCAGTGCTGTGCTTGTTCCAATTCAGTTGAACTCTCACTGCTGGAAACTTGGAGAGCCTGTCCTAAGCAGGCAGAGACGCATACAGTGGAGCTGGGTGCTGGAGCAGTATGCCACCTAGTAATCTGGCTGTAGCTGACTGGTGAAGGATAACATCCACCAAAAAAAAAAAAATCACTTTTTTTTTAATGTGCATTTCTTAGGTATTTGTTTGACTTATCTAGACAGTGATTTAGATGGAAGCTGTGGCCTAAGATTTTTTCAGTGAAGATGTAGCACATCAACATAATCTTTTTCTGTCTGCATTTGAAGATCCAAGGAACATGCTTTTAGGTTGATGGCAACATACAAATTAAAAGCTAATAGAAGAAAACAGTAATTAAAAAAATCACCAGAAAAGGGGTGAAATGTTTTAAATATGCTACCTTATTTACTACTTTTCCATGGACCGATGAAAATAATTTTAATGAGCAATAGATTATGTTCCATGGATGCTCATACAGAGGCTTGTATTAAATGCTCTGTTTAACTTGGTTCATCTTGATTCTAAGGCCCTGTAGATCACATGAAGGTAGACTTGTCACTGCCTGGAAGAAAACTACAAGATTTATTATAATTTTTTTTTTCTTTTTTTAGGTGATAACAGTGTATAGTATCCCTGGCATGGATTCAGACTGGCTGATGGGTGAAAGGGGAAATCAGAAAGGCAAAGTGCCTATTACTTATTTAGAACTGCTAAACTAGATGGTTGGCCTGAATAAAGACTGTTGATGATGGTGACACCGTATTTATGTACAATTAACGTTATATAAGCAGGTTTAAGTGTCTTCCATGTTTCTTTCTTGAGGGACAAATACCAGCTGTTACAAACTGGCTTTTCTGCCAGCATGGTTGCATGGTGAATACTCTATTCAAACTTAATGTGTTTAAAGCTTTTACTTCATGTGCCAAGGACGTTTCCTACAAATTTGTTTCTACTGGAGTTTTCACTAATACAAGCTTCTACTTTTGAGTAATCTAGATTGAAAGCAGGAGGTACTGTTTTCTACTGAATTTTTTCATTAATGGCAAAGCTTTCCTTCACATAAAATAAACTTATTGTGAACTGATGCAGGTGTGATGCACTTTTCTTGAATAATGAAAACCAAACATGCACCATAAGTCTTAAAGAAATCCATGTGGTTTTGTTCCCAACACATGTGGAGTACAAATGTGGTGAGACATATATGGCTATCTACTGGGTAACTCGTGCATTTAATCACCTTTGAAAAATGAAAACAGATGTCCTCTCTGAAAACTTAAGGCAAATTGGTAGTATGGCAAGATTTTAAGCTGTGCAGAGGTGGATTGACACCAGTTAGGGACGTATGTTCTGACATTTCAATCTTGCTTTGTATTTGTGCTCTGTAATTGCCTTCCTGAAGAGACTAACTCATTCTGAGTAACTATTATGATACTTTCAACTGCAGATCTGCCTTTATTTTAAATTAAGCACTGCATTTTTGCTAAGTATGTACTGTCTCTACAGTAATAGTCCTATAGATGAAAAAACATTTGTTCAGATCATGGGTTTTAGTGAAGGTGTGCATTCACAGTTCTTTATGCCGAGTTCGTTGCCATATTGTAATTAGATTCAAGTAGTGTTATACCTGTGTTTTGCACAATCCCTTAAATACGTGCGGGGGGAAAAATGTTTGGAACCTACATATGGCTTTAACAAAAGTAGGATTATTTGCAAGTAATGACTTTTTTTCCTATACACATTGTACTCCTTAGTGTTTCATAAATTGTTTTTTTTTCGGGCTGTAAAATATTAAAAGGATATGTTGAGGGGAATCTCTTTTTTTGAAACTGCAGTAGATTTAATTCATGGAATTGGACTGGTTGAATAAGGAGAATAACTTCTCCAATGGAAGGAAATTTCTGTTGCAGGAAGGTGC
This sequence comes from Alectura lathami, assembly GCA_013399715.1. Lineage (NCBI taxonomy): Eukaryota > Metazoa > Chordata > Aves > Galliformes > Megapodiidae > Alectura > Alectura lathami. Next base: position 30,259 of record VXAV01002955.1, read on the forward strand.
TTCATTTATGGATGTCCACTCTCAGCAGACACAGGCACACAGTGCATAGCTGTTTAATTCTGATCAGCAACTAACGCATCATCACTGTAGACAAGTACTGATGAACTTCCAGTGGCAGGAATTACTTCAGAGGTTTGAATGATTTTTTTTGTATTTTATTAATTGTATTTTGTATTGTATTTTTTATTTTTTTAGGTCATGATGGTTTAATTAAAAAGTGGTGATTTTTATTTTCAATTGCACTTCCAGAAATAGTCTCTCTGAGTTTTAAAGTGGGGAGGTTACATTAGAGCCAAAAGCAGGATAGCCACCAAGAAAATCAGAGGTTTATTTGGTCTGTTAAATGTGAAGATTAGAGTAGTCAGTAGTAATAATTAGAATTCACCATGAATAATTCATAATACTTTAAATAAGAAGATGAAGTCCACAGTTCAGAAGGAAAACAATAACAAAAAAAATGGACCATGATGGTGATTTTTTTTTCTATTCTTCTCCAGCTCTATGCTAACTGTCATCAGATATGTTTAAATTCAGATCATTTATTCATTCACTTAGAATATTCAGGAATACATGTCAACTAATTCAGAAGTGTCATTGAATCGACTCTGCTGAACTGAACCATTTACTTCCTAACTGTCTATTTAATGCAGTAACATGTTATAGAGCATGTGTAATCTTTTAAAAGATTATAGGGTTTTAGGGAAATTCAAGCATCACAGCTATACGAAGGCAGTATTTGGCAGCTAAATTACTTGTTATACATCAGCAGCTTAAGCTTTGTTAGAGAAATTGCAAGAAATCCTTTAGCTTAACTAAACTGCATATTCTCAATTCTCCATTTCTCTTGAATTTTAAACATAGTTTTCTTGTAAATAAAGAAAGGTGCTACTGTCATCTTACCTCATCTTGAGGTTTTCTGTTGTACCAGTACCATTGAGAAGGGAAGGTCTTGGAAATGTGTTTAACAGTAACTATTAAACTGAAGAGAATTTTGCTGGCAGTTCCAGAACTCACCTCTTTCAATGCCATATTATGGGAAACTTTCAAACAAAAATTTATACTGCACTTTTTTTCTCCCAACTCAACAGGTTTTGCAACAAATATGTCAATAACTGAAGTTGTTTTGGGGTCTTTAATGTTTTTGGCTAATTCCCTGTGTTTTGGTGGTGTTTTTGTTTGTGTTTTTTGTTTGTTAGTTTTAGAAGAAGCTTTATTGGTTGGAAAAAAGGGAGGGAGGCAGAAAAGAAAATAAGGCCAGAAAAACCCTCTATGAAAGTTCTAGGCATGTGGAAAGTGAGATTTCAAACTTGGGAGGGGAACCCACTTTAGCTTACATTTAATAACTGGTTTTAATGTACTGGCTGTACAATTGCACCCTAAGTTTGACTACAGCTTTTTAATTGCAGTTTGCTGTATTCTTCTCAGTGGAAGAAATGCACATGACAATTCCACCTTTAAATCTGGTTCGGGGAGGAGGTGGGCTTAAAACTCTTGGGACAGTCACAGAATGATTTGTGTTGGAAGGGCCCTTAAAGGTCATGCAGCCCAGCCTCCTTGCCTTTAGCGAACTGTGGTTTTCTGAGATCAGTCAGTGGGACAACCAGTTGTTGGCACTGGTAGCCACTGTAAGCACGTCATACTTTTTTCAGTACCCAGCTACAATTTATGTTAAACTAAGCAGTCTCTTTTGACCATATGGCCTTTTCCAAAAAGAGGAAAAGCTCTGCCTGTGCTAATGCTGTAAGACAGTTGTTGTTGCTCAAACAGTTAAAGAATTAGAATTTGCTCTAAAGATGCTGGCAACTTAGATTTGAAGTAACAGCTATGTGACATGGTAAGGCTAAGCTGAATTCCTTGTGCAGGGAGAGAACTCTACAGCGTACACAAAATAGCACAAGTATCAAAATACAGTTTGTTGCCTTGTTTTGAAGTGGATTTGTCCCTTGTGAGAGGTAGCTGTGAGTGTGTTTGTACTGCTTGCTTATACAGATAACTGTAATATCTGCCTGCAGTGTATCTCATGCTTCCCTGCTCAGCTTCTCTGCCTTTCAGAACAGTATTTCAACCATTTGTCAGCTGAATGTAAGACTTCTGATCTAATTAACACTAGAAAATAATAATAGAAAACACTAGAAAATAAGCACTGTGCTACTAACACACATAGTTGAGAAATAGCTTTTGATTTGCTAATCTTGTGTCTGACAGCACCAAGATAACAGAATGGCTCAGCAATGTGCGCTGATTGACCGTAGCTACCTTAGAAATGGCAGCAGTAGTTCATAGCCTGCTTGTAGCCTCAAGGTAGCGCTGGTGGGAGCACCCACAGAACTGCTTCTAACACCAATTGTCATTCTAGTATCCCACTAGGATGCTGTTTACTACTGTTTCAGTAGGTCACGCCACAGAATAAGCATCAGAAGTATAACAGCTACTGCTTTTGCTAGAGGATTATGGTCATGATTGCTTGGTTCCAGCAACTAGTTTCTGCCATCAGCAGTCTGTACTTCTAAAGTCTGTACTTTTTTAAAGCAGTCTGGCTTTTAGACTTGGCAACAACGCAGATGTTGTAGTGATGTTCCCTTTCAAGCACAGACATTGAGTAGATGCTGACTCCAACAAGTACAGGTAATTACAGAGTACTTCTAAACAGGAGGTACCGTCGCCGAATCCTGTAGAGATATGGATTGCTTCATAATGGCTCATTCTTCAGAGGTCAGTAAGTCTTTAAATATTAAGATGTCCCTATTAAAGTCTAAGGTTTAATATGACAAGGAGTCTCCTTTGTATAGAACTTTTGTACCATAATTCCAGTGACTGCTGGAGGATAGGTGTAAGACAGTATATTGTACTGAACCAAATTAGTGGTGTGTTTTAGATCAGTGGTACCCAAAGTCTGGGTTTCTAAGAGTCTGATTTGTGTTGATACTATGTGTTGTGGCTTCTCTTACCGCAATTCAGCCAAGTCTTACAGGGTGTCTAAGAAATACTTCTGGGAAAAAAGAATAGGGCTATCAAAGCCCCATCAGCCATAAACTAAGGCCTAGTTCTGGAATTTTGTCATCTACTAACTCCCATTGGATTTTTGTAAGATGATCGTCCCTACACGAGGTGACAGAAAGTCGGTCATCGCCTTTCTGGCGCTATGGTTACAAGCGCTGTCGAAACAAGGCCTGCAGAATTAGCCTTCCTTTCTTTCTGTGGAGTGCCAAGGGTATATGTTCAGAGTCAAGCTCTGTTGAGTCTTGGGAGGTTAGAATTGAACCCCTGTATCCCAGATTTACTTGAAACCTTTTTAGTTTTCTTTGCTCCATTTCATTCACCTTTAGAATTTATGAAGTGCAGAAAATGCTTGCTAAACTTGGCTTACAGCCCAATCCTGACCCATTTCCTTTTTAAGTAGAATTCCTTATTGGATATGTTCCAGTGTAATGGGCTGTAACTTAATTAATTACACAACTATTAATGGAAGTACAAGGCAGTACATTGCAAGCTTGTTAGTTTCACTCAGCTATGCGCATTTGTGTTTGGTGAAAATGCAGAGATATCCGTCAGGCTGACAGACACAACCTCACTCATTTTCTAAGCTAGTGCTTGTGGCATGGAGCATTCAGGGTAGCATCTGGCAGTAAGAAACCCCTCCAAACAAATTGGGTAGCTTGATGAATTCGTAGCGAAGTGGAGGGAATGGCAAGAAAATGTACCATGAATGCAAATGCTAAACAGCCATACGAATGTAATGCCTCTTATAAATAGCTTCCTGCCACAAGTGAGTGATAGCAAACGTATTAGCTTGGGGTGCTTGCATCCAGTTAATAATCCTAATGCTAAAAATTTTTTTTCCTCCTGACAGCATGGAATTGTTTTATAAATTTTTAAAAAATGTGAAATAGGTATTTGACATGAACAATTAAGGGAAGCTGTTTAGAACTGCAAAATGAATTTAAGCTCTAAAATGTCGTTATGTGGTTGTAGGTAGAAGCAGAGCTACTGGAATTGGAATAATGAGCTAGGAAATCGCTTATTCGAAAGGGGAAACATTAGAAAACTGTCTTTCTTGAAGAAATGTAACTGGAAGAAAATTTTTGGGTTAAATTGCTTTTAATTCTTCTTAATTGATATACGTCATTGATATACGTCAGAAGCCTCACATTTAGGATTTTTTTTATACAAGCTTTTGAATTTCTGAAAACCCATTTTGGGAGATTTTTAGGAGTTAAGCATCTTTGGGAAAGACCAATTCCACTGACACCTAATTTCACATTTCTCACATTCTTTTACGCATCATCCAGTGAAAACAGCACTCGAATCTCCATTAAGCATACTGAATATCCAGGAGAGTTTCTAGATTTCTAACCGTGTTCCTCCTGCAGAGAAACTAGTCATGATTTTCCATCTAATGCCTCTGTTTTGCTGGTCATAAACTTCCTTTACGAAGGTGAGTGGCATTGTGTTTGTTTACCTGGGAGAAACTGCAGCAGATAAACAGAAATGGGGAGGGAATGATGCGTCCAGGTTGTCTTAGCGATGTGGTCACTGAGCCTTGTTTCCTAATGGCTGGTACCGTATTCATGTAAAGGTTAGCTCAGAGGTGAGATCTCAAGGGCTGTGTTCACATTTAGTATTAAAAAATAAATACTTAGATGGAGTGAAAAGCAACAAACAAGCTTCATATTGAGTTCTTCCTCCTTCATTGTCTTGAAAGGAGACCGATGATGTTCTTTAAGTTCCCCAGCCTCATTTTGCTCTGTTTTGGATCTCGGACAGCCTGTTAAAATAAAGCTTTTCAGCAACAGCTGGGAGAAGCTCTGGCAGCCACTTGAGGAATGGAAGCATACAGGGTCCAAGAGGGATCACAGCAGACATATTTGCCCTGTGTTGGTAGAATAACTGCTGGTGGTTCTATCTTACATGTAGTATGCTCCTAGAGCTAGGAGTATTGCTCTCAAAAGCTGTATAGGGTGACTAATGCACCAGGTGAAGGTCTTCAAGTTAAGGTGGCTGCCCTAGGGCTTCTCCAGGTTGCACTGGCTGAGCTCACACAGGTGCTAGCACTTGAGTTTGCTGCTGTGAAGGACCTGAGCTAAGGGGTGGGTTCTGCCTCCACCAGACCTGCTCCATTGCTGCACTGCCACAGCGTGAAGTCCCTCTGCTCTGTTCGCCGCAGGAGGTGGCGTGTTGGATGGATCACCAGGCAGGCCCAAACCCTGCAAGGAGGTAAGAGAGCTATGCATTGTGAGAAATGGATGATTAGAAAGCCAGACTCCAAGCCCCACCTGACAGTGGAAAACCTCTGGGTCTGGTTCCCATTCCAGCCTCAGTCAGTAGGCAGCATGTGTTTGCCACTATGCCTAAAGGCTTGGAGAAACCTGTGGTAACAAGGAACAGCTACCTTTTTAGTAACTGTGTTACCTAAAAGTCTGTGGATGGCATACCTTGCTCTATTACTAATTTGACATGCTTAACGATACAGTTCAGCTAAATTTGGCTGGGAATAGCAGAGGGAATAAATCAGGAAATTGGTTAAGATTTGAAATGAGAGGGGTCTGTCTGACTGTGAGCTCGTAGATAGGGTGTGATGGGATAACTGGCAGCTTAATGCTTCAAAAACATTGTGAAGTTTGACCGGGAAAGTATTTAAGCTTTGGTGCCAGCTGGATGTTGAGCAGATGGACAGGTGGTTTCATTTAACTCTCTCAGAGTACTTGATGGCTGTGTACAGGAGACTTGCATGCAGTTGCTCTTCTGAGGCCAGACAGTTCCAGATGTTCCTCCTGTTCCAACAGCCCCTCTGGGCTACTGCTTCCCTGGCTGTGGAGGGCCAGGGCCAGTGGCATTAGCTTCTCTGCACCAATGGACTGCTGTCAGCTTATGCAAAATCCTGTGCATTTCAAATCTAGCCTTTATCTGCTCTAGTTTCAAAAAAATGCTGACATCTCTGTTCTTTACACTTGCAAGTTCTAGCATACTTGTAAGTCTCAGTCTACCAAAGCTTTTAAATGTATTTGAGTGGGTTTCTGTGCATTTTGATTGTGTATTTGTAAGGTCTTTACTGGGTGGAATCAGAGGCTAGCTGCTTTCCAGTGTAAGCATTGGATAAAAAAGGTGGGGAACTATGTTATATCAGACCATTCTGTCTATAAAATAATTGAATGGTGGGAAATCTATCAGTAAGGTAGGAAAAGGGTGAGTACAGGGAGGCTGCACCTGGGGAGGACTGAAGTTGTACAGAGCTCTGAAGCTTTGGACAAGCTAGCATTGCTTTAGGCTTGCTTTGTTGCTGCCTTTCTTTTAAGTGAGAAAAGGTGAGGAACGGCAAGCCTTACACCTGCTTCCTTACAGCATCATGCCTCTCAGGTTGCTGCAGGAAAATGGTTCAGCACCAGCTTGGCACTAATCTCTGCGTGGTGCTGAGGGGACGGTCCCCGTGGTGGCGGTCGGCACTGCAGGCAGTGGTGGCAGGTGGCTGCCGTGGCTCCATGGAGCTGGTGGCAGGTGTTGGATGGGTGCGGAGACACCTGTGGGCTGAAGTTTGTGGGTGTCAGATGACCTCTGATACTTGTTTCACAGCAATTTTTTCACTGCTTTATTGATGGACCTGCCTTTTGTTCTAGTGATGCAATCATGATCTGCGAGGTTTGCTTTCTGTCACAGCCTGATTTGTTCTGGGGTCATAGTTTTCTTCAGGACAACCCAAATCTTTGCACACAGTGTTGAGAAGCGAAGCTCTGCTTTGATTTGCACTGTGGAGGCATGCTGCTCAGCCAGGCCCTGGCCTCAGGTGTAGCTGGTGCAGGTGCGAGTGCACGCCTGCTGGGAAGGGTGCTGCAGGTGGTGAGGGACCAGGCTGAGAGCCAGAGGCCACCAGGGCTGTCTCAGCTGGTGGCACACCCCTGTCTGCCACACCCCACACCATGTTGCTCGGTGACCTTTAGGAAAGACCATGGTGGTGCTGGCTGTGCCCCAGGCCCTCCCTCCAGGACCCTGGAGGGCAGAGCATGGCATGGGGAAACGCAGCTGGGCTGCAGGGCGCATGTGTGGCATGGGGCTGGCCGGCACTCATAGGTGAGAAGTCACAAACCTGGGTGCTGTGGTGCAGGTTCTGCTCCAGGGCCCCAGGTGCTTTTGCTGGGGTGCGTACAGCCGACTCACAGTGGGACGAGTGAGCACGCCCCCTTCCTCACTGCTGGGCTGCAGGGAAGCCGTGGTTTGTCACGTTACTGTGGCTGTGCTCGGCCAGACTGAGGAGGCAGACTCAGGTAGGCTAAAATGTGGCTGGAGAAACCAAGTTACTGACTGCACGGTGAGAAGGGCAGAGTGAAAAATTATCTTAACTATCCTGGTTCTGGGCTTGTCCTCCTGCACCCAAAATCTGTGTTAGTCCATGGAATTTACAGCGTGGCAGTGACTGTAGCCTAGCAACAGATCTGATATGCTTTTCCTTGAAATCCCATACATTCTGCAACAGTGAAAAGTGGAGAATTTTCTCTGCCTGTATTTCAGGGTTGAACTCTTCAGTCAGTGGTCTGGGCGTTGTTCCACTGGAATGACTGCGTGCAGTTAACACTGGGTTAAAAGGAGCTGGGCTATACCAAACAGTGCAGTGCCCTCCTAACCGGAGCCTGGCCCAAAAAACGCCGCAATCTCTGAACCGCCTGGCTGAGCACTGGTCCTCCAGCACAGAATGTGCTGTCCTACGGGCCCCACTTTGAGGCCAGCAGGGGAGTCAGAGAGGCTCCTATGTAACCAAATTAAATCCCACCTTAAATGGTTGTTATCAGGAGAACATCAACATGTGTCCTTTCAGGACAGGAAACTCACAAACAATGGTATTAAACTTAGAGATGCATCTAGAAGTACTTCTAAGGAAAAATTTGAAGCTGCTCTAGTTAATCATTTTGGAGATGTTAAGACTTGTGTGCTGTAATTCCATTATCTAGTTATTCCTATATATCAAATGCCAGCACAGCCTCTTCTGAGAGTTTCCATTATACAGAAGCTAGCAAATACATTTAGATGAATTTGTGGTTGCACGGTAAGATTGATTTGCTCCTTCCCATTCCATCCAGCATGATTTATAGTAGGATTTCACCAAAGTAAAATCGTGGGAAGAATACTGAGAACTAAAACTCAGAGCCTGCTCTGCCTCCCTGGAGTGATTGCTCCCCTGTTGCTGCTGAGAGAACGGGCACTAAAAATGAAGACTAAACAGAACTATCCCAGCCTCTGGTTTGATTCTGCTGGCTTTTTTAACCCCCCCTTTTTTTTTTTCTTTCAAGTTAATGTGTTTTGTGTAGTACATGAATATTCAACTACTTTAGGATAACTCGTTGGTCTTGTTTGCCTTGGCAGTGGGAAACACAGATGTCCTCATTTCTCAGTGTTCAGAAGCCTTGTTTAATTTGTGTGTTAGTGGTCACAAGCGCTGCTGTAGTTGAGGCTTTCAGCGTATGGAGGTGTGGCTGAAGCATGCAGTTGAAAACCTTTCTTCTTGAACAGCAACAAAGCTGACTGGCCTCTTCCAGCTTCAGGAATCCACTTCGAAACACAACTGAGATACCCAGGAAGTCCTTGAGCCAGTCTGTGTTCACCTGCTGCCATGGTTCCTACTTGCATCAACAAACACAGGGTTTTTGGACTGCTTCTGTAGTCTGTGTTCTGTCAAAGCTTAGTAGGTGCGACATGTCATCATGTATTTACTTCTGTCCGTCCTTTATGACAAGGGGAAAAAAGTACTGTAAGTATTGTCCAGCTACCCTCTGCTTAGACTTCTTATGAGAGCGCCGCACTTGGGAGGGAAGCTGCTGTTCTGAACCACAACTGTTCGGCCATGTAACATAGCACTGGGGCTGCCTGTTTGTCTCCTTGGCTATCTTGTCGCTTCTTAGGCTGCCATTCTTTGAAATGACGGCAAATTAGGTCTGAGAATTGAGTTGGGCCTTAACAGTTAACAGCTCAAGGAGAAACACAAATTCAGAGGACAGTGTTTGCTGTAGCTGCTTCTGATACAAGTATTCTCTCAATGTTCTGTATTTGGCATCTAATGGATCCTCTGCAGGTACACTTGACAGCTTTCAAAGTCTACTTCCTTTGTGTAGTCACTAAAACATCTGTAGCAAATAAAACGCTGTGCTTAGTCTGACCTTCCTTACACTTGCTGGAAGAACAAGCAAATGCTTGTTACTTCCTGCATTAGATTGGAGCCCATTTGCCTTAACAGACAGAGAAGTTCTGACTCTCCTCTAAATGTCCAGCCTCCATGCCAGTGAAGCACAGTGACAGTAAAGGTTTTGTTGTTGCTGTTTTTGGTCTAATCTCTCTGGAAGAACAACAAAACATTTACTTGGCTTCTGACAACTCAAGTTCAGGAAAAAGTCTTTTTCAAAGGGGCTCAGGTGTCTGAACACAAGGTTCTTCTGAGTGCTCTTCAGCAGGCTGCCTACTCTTTCTATCTATCTGATGAAACAGTAAAACAAAGACTGAGCTGAATACTTATTTACTTCTCATTATTTCCATGTCTGCGGAAGGCTTCCCTTAGACCTGAAACCAATTTTTGTCTGCTGCTCAGGTTTGCACTGCAGGAACCTATGATGCAGGTGTACAGGAAGCAGGTACCCAGGAAACCCCTTCAAGTAGCTTTACGCTAAACTTCAAATCCATCTGTGTACCCATACCCACGTACAAAACGCAAGGCACAACGCTTTTTAAAGCGCTGCTATCTCCTGTGACATCAGTTATCTTTCTTCCTTCTAAGAAGACAGGAGTGGCAGATGGACGCTTCATACTTCAACTTATGTATGCATGCTTGCTGCTTTTGTTCTACCTTTCATTAATTCTCTCAAGATTTGGCACAGTAAGAGCATTATATAAGATGAAATGATTCTCACAGAAATCTGAGTGCATGCTTTTCATGAAGTGCTGTGTGCCTATCACAAGTAAAAATGAATCACTTCCTTTTTACATGGAAGCTGTATGCCTAGTATTTTATGTAGTGAATTGCCAGAAGCCAAAATAACCTTTTGGGCTCTGTGAATTTTCACAGCTGCTAACTGGAGGAAACAACCCACACTGATAAACAGAAACTTAAGAATTGCTAAAATGAAATGATTTCCCACTCCCAACTTCCTCTTTTAGCATGAAGCCCAGCTCATTTCTGCCAGAATGTGAGATGTTCTTAGCACTTGTCTGTAGAGCCAGGGACCTGAGCATCATCTGAAGGACAGAACTAGAAAGAACAAAGCAAAGACAGTATGAATGTAAGGATGGCCCTTCAACAGCATGGGCAGCAGCCAACAGGTCAAGAGGCACAGGTGAGCCACCTGTGAGCTAGCAGATTGAGTAGGCTCATGGCTAAGTGAGTTCCTTGCTACAGTGGGTGACGAACACGAGCAGGAAGGGCCTGGTGCTGGAAGAAGTTTGTGTAGAAAGGTAGTGGGCTAGCAACAGCAAATGTGGAAGGAAAGAAGAGGGAGGGGGGAAACCAGAAACTCATGGGGCAGTCAGGAGGAGGAGGAAGAGGTAGGAAATACTGAGAGAGAAGCAGAGAAATATTTGCTAAATATCAAATGAAGTGCACAGTCCTGGTGAGTGGTAGAGAGGATCCGATGAGGGCAAGAAGGACATAGCTAAAATAGTCTGCTAGAATAGCATGGTAAATCATCAGTGCAGAAACCAAAATCCATCTTTGGCAAATGCAGGAACGAGAAGTGTGGGATGCGGTCAATATGTTAAAAGACCAGTGGATGGCAGCATATTTTTACTACCAAAGTACGGGGTTGTCATCCATCTGTTCTGCTTGCAGCTCATATACTGACTAGAACATCACGTGTCCCACAAACAAATCCATGTTATGACTGACAAGTTAGTGCCAGCTGCTAAGACTTGCGCTTTTTGTAGAGTTTTATTTGTTTTTGCAGAGATGGCAGTGACCACTTCTGTAGGTGTCCCACACTGAATCATTTGGGAGATGAACAGTGTGTTTCACTCCTGTCCCTACAAAAGGCACAGATAAAGAGTGGAACATTTGGGGGAAAAAAAAAATGAGGATAGTATCATGACCAAGCTGTGTGCACCTTCTAAAAGTTTGTAAAAATATTTCAGGGAATGAAAACTCAGGTCAGGCCTAAAGAATCACCCTTAGAGCATCTACTTCTGATGTTCTAGTGTGGTTTCTGGCTCAAGGTTATTGTTCTAGTTTTGCTGTGAAGCTGATGATTTCTTCTCAAAAGGTGGGAATAAAGTTTGTAAACTGTAAAGAAAAATAAATCCTGAGATATGAAGAAAAAAACTGAGTACCGGGTCATGTTATAGCGTAACACCCATGCAGTGTTTGCCATATTTATACACTCTAAATGGGGAGAAAAACCTGACAAGTCATACTAGATTTGGCTTATTAGCACAAATAGTGTATACCCTCATTCAAACCAGTCTCAAATAAGAAAAGTACACACTTCAAAAGAACAGTTTATAAATTTATTTGATAGATTTCCCATAAGCTTGTGAAAGTTAAAAGTCTTGAAAAACTTTTCCTTCTATCTCATGTTTTCTGAAGCAAAACACTTAATGTAAGGCACACCTGACATCTGACTAGCATACACCTCAGAGGTTTTCTATGCAGTCTTCACTAAAGTGTGCTTACTTAAATGTTTCATGGTACCAGAGCATGAGTTTCTCCATCAGCTTCAAAACCTGTGAACCAGATACTTGCTGTAAACAATGCTTCTATAAAAAGAACATTTAAAAAGAGGACATTAGCAGTCAAGGTTCTTTGGGAGATGCTACATAGCGTTTGGTTCTGAAATGTTGACACAGAGCAGCAAAGCGGTAACCATTTCGATTATTCAAACCTCTTTGAAGAGTGTTGATAAAAACAGGCCCAATTGTAACAACCCAGTATTTGCATAACAAAGTTTAAAACAAAGCATGCTGTTAGTGATAAATGTACTAAGAACTGAAAGGTAAGACGGGCTCTTCTGTTTGTCGCCTTGTCAAATGTGTGCTGAAGCTTCCCTTCTAACTGCAAGCTGTTCAGTACAGCACAACAGGTATTTCAAAACTCACACAAGCTGGAATGTTTTCTCAATTGTGGCGCGTTTCATCGGGGACAGTTACCATGGGCAGACATGGAAAGGGAGCAGGAATGAAGGCGGTGAGCTACAGCCTCTCTAATTTTTCACTTAGAAACTCTTCCACGCTGTCCGTGTTCCACTTGAGGATGCTCAGTTCTTCTGCAATGTTCCCACTGTCGTCCAGCAGCTTTAGCACAGGGTCAGAACCGCGCACGTACTGCGGAAAGAAACAAACCAGTTTCCTGGGGCCAGGAAATGTGTTCTCTGTTTTAACGCCCTCCCCAGTTCACTTAAACCAGTTAAAGGTGTGAGATCAAGAACAGAAATGATTTTAAAGAGTAACGCCGTGAGGCGTGAACACACAAAACCAGAGCGCTAAATGGAGTCAGAGCATTCTGGGCAAACTTAGGCAAGACAACCTCTGCTAGGAAACCAGCCTACGCTGAGGAAAATCAAAAGCAGCCCATGCTGAAGCTTAGTTGTTCCTGATGGTGCTTAGTGAATGCCACAACCATTTCAGTGCTGTGTATTTCGTTCTGCGTTTATGAATGTCATTAATGGCGTGTTCACCAACAATGTATGCTACTTTCTTGAAGAAAATATCTATATAAATGAAATCAAGCTTATGAGATCTTTTTGCTCCTCCTCCCCTGTGTTACTGTTGCCTCCTCTCTGTCCACATTGTTCAAAGTTACAATTCATGTGTGTGCAAAGGAAGAACAAGAGGGGAGACACCCATTTTAGAGCTTCAATGACAGGCTCTGCAGTCTGTGCCTTCCTCTGGCAGCTGTGCAGTGCACAGCCTGGCTCTGAGGGATGAGACACAGTAAGGGACCAAGGGGCCCCAGCCCACAGGAAACTCAAACCTGTTTACGAGCAGTAGATGTTTATCTGAAGATTCAGAGCATAAAATGGGTAAAAACCAGCCTCAGTTCAGAACTCTGACTGGCATTTGATGTCAAAGAGAGGGCAGTGGAGGAACAAGTCAAAAGAAAAGGTGTTTGTATGTGCAGGAAACATCTTGTTCTCCTGGGCCCACTACACAGTCCGGTTCCTGCGCAGGGAGACCATGCTGTAAGGCTTGCTGCTTCAGCTGTTGTAAGTTACTGAAGTCTGAGTTTTGAATCAAGCAGCTGAATAATTCTTCTCCCATACCTGATGGATTTTTTTAAACCATTTTAGAATTTTCTGCTCTCTTTAACCCTGCAAAGCTCTTCTATCCATTTCTGATGTGATTACATTCTTGCCTACTACAGTGTTTGTTGTATTTGCACCTACCAGGTTTTGCTGGGAGGATAAGACTTCAGTGCTTCTGGAAACTGAATAAATCGTAAAATACATAATGCAAATAAGAACCTTCACCAGTATGGGAAGGATCTAGCCAGTTAAGTTTAGAGAGACCTACCTTACCTTACCCTGTTATGGAGCTAACCTAGCTGGCTTCACTTAATGAAGCTACAGCAACTCTAACTGGGTGTCCAGAAGTCTTGTAAGATAAACACCAGACTGATTTGTATGCAGTTTTCCCAACAGTGTTTTATACCAACTGTAGCATAGACTGCTTGGATGTTCAATACAGCTGCAACATTTAAAGCAAAAATGAAGCATTCAGACATGCAGGAGAGCACACTTTTGAAAGAAAGGAGGGCACGTACAGACATGAGCCAGACAGAGGAAATCTGCTGTGGGTGGAACATGCTGCTGAGCGGACAAATCACATACTGCAGCCATGCAAAGCTATGGAGTGACTCCAGATGGTGTCATTTGGTGACTGGAGATGGGAGCACAAAGATGTGAGATCAAGATGCGTATCTGTGAGGTATGCTGTAGGCTCACATAGGATTCTAAGTGGAAGTTTTACACTAGAACTTGAAATCAAGGAATTGCTTGAGCTCATGGCAGTGTGGCTCATACAGCTTTGCCTTTACACAAGTCATAAGAAACACCTTTCAGTACATGCAGTTCTTTGCAGCTGGATGTTTGAAGAGTACGGAAAAACAGAATCAAAACAGACTGAGAAAAATCTGAGAGGAAGGAGAAAAATCCAAGAATCTCTGAATGTATGGAAATGGCAACTCCGTTAGAAAGTATGGGAAGAACAGAATGAGGAACAAGGCAGTATGGCAGAATGAACAAGCAAACACAAGACATCCACAGAAGCAGGTCAGAATGCAAGCATTCCTCACACTCTCTTAACGTCCCCTTGTACTTAAGGGTTCCAGTATGCTTTTTCTTGGATTTAAACAAAACACCAACCAACCCCCCAAGCTCCCCCAACAACAGACAAGTGGTACCAGTCACTTGCAATAACCCAATTAGTGTTAGCTGCAGAAACTTGTACAGATCTATATGGGCAATGCAAATACGTCCTCTCCTGAAGGGTTCTTTGATCAGCAAGTAAGGAACAACCCGCAGAAGGTCTGTTTCCACCAAGCTGAATTTTATTTTGTGTGTCTACCTCTTCTCCCCAAACCACAAGAAAACAAAAACCCCTGAGGTTGCTACTTACCTTGATTTGCAGTCCCCTGAAGAGTTTTGGCTTATCACTCCTGACAAAAGCTAGGATTTGGAGAAAAGAAATAAAGAGAATCAAACTTTTCCATCTGCATGAAGCCCTCGCCAGGCCGGCCCATGCGCAGGTATGAGGGGAACCGTTAGTGACTGAAATCAAGATGAGCCTTGTGAGGGAGCCTAAACACAGAACTCAGGCCAGCAGCACACTGCACACAAGCTGCAGCAGCGTGGGTGAGAGCGCACAGAAGAAACTGGGGGTGGAAGTGCTATTCTTGCACTGAAGACAGACAATTCTGTTTTGCAGAGATCTCTGAGATTATATGCTGAAAAACAGCATGAAAACAAGAACAGAAAAGGAGAAGAGAAGCTGGGATCTCCTCTTCTCTGAAACTCAAGGCAGTCAGCTTTAAGGTGGCCTCCACAACCTGTCATGGAGAGAAGTCTGGCCCCGAGGTGGGCTGCTGATGGACAAATTCTTGGCTCGCAGTGCCAGCCAGCAAGCAGCAGTGCTAACAGCAGCACGGTCCCTGCACCCCTCGGCACAACGTCGACCTTGTGCTAATGGGGGCTTTAACAAGGATGGTGACAGCAGGGCTTATTTCAGGACAAAATGCGAGCACAGTCCTCTACTTCCAAACACTTCAGCCTAATGAATATCTCAGTTGCAAAATATTTTAAATTTACTTAGAAAATAGCATAGCCTGCGTTTCTCCGTCTTATGCTGAGGCTGTGCTCCAGGCTGCATTTAGTGCCTGTGCTGACATTAGGTGGATCCAGGACACTCTACGGTTCGCCAGCAGAGCCTCCCCCAGGACGAACGCTGCCAGTCTGGGCTGACTCCGGGAGGTGCCAGCTGCGCGCTGCAGCTGCTTTCTCAAGGTTAGACAGCAACACACCTCCTGCGACTTGCAGTGCAGCCTCAGGACTAGTCTCAGCTGCCTCACAGAATGTAGTGCTTTCCTCAGCAATTGTAAAGATGTCCTCTGACATCTTTATACCTTTCTCTACATTACTGGAGATGGTTACCTCAACATTTCCTCAGTACGTATATATGGAGTGACATTTATTTTCTCCCTTATTCCACTGTGCTCCTCGTATAGATCAAAATCAAAAATTCTGCCTGCTGTACCAGCCACCACGCAGCATAAACAAGTTCATAAAAACATGGCACAATAAGCTGCTAGATATACTAGATGCCTGAAGAAGAAAAAAGAGCTTGCTTCTGTTCTTTCTGTAGACCATCAAATCGCAAGCTGTACTCATATAACAATTTCAAATGGCACTAAATAACCAGTACTTGCTCACACACTGGAGTTCAGTTCTGATTTAAATTCACACAGACATTATTTTCAGCTTTAGTGTTTCCCTGTGTCCGCATGAGCTGTTAGTTGTCCTGGCTGTCATTAGTAGTAAAATCCAAAAAAACTGGTGAAGATGTTTCTCAAAAGTCCACAGCAAACTGAACTATTCCATGGGGATTTTTTCCCCACAATTTTTTCAATGTAAAGCTGAAATCACTGTCTGGGACTTCATGTGAAAAGGAGGTTTTAAGAAGTATCCAGTACATGGAGTAACTTTAATTAAAGAGAAACAGTAAGACAACTCTGTAAAAGGGACAGGCTCAGGAGCCAGCCTGGGCTCTGGAACTTGGTTCTTCAAGAACAGCCCGTGGGGGTTAACTCAGGTTGCAGCACTGCAGGCTTTTAGCAGGTGTGAGGATTTGTTAACTGAGTGACAGATGAAAGCTCACTGGGACAGGAGTGGCTGCTCTCTGGCTGTGGTGCTGGAGTGAACAAGCTCATAAAATGCGAGCAGAAAGAGGTGGAAGAAGAAAGGCTGTATTATATTTTGCCACTTTTAAAGAAGCCATTACACACTTGTATCAATGTCAAATATCTAAATCTTCTGAAAGCTGAAGCACTGCAGAACATCTTTCCTGGAATTTTAGACAGCTGGAACAAAATCATTTTCTGTTAATGGTGTGTTTACTTCCAGTGCTCATCATAGTGACTTTCTGTATTAGTCACCTGAATTTCTATGATGCAACAAAGACTAATACTCACTATACAAATAATTTCTACATTCTTAATTAAAGAAGCTAAACTGAGAAACTAATACACTGACATGCATTAAAAACACAGATTACCCTGTCAAAGACTGCTTTTCCATAAAATCACGCTCTACGTTGAGCACACAGCCTGTGAATGGAGTTGATGGGGTCAGAAGTCAGCTGCAGCTCTGGCACACATCCTGTGACACACAGCTGCCTGCTCACCCTGTGATGCCGTGGGCAGGCTCCACCTTCTGTGCTGCCCCAGCACTTGCCCTTCTCAGCCCCAGCGTTAATACTGTTGCTTCCCACAAGCCTATGTCTAAGGGCTATTTGCACCTCTTTACACCACTGTTTAATAGTTTGATGTTTAATGCTAAAATCCTAGCTATCTTCCAATTTTCCTCTCCCCACAGCAGTTTAGAAATTACACACTGCAGAGAAAAAGTATTTAATGCAATCCAGCAATGGGTGAGATGGAAAGGCATTTTCCACTTTGATTTCTCTAAGATGAACCCTGAGCTTGGTGCTGCAACAACATGTTTTGTTGAATTAAACACCAGGTCAGAAGTCAGAGCTGTTCTACTGCCTGCTCTGCAACTGTCCTGCCACGAAATGTTAGGAAAAGCACTTCACCTTGTGCTGCTACAAAAGACGTGCAGCACCAAAGCATATGCCTTCTGAGGGCAGCCCCTCAGAGCTGAGGTGCTGAGCTGACCGCCACCCCTCCGGCTGCCGTGGGGCGGAAAGCCCAAGCTGGCAAACCCACGGAAGGGAAAGAAAGATCAGGTGTGGGTGCACATTTCAGAGCCTGCTGAGTGCCAAACTTATGCGGAGACAGGTAACGCCTAGGCTGAACGGTGCTTTGAAGGGCCTGAGAGCAGCCTCTGCCTACGAGCACTGCCGTCCTTAGAACATCCCTTTGTTCTGACAAAGTCTGTGGGATGGAGTCTGTTGGAACGGAGACCTGGAATCCTAAGTGGAGATTACTGAGAACTCAAGAATCACTCACAGCCAAACTGCAAGCCTGTGTCTGTGCGCGCAGACACTTGGGCTGCTCTTTCTGAAGCAGGCCATACTGTAAGAAAGCCTTCTGACCCCAAATGGGCATGACTCCACATCCCATCGTGACAAGCTGCAGATCTGTATGTCAGGCAGAAGTCCTTTGTAAAAACAAAGTCCTTTGACTATCTATCTTTAGATATGAAGGGCATGATCCATGTTACCGAGGGTACACATGAAAATATTCAGGAATATTCTCACTAGTTTCCTGTTTTAGGAGAAGAGATCTCCTGCTTGATCTGTAACTGGAAAAATACAAAATGTTATTGGAAAAAAAATAATTTCATTCATTAATACTTGAATGAGAGTCAATATGCAGAGCAGTAAAATCTCACACTTGTCCTCAAACAACAACTGTGCAAGCTGACCAGCATTTTTAACCTTGTTAACCTTGTCAACCACACATATCAGAAGGAAAATAATGGCCTCAAATCAGAAAGGCCCGGAGGAGATTAAAAAACTTACTGTCCCTATTACATCAGTTTTGATGCCAGAAGAGTGCAACAGAAGTAATAACTACCATCATCTGCAGCATCACTGCCCAGTTTCTCCTCCTGGTAGGCTACAGCACGTCTCCCAGCAAGAATCTGATGTGGTTAAGCATCTCCCAGTAATGGAAGCGTCCACCTGCTCAACCTTTCAGTCCTTCTGCTGTTTGAAAAGCTGTGCTTTCTGTTCTGACTTATTCCACAGCTTACCACTGTACCATGAGCACCTTTCCTAACTATGCATGCCCGTATGGATTCATCCAGCTTTTGAGACTGGACAAACCCTTCTCAGGTTATGCCATTTTTATAGTCAACAGAACCCTTCAGCTTCTCAGCTCTTAACACTGTGTACAACTCTGCACCACAGCTAAGGCATACTGAAAGTGCTGATCACGCACTAAAAAGCAGCAGCATACTTTTTGGTGGAGGTCACCGTCCCTCCTACCCACCATGACTACGCCAAAGGGTCGGTTATTTGGTCAGGGCAAGGAACCGTCAGCGCTCCGACAGCAACATCAGAAAGGAACACTTCCATCTCCATTCCTGACTAAGGAGGAACGTTTCAGTATCAGCACGAAGAATGACCTACTTCTGGAGAAATATTTCAAGTCTTCTTCCAATGCAGTTAAATGGGTCACATTAAAATATCAGCAATAGGAAGCATGTAAGATACTATTATTTTTCAAGACTGCTGTTTTATCAAACCATGACGCTGCATGGTGCTTTCTGCAACTCTGAATGCAGGACATACAACTGGTCTTAAAACTCAAAAGTAACAATGTATACAAAATGTGTCACAGGCAGTAACTGAGGTGATCTACTGCTAACACCAAAGGGATGTGTAACACAGGAGCAGCAATGCTAGAGGCATTTCTCAATCTGAAGAGAAGTATTGATTTGGTTTGTATGTTTGTATATCATCTGTTTTCAAAAGATTACGGTAAAGTGATGCATGTCTCTCCCTACAACATCCTATACTTCTTAGCAAGAATTCTACTAACTTTTCTACAAAATGCAAGATTTAAGATGACTGTAACCTTCACATTTCTGTCACCAGTATTTAAGAATTACACATAAAAATAACCAGGAAATAAGTGATCTTGCCTACAAGTACAGCCTCGTAACAAGTTACAGCTCAGTAGCCAGAAGGATCCCCTCACACGTGCAGAACTTGAGTGACAGCAGAGGCTTGCTGACTCTCTGAAGGCAGAGGATCTAATGCAGTTGCACACTGCACGAGCTCGAGGATGAAGGACCTGCTGTAACGTCTGCTGGGAGCACGCTCCTCGTGTAACCAAGAGCCGCACAGAGAAAGGTCAATAACTCTCCTGATGAACAAAAAGAATGCCAAGATGTGAAGGAAACGGTCAGTGACAAAAGCCAGCCTGATTCAGTTTTGTTAAACAAGCTGGAAAGGACACAGGAGTCTGGACACTGTGGTCCCTTATCTCATCGTGGACAGAGCAGGGCTGCCACCGAGGAGTCAACTCCAGAAGCCCAGATTAGTCACCGACCTACCAAGTTCTGTACTCTATTTCAGAGCCTCAGTTACATGCATGTCAGCCAAAAACTGCTGCACTGTCCGTGTTAGCTGGTATAAGGAGATACTGCTTCATCTAAGAGTCTTGTTGCTCAGATTTTCAGTGGTCCACTTTGATGGAATAATAAATGTTTAAGAGCTGTTTTATACAGAGCAATTTCAAAACATACGTATTGTAGGAATTAATTTTACAGTACAGCATTTATAATGCAGCAATTTCTTTTTAAGGGAAACTGAGCAGGAAAAACTATTTCAGTAGTGAACACACTAAAGAGATTTACAGAAAAGTAATCTGTTACCTGGCTTATCATGATGTGTTTTATTTCAAACAGATAATAGACGTCCTTGGCCATACTCGCAGAAGCATTTAGCAGGTGGCAGTGGTGTTACAAAGAACAATGTTCAGTTTAAGTTGATGGGGGTAATCTCACTGAGGACTAGATTTTTTCGTCACTGTCACTTGGCTCTCCCAGTATACATACATATATTCCATACACTGATTCTCACATTTCAGACACAAAGGTGTAACTCAGCAACTGTCTGTAGGTAAAAATTAAGCAACCAATGATTTTGGGAGAAATTTTGATACAGAAGGACCACAGAATCTGGCACACGATAAACAAGTGCAATGTGCACAGCTTTTTCCAACATCATCCCTTACTGTGTAACTTTTACAAACATTAATTCAAATCCTTAACTATTTTAAGATACAAATCTCATTTATAAAAACACTGTTCATCCTTTGGCCAAACAAAAAGTCATCCAGAAGTAGTCTGTCACAGATCAAGCCTGTGGGAATAACCCAGGTGACAGGACAATGTATACAGGTACTTAAACACGAAGACCCTAAGTCCAGATAGAGAAGAAACATATCCTAACCCATGCAGTTCTAGTTCATGCACAGTCCTGCAATTAGTGCTGCCATTTTGTGTATGTTCTGCAAGAAAAGGAAAACAAAAGGAACCAAAATCCAAAGCAACAACAAAATCCCGGCAGGAGATATGAGAAAGAAATCAGAGTTATT
>VXAV01002956.1:0-12596 GCA_013399715.1 Alectura lathami
CCAGAAAGTTATCGTCGATAGACTCCAGCAGCCTCCTGGATCAGTTGCAGCTGGCCGTGTTGTTGTCCCAGCAGATACCTGGGTGGTTGAAATCCACCATGAGGATGATAGCCCATGCCTGCAATGCCTCCTTCAACTGAAGCAGGAAGGCCTCATCAACAGGCTCCCCTTGATCAGGTGGCCTGTAGTAGTCCCTGACCACCAGCTGCCTTTTATTGGTCCCATCCTTAATTTTCACCCACAATTTTTAATTTTTAAATATTTTTAAATGCCTTAAATACAGTGACAATGAGAAGAATGGTGTTTGAGCAGGGCTTCAGTTAATATGGCAGCTGCAACACATCACAGAAGGGTTATATTTGATTTTAGTTATCATGCGTTCTTTGAGGTTAAGCATTAGGGGCTGAACAGTATCTTTAGTGACATGTAAGTGAAATCACTGATGCTGTTTGGGTGTAATCTCTCTTCTGCTGGTGGGCAAGTGTGCAGGCCCTTTGAAGCCTGGATTCTGTAGGATAAGCAGGGCCTCACCCGCCTGGTGTCACCGTGCATGCCGTGGTTCCATTGAGTGCATCGTGAGTTAACTGTGGGAAATATGCATGTGCCAGATTGTTCTGTTCTCCCTGAAATATCTGAGGGGCTGCTCTGAATCACATCAGTGAGTCTCGATCCCCTAGAGTTAGGTCTGTCTCATCTGGCTTCACTGGTGCTGTTAGGCTCCGTCTAGAGTCGACAGAGAGACGTAGGCACCCACATGGGTCACCTTCAGGATGGGATTAACTGGGCCATGTAGGCCAGAGGGGGAATGACTGATACAGACCGTATGCCTAAAATGGAGGTGGCCAGGCTGGGTAAGATGAATCTCAGTCTCTGTGCCTGCACTATCTGGAGGATTAACAGATCCCTACCCACTTAGCTCTCCACCATCCACAGGCCTCAGTATGCTGCGCTCCACCACAAACACACCTTGAACATGCTCTGAGTTTGCAAAGCTGCATGCGTAGAACACCCTTGTCATATCTTCCTTAGAAAGCTGACAGAGCTCTAATCTAAGTTTCACAACGGTGTTCTAGTCCATAGTTTATATCAATCTACAGAAAGCTGGGAATAAACTCAATATTATAATCAAAGCTGGGTCCACCAGCAGCTGTGGTTAGACCAGTTCTTCATTTTGAGTTCATACTTTCTACTTGCCATCTTTGTTTTAGTCCTGTACTGCAAATGGAATGCAAATGGATCTATCAGTTGCAATGGTGTGAATCTGACCTCAGTAGAGCTTAATTTTAGGGGAAAAAAAAAAAAAAAAAAAAAAAAAAGGAGCTCTGTTCAGCAGGCTCAAGATATTCTAAAAATCCTTTGATCTCCAAAGCAGGCTGGGCTCACAGCCTAAGCCTCTATTGCCAAAAACTCTGTGACCCCACAGCTCCTACTGTTCACAAGATACCGTCGGCTTTATGAGGGTGAGAATAAATTTGAATTTAAAGTGAGAGGCATACTTCATAATGTGGGTGAATAAGTACATAAGGACATAGTGTCATATGTATGTGAGATGTCCCATCATATGGGCCACACATAGATGGCCATACTTTAGAAGATGGGGTCAGATCCCATGCAGGTTAACAGTATATTTGCAAGAATCAGCCACCGCAGAAAGCTGATTTCTTTTCCTTTTACGATATTTTAAGTATTCCTCATTCCTCAATAACTTCTGTCATCCACAGTTGTATGCATTTTTCAGCTATCAGTTCATGAAGGAAAAAATGCTAGAAGCTAGTAGAATGGTATTAATCTGGAAAACCACCCAAGAGCTCTCATGTGCAGCTGATGCTGACCTAGATTATCTGACACCCATGAGTCAAATATACCCCGGTACAACCGCAGTGGAAACAAGAGGCCAGTTCCTCTCTCACAGCCTGTGGTATGAATCAGGAATAATTATTTGGAAGGGAGAGCAGTTATGGCTGTGTAAGAGCTGCAGAAAACCTAGGAGAAAACCCATCATAGGGATAAACCCTTTACCAAGCTGTGCTTCGGGAGACCCACAAGTTTTTGCATGCCCATTTTGATTATCTGTGAATAACACAGTCACCTTCTGCTATCTCTACTTGTGCTCCCACTTCTGTAGCTAAATAGAAGGAAAAAAAAAAAAAAGAAAGAAAGAAAATAAAAACATGCTCTTCAGAACCTCTCAGAAAGTTCTGTTTCAGCTTTGGTTTTATAAAAAACAGATTATTGTTTTTACATGTGGTACTCTTATTTTTTCTAAATCCATCCCTCTGCCTACTGAATTACTGGAGTAAGGTTTTGGTTCAAGTCTCAGATCTCAGTCTAGCAAAACCTTAAAAACCTTCTTCCTTCCTCCCCTTCTCTCAGGCAAAGTGTCAAGGACATACATTTATATTTCATCCAGTACAACCAACCGCAGAGCAAAGATTTTCAATTAACAACTTGTACATGAGGTTCTTGCAAAGGAAATGATACTTTTGCTGAGCTACAGCCTGTGTTGTGTTGTGCCAAGATGTCAACTCCCAGAATACAATGTGTTGAAGTGAAATATGAAGATTCTGCTTCAGTATTAGTTGTCTAGTCATATACACCATATTAATGTGGGATATTAAGGAAATACACTCTAATGATAGGAGAACAGCAGCCAACATCTTGTTCATGGTTGGGCTAAATGTCAGTTTTGTAGTAGTGATGGCAGGGGAGCATTAATCAACTGTGAGTTTTGATTAATATAAACACCTCTCTGGATGCAAAGTGAAAAAGAAAACGTGCCAGTTACTTTACAGGCGGCAGTATAGGCAGCAAACTGATAGACAGCGTTGTATTGCAGGGCTGCACTTAAAGAGGGGTGAGTACTTGTTTGTAAGTACACTTGTATTATGGTTATCTAGTACAGATGGAATTAAGAGAGACCAGTTCCAGGGTAGTGGTTATGTTCTTTCACCATGCTGTTTTTCACCCTTCTCTGTAGCATTCTGTCCCAGTTCTGTGTACAATTTGTAGGTGAAAGAGGAATGTGCTGCAGGTCCTCTCCCAAGCTGCAGAGTTGGTAGTTTGGGTGACACTGGCTACTGCAGCAGAGCTGGAACTGCAATGGGAGTAGGGCAGTCTCCAGTCACCTTCCCAAAAGTTCACAGTTACTCTAGCACATAATCCACGATATCTCTGTTAGATAGAGGCATGACCAAACCTGGCACTGGAGCTGGGAACAGCTACATTGCATTCTGTATCTGTAGACAGCACCCGTGGAAAGACCAGAAAAACAACAGCTCTAATTCAGCTTCCTAACAAACAGCATTTCATTTTCCCATATCCAGCCTTGGAAGCTTCCATCATGGAGCCCAGTAATAGGCTTTGTTGCCTTTTTGTATCCAAAAAGAAGTGCAGAAGAATGAGAGGCATACAGAGCCGGGATGAGATTTTTCCATGGATCTCCCCACTCCACGTGGTGGGAAGACCACATCAAAAGCTATATTGCAAAAGTTCCTCTGAGGGGGTCATGTTGTAGAAATTCCAGAAAAGCTCAGAAAATTAGCTGTACTATATGTGCACCCCTCAGGAGATTTTGCTTGTGTGAGGACATTTTATTTCCTAATCAGACAGACTGTTCTGCCACCAATTCTAAAATAAACTCATCTCTGTGCTGAAGGACTTAAGACTTACCTGAGGGATTTCATTGTTGCTTGTAGCATGAATGGGGCCAAATGTCATCCACAGCTCATGGGAGATAAAATTAGTTCCCTTATACCCACTACAATTGTTCTTCACATACTGTGAGATGCATCTGTAGAGTCTGAAGACAAGAATCTGTCATGTGGTTTTATTTTGTTGTTCTTGAGAATGCCAAGTTGATTCTGCAAGGTCATGCATGGTCTAAATATATGCCAATAATTTTATTGTTGCCGTGACAATCAGCTTTAGATTTATGACTATTAACAATAATCTAGTTTAAGCTCAGGTTTCTAGTTCTGCATGCCATTTTGCAAATAAAAAACTGTTACAGACTCCCAGCTTTTAGACCAACCTTGAAGTTTACATAAAAATTTACATTCTGAGCTATCAGTTTCCCTGTGTTAGTGCAGTGAGTATGTTCCCTCTTCCTAACCCTGCAACATCCCTATGTGTATGTTGCATTTCTTGTACATCCCCTCTGAGTTGTATCGTGGTGCTAGTGACATATTTACTCTAAATACTCTAAACAACTCTCACGAAGAAAGTGATCTGCATTGCCTGCTCCCTTTTTGCTGCATTTAGCTGAAAATTGAAAGAGTGCATATGTAGTTCCTGGTAGCTGTATTGCAACTGGACATTTTTCAAAGCTCCTTGAAAGCCCTGAGCAAACCTGTA
This sequence comes from Alectura lathami, assembly GCA_013399715.1. Classification (NCBI taxonomy): domain Eukaryota; kingdom Metazoa; phylum Chordata; class Aves; order Galliformes; family Megapodiidae; genus Alectura; species Alectura lathami. The sequence goes on from VXAV01002956.1 coordinate 4,354, forward strand.
AAAGTTACTGTGTAAAAGTTAATGGTTTTGATCTGAGGTTCAGTAGTACAAATTTGGAATATCTTCAGTAACCACATGTCTGAATATGCATATTTGTCCTAATAACCTGGTTATAATTCAATGTATCAATGTCCCATATATCCAACAGAAACCTTTTACAGCAAGGTGTGGCAGCTGTTTAATGGTGTGGAGGAAAGCACAGTTTAGGAGAGTTCTGTGTCAGGCTCTGCTCTCAAACCGATTTTGCAGCAGTGCAAATGCATTGACTTATATGGAATTAAAGTTATAAACTCTAAGGGTGGTTGGAGAATCAGAAAAATTACAGCTAGCCAAAATCAAAGAAAGACTTTTATAGAGGCAAATACATTATTTTTAAAAAAATGACATTTTTCATGCTCAGTGGGGTTAACAGCAATACTGTTGAGAAACTGTCAGGGACTGTTTCATGATCTCAGTGTTTGGGATGTAGATTTATATTGCTTCCAAAATGTGACACTTTCCCAAATACTTGGCCTTCTAATTCATCATAATTTCAAGGACCATTTCACATAGACTGATAGGATAGTGCTAAATCTATTTCAAATGATTTTTCTAAGGTGAAATCATAATGACAGCTGGTAAAATGGTGTTTTATATTCCGACTAGAATCAAATAATAAAGAATCACTAACCCAAAGAATGGCTGAAGTTGGAAGTCGAATTTGGGGTTATTCCTAGTTTCTCCTCCCCAGGTGCAAGATTTGCAAGACTTTCCATTTCTTTTTGCTGATGTTCATAGGATTTCTGTCTCGCATTTCTCCAGCCTGTTGAGGTTCCTCTGAATGGCAGCAAAACTGTCTGGTATACAAACAACTTCTCTGAATTTTACTTTGCGAACTTGCTGAGGTAGCACCCTGTCCCATTGGACAGGTCACTACTGCAGGCGTTGAACATTGTTGGACCCAGTATTGGCACCATGGGCACACAACCATGGAATAACTTCCAGCTAAGATTCTAGCTGCTGATTACAACCCTCTGAGCCCAGTAGTTCATCCAGTTTTCAGCCCACCTCAACATCCGTTTACCTAGTCTGTGCCTTATCAGTTTGTCTGTAACGATCAGAGTGCTGAAAGCCTTGCCAGAGTGAAGACAGACAATGTCAGCTGTACTCCCCTCACTCATTGGTGATAGTGTGTCATTTCCCATTCATATGTCCATAATGATTACTCCAAATCAGCTTCTTGTCCTCAATATGCTTGAAAATGATTTACATGAGAATTAGTTCCATCACCTTCTTAGGAGCTGAGGTAAGGCTGACCAGCCTGTAGTTCCCCAGATCTTCATTCTTTCTCTTCCTGAAGATAGGAGTGACATTTGCCTTCTCCCAGCTCTGAGTAAGCTCCTCCAGTCACAAAGATCTTTCAAAGATTATCAAAAGTAGCTGCGCAGAGACATTAAACAGCTCCCTCAGCCCTCATGACTGGATCCCATCAAGTTTTGTGGATGTTTAGTTTGCTTAAATGTTCCTAACCTGGTCCTCTTCGATCCTCTGGTTTTTTCTCTGTTACTCCAAGGTAATCTACCCCTATTTCCATCTTTTGTACCCTTCCATTTTATGTTTGAGTTTTGTCAGGAGCAGCTCATTCATCCAGAAGGTACCCTGCTACCTTTGCTTAATTTCTTGCATGTTGGGATGGGCCAGTTTTGAGTTTGGAGGAGGTGATCCATGAACATCAACTAGCTCTCCTGGACAACTCTTTTTTTCAGGGCTGTCTCCCATGAGGTTTTTCTAGCCAGGCTGCTAAACAGGTCAAAGTCTTTCTTGAAGTCCACAGTGGTGGTGCTAGGTTTTTGTTTTTTTTTTTTTCTTTTCTTCTGTACTTTCAGGATCCTTGATTCCTCCATCTCAAGGTCACTGCAGACAAGGATGTCCCTAGCCTTCACATCCATGACTAGGCTGAGGTCCAGCAGAGCATTTCCTTTCATCTACTCCTAAATCCCCTGTGTGAGGAATGTTTGCCCACAATGTTGCCCACCTTCATCTGCCTTCTAATCCTGACCCATAAACACAGAGCTGGCTCACCATCCCTCCCTAGGCAGAGAACCATGCTTTCCCACTGCTCTGTTGTGTAAAGGGTGACATCCCCTCCTAGATGTCTTACCTGTGCCTCCTAAAGAGCTTGCATCTATCCAGTGCAGCATTCCAGTCATGTGAGCTGTCCTACCATGTCTCTGCAATCCCAGTGAGGTCATAGCCTTGTACCTGCACACTGATCTTCAATTCCTCCTGTTTTTCTCTCTGGTTGGATTTTAAGCTGCATCTAATTCAAATATCTTATAGTTGCAAATGGTATAAATTTGAGGTTTGAAAGAGCAAGATTTTATTATTAGTCCACATACACATATAATGTGAGCTGGTATTTTTATCATTAACAAACCTAAAGGACAAAGAGCACAAATGGTTTTCTAAGTGATCTCATATTTCAGCTTAAATGTACCCCTCCTTTCTTACAAGGCCACAGTGGTTTACTGTTTCTGTCAAAGGCAATCTGTCTGGTCCTATACCTGTTGTATAATGAGCAGCCCCTATAAAACTAGCATGACCTTCCTCCTTCCCCTTCTCATTTTTGCTGAGCCAGGTATTTAGCTGTTGTTGTTGTTGTTGTTATTATTATTACTACTATTTTACAATAGCAATTTTATCTGACTCAGATGTGCTCTGTCCCTACTACAGTTCATGGCCACTTGACAGAGTTGGAAACTTGTTTCCATCTGGAAACTCTTTGCTGTCATATGGGAAACACATTGGTGATGTCAGTCTTATACTTAATGGAAAGAGATCCACAACACTCAAATTGTCACTGCTCAGCCAAAAGTGGCCAAGAACTGAATGTGCATGAAGCTCTAAATATTTTCTCAGCCACTGAAAAGATCACTTCACCCTCGACTGAAGCTCCTTGGCAGGACAGGGCACTGCTCACCCTATACTTGATCTATGGGTAAGCAAAGTGCTTCTGTTTCCAGGCTCCCCTTCTAAGACATTTCCTGAGCACTAAAAATGTTTCAAAAATGTAAAAGAAAACAGTTGCAGAAAAACGATATTAAAAGAAAATTCCAATTGCAGTGAATGCCTGCAGCCAAATTTCTAAACTGGGCAGCAGAGTGAGAGGAAATGGTAACATATTTTTGCAGCATTTACACTTTTTATGCTATTGCTGGCACACACATTTTTGTGCCTGTAGAGAGAGCAAAATATTGGAGTCGAAATCTACCCTGTAGATCTGAGAGCAGAATAATATTGAAGTTCAGGTCCATGGTGTAGGTCTGAAGATACAATTGTGCCCTCAGCTTGAACTGCTTGCATGAAACTGTGAGGCATTTTTGGGAGAATTGTCAGCGGAGTTGAGGGAAATGAGCAGGGTGGTGGCCACGCCATGGGGACAGGCAGGTCCCTGCCAGAAGCCCACAGCCAGCTGGCCAGCCCACAGCTGGTAGCCTTGTCCCTGTCGCAGCACCCTCACCCAGGCTTTTTGGGATGGGGAACGGAGCGCTGAGGCAGCACCAGGAGGTTGCCGTTTGTGTCCTAGGGGAGAGGAGCTAGTGCATGTTGGGCAGGAAGCCCTAGGAAACCCAGCACTGTTGCTTAGCAGTGCTGAGAGAAAACACAATTGTTTGTTTGCTTGTTTTAAACTTGAGCATGAGCACTCCCCATCCCTTTGAAACTGGTTTAGAAGTGAATGAAATAGAGCATTAAGTGGCTGATACATAAATCAAACCATTACTGTAACTGTGGAATGATCAGTAGAGAAAAACAGTCTCTCTGTAGTTTGTTACTAGCCTGGAAAAAGCATTAATTAGCACTAATGAATCACCAGAGCTACGACTGAGCCAGGTTTCCAGCATTGCCAAAACACAAGCATGATTCAATTAATGCTGAAGGTTTTAGTACATGTGTTTTTATGGAACAGTCTTTTGACACTAGTGTCTTTTTAATAATGCTTTGCAAATCTCTTCCAATATTATTGCGTGCAGACTGAGCCTCCCAATTTACTACGAACAACAAAGAGTCAGAAATGCATTTGTGATCTTCTTTAGGAAGAAATACTCATCTGGGTAATGTAACTATTATGTAAATTACTTAAAATTAATGGTGTTTTCTATTTAAGCTGGATTTACTGCTGTCAAAGTTGATGACTGACTAGCACTAGAACTCAGATATTGGCAGAAAAGTTAACGTGTTATTTAATTTGATTTAAAATTCTGAGAAATTGCTCCTAGTATGTAAACAAAATCTTATCAAACAACCTCCACAACAACTTGTGTTTTCATTGGTAATCTCTGTGACTCAGAGACAGGGGCCAAACCATGCAATCTGACTCAAGAGGGGGTAATGTGGAATCGCACTAAGGAGTTGAAAGAGGCAGTATGTTATTAGTCCCAAAGTCCTCAGAGCAGGGGGAAAGACAGTTCAGCTTTGCCTGTACTGTGCAAACAGCCCTGTTCTCTTCAGGCAAAGTCTGAGCACACACCAAGAGGTGGTATGCATGCCGTACCTGGACCATTGAGTGGTCCACTCTGGAACTGCTACTTTATTGCTGTCCTGCGCTGGTTTATTCCTACACAGCATGATCTTCAAGGACTAGGTAACCCTGAACTGCTCACGTTTTCAAATCCAAAGCAAAGTGATTCACTCTCTGTGATCCATTTCTGGTGAAACGTGACCAAGGAAGAAGGTATAACACCATGCCCAAGCTCTATGTGACTGCTGTGTCAGGACCAGACCTAAGCCTCCCTATGTATAAGAGAGTCACTGACTTTTTCCCAACAATCTCTGCCTTTCAAAGAGACTCATAATTCCTTATTTTGACAGAATCAGCCAGTTTGTGATCCTGAACCATCTGCAGTACATGGAGTGCTGACATATCACAGGTTCTCCAAGGATACATGCTTCCGAGTTTATGCTAAACAAATAATTCCCCAGCCATGAACTACCAGTGCTTATAATCTTTTTTCTTGCCACTCTTCTGTGTCACACCTTCCAGCCCCTACACCTCTAACCTGAAAGTGCACTGTTGCTACTGGAGGACCAGGGTTACCCCCACTCCTGGATAGGGAAAAAGAGTTCACTAGCCAAGGGGAAAGGAACAACTCTGGCAACACATGAGCTTTGCGTTTGCCCCTGGTTAGTAATTGGAACACACTGTTGAAGAAAGGGTGTTTGCATTTTTTCTGACAACCTTTGACGTGGCCATGTAGGCAATAAGCTGGTGATATCACTGAGAAGAGAACGGGGAAGCAAAATTTCCTCATGCACTGGTAGCCCAAACCATAAACATTTATTTGGGTCTCTTTATCTTTTGTGTAGGTGAGTTTGGAAGAGTTCAGTTAAGCAACGTGACTGTAAGCAAAGTCATATTTGCAAAGTTTCACAAAACCAACAAAGTTTCATATCCCAGATGGCCATCAGATGTGCCCATTTCCAGTGTATCTCAGGCTTGCAGTCATTTGCCCATCTTCTCTTCTTTGTTGGCAAGACTGGCTGCTGAAAGCCTTTTTTCTTAGGATAGGCCCAGCAATCACTCAGTGGGAGTGCACAAGGCTGTCATCTCCTCCTATACCACTAACACTGGTCTTGTTGTAATCTTTCCTACCATGAGCCAAAATTTCTCAGCTCTTACGACCCAGATGTACACATTGATTTTGGTCTGAAACCTAAAACAGAAGGAATTAGGCCACCCAGCTCTGAGCTAAGGACAAACTTCCAAAGTTATGTGTTGTCCTTACGAGAAAAATATAGGTCTCAGTTCCAGCTGGGAACATTTATGACATTTGGTATGTCTGCACATTCTCACTGCAAGGGACAGATTGTCAAACTCTGCTTTTTGTTATATGTATGCAGCCCAAATGAAATCAGTAAATGATCATATCACCAGCTCCTTCGGTGAAATCGAGGTCTTTTATAAGCTTCAATAGCAGATTCTTTTTTTCAGTCTACTGTCACATAAAATAGGAAATTAAATTTTAAAAGATAACAAGTTCATCCCCTCTCTAACCTATGAGAGAGGTTACTTTCCATAACTTATGCAGGTGGCTACACGTTGGGAAGATACTGTTTTACATTTGAATCATGGCACTGCCTAACATAGACTTATTTTAGTTTGCTGCTGAGAATCAAAGCCCTCCTGTTCAGCTTAGAGGGTAGCATGTAGAGCTATCAGAAATGAAGAAATTGCTTTTCCTCTAAAACCCAGATTCTTGTTATGTCCTCAGATATAGCTAGCAGTTCTCCAGAGGAAAAGCTGATCTTGATACTAGGATAATACACACTACAGCAATCGTGCACTTCCAAATAAACCCCGTTTATATTGGCTTCCTACAGGCTATGGTCATAACTTCTTTCCTGTTCTCCAAATGCTCAGGTGGCTGTTTTTTTTTTCATCATAGTAATTCCCCAAAGCAATACTTGTGTGATTGCATATGTTAGTAATTGACGACTTGCTCAATTATATTTAACTCTGGTGCAGTTATCTCTGAACATATGGCAGTTAAAGAATGGCAACAGTGTGATGTTGTGTAAGAGAATGACCACATGAAGTAACAATTTTTAAGCCCTGATACACATGATGGAAAAAGGCATTGACTTGCAAACGAGGAGGATTGACTATAGGAACTTTCCACAGTAAAAGCAAGAACATTTGATACTTTATCATAGTTTAGGGTTTGTGAAGTATCAGCATCACCTGTTATATCACAGGGTAAAGTATAAGATTTCATAAACTCCATGTAACTTTGTTTTGATTAAGAATCAAACAAGTCAATTCCTTGCAGATATGCAACTCCTACATTTATTTCTAGGTATGATGTCAAAACGGAGTCTAAACTTTTTTTTTTCCAAAACTCTCTCTCCCTTACAGCACTCTTGAGAAGATCTTACCAAGCCAGTAGCTGTCTAAAAGTTTCTGTTACACGATCATCACTGTTGAAAGAACTACAGAAAAATAAAAAGTCAAAGAAATATTCTTTCATCTTCCTTTTTTATTTTTCTTGAAAATGGGCAAGGAGATGAAAATGAGAAAATTGTTATGTAGCAGTGGACCATTTTGGAAAAGAGAGGAAACATGTCTTTGCTTGAGATGTGTGTGCACTGCTGGCTAACAGGTTATCTGAAATTAATCTTCTGAGGTTTTTTCTTTTTTTTTTTTTTCATATGGTAAAAACGATGTTGGTAAAGAGATGGGATGTATGTGGAGATGAAGTGTTACATGATGCACATAACAGCTAGTATTTCACTTCCAGCAGGAGTGAGGAGCATGGCTGAGAAATATTTTACTCCAATTAGGGCTGTATCTGTGTATTTATGGCACAACTCTTGATGAAGAGTACATGGCAAATATAATCAGTGCTGAATATTTTGGATGATGTTATCATGCCTTTTCAAATTCAGCAGTCAATGCTAGTCAAAGAATTTCCCCTTGGGGGCCATGTCTTTTTCTTTTTGTCTTGCATTTCTTTAGGGATTTACCCAGCTTGAGCCAGGTTTTGCAAGCATATGTGAGTGAAACATCCTGTGGTCACAAGTGGAAAGATTACATTTGGAACAGCAGTGTGAAATACGGGAAAAAGGGCAAATGAGATGATGACAGTTTCTTTAATGAGATACCTTTATCCTCCCTTTACTTTTTTACTGCATTGAAGATAAGATGGAAAAATGAAACTCCAGAATCGAGCCCAAAGCAACAGAGCGAAGAATCTCATCTCATCTTCAATCTAGGGGAGTAGTCAGCTTTGCAGTGCCCATGTGCAGTGTTTCCAAGTTTAAATTTTGATCCAAGAGCTGCTTACATGAAGGAATGGGTTATAATCTCTCTCCAGGATGAACAGAAGACCACACTGATGTCAGTTACAAAACATATGTGTACAATAACTACACTGAACTCCCTAGAGTTTTTCAAGATTTACAAGCAAAGTAACAAGACACAAAGTTCATTGCACTTTTTAACAAAACTGAACTTATCTAAAACTCTGTGCATCAAATTACCTTGAAACAATTGAAGCTATGTAAAATCTGCAATGCTATGTTGTTATAGAAAATACTACCTTGCTTTTAAGTGAACTTGTAATACTGCCCAGGTCTGACTGCATGGAGAGAATCTATGCTTCCACTCTTCTACATTTAATGATTAAAGATTTTGTAGTTATATATATTAACTTAATGTCTTGGCAAATAAATCTTTATGTAGGTCTCGGACATGCTGATTTGCCAGT
>VXAV01002956.1:28454-50772 GCA_013399715.1 Alectura lathami
TTTTAATGTAGGAACTGGTGAAAAAACATAATTTCTAGTGGAAATAGTTTTAAACTCCACATCTTCTTCAGTCAACTCCTTGCTCATTTACTAGCTTGCCTTCAGAAATGGAGCTACTTCAGAATATGTTGGTTTATTTGTGAATTCTTCATTGTTCACAGTTTTTTTTTTTTAAACAGCAACAACAACAACTCCACACTCTTCTCACATGGCTATCAAGAACAAAAACATTTAGTTATAAATTCTTCTTTTTTTTTTTTTTCCTTATCCAAAGGAAAAAAACAACAAACCCAATGTCTGAGGATTTACCTTAGCAATTTTGAATTACGCATTTTAGTTTTTGTTGTTTTTGTTTTACTGTTTTATACTCTGCATTACATTCTATACTGCGTTTTATTCAGAGATCTTACAATACCTTACAAAATCTACTTTTCATTATGCAACCTATTTGTAGACTGAGAAACTGAGACCACATTTTTTAACAGGGAGTTCATTTTGATGAGAATCAAGACCTTTGAACGGCAAACTTAGAGACTTCTAACAGAACAAAGCTAGCTCCTTGCTCATGTACCTTCTGTAATTGCTACAAGCCCACAATCATGCTGTTACAGGCTTATCGCTACCAATGATGATTACTTTTAAGGCACTACGAGTGGTCAGTATCTCACAGGGAGAGCAAATAACTTTATTCCTTCAGCTTTTCTATCAGAAGTCATAACTTGTATTTCTCTCTGGTGATGGCAATACAGACCTTTGGATTTTTAGACTCTTGTCTGTCTTGATTTTATCCAGCAGATAAACAGGAAGGCGTATGTCCTTCACTGATACAGATGTAGTCTCTTTGTGGATGAGATGTGTCAGTTACTTAACGTTCCCCTACTGTGCCTTGCCTCAGAGTACTCTCCAGAAACATGTACATAATCAGATCATATGATTCACAGTATAATGGCATACATGCCTTGACTACTTCACTTCAAAAAAAAAATCAAAATGTCTGATTTTTCATTGGTCATATCAGAACAGTTTTCTTCAGTTGGATCACTTTTGGGTTTCATCCTTTGATTTCAGCTTCAAGTTTCAACTCCAAATGAACCCAAAATAACAAAAACCTCTGAGTCCCACCTGGTTTCAATACAAAATCATGTCTTGTGTTCATTTCAAAATAGGTTGGTTCAAAAGATTCATGAACCTTGGCAAACTTTTCAATGAGCATGATTTAGGTTTCTGTGTTTGTACTGTGTGGTTTTATTGTGAATGTTTCTCATGGTCTTAGTTAGGAACATAATATGGATTCACTATAATATCAGCTACATGATATCTTGCCTGCATTTGATGGTTGATGCTGATGTTTTGATACATATCTACAAATACTCTTATATGCAGCTGAGAACTTGGTTAGCCTAAAAGATTGCCTTTCCTGAGATCAATTAAGAATTTTGTTTCACTTGTAAAATAAACACATTCAGAGTTACAGATGGTGAAAAAGAAGTCTCAGGGAAAGGAGCTTAAGAAGTTGGCAGATCCTCAGAGGAACTATATTAAAGAAACAAGCATAAACTTTCTAAATATGGAAGGAAGGCTAGTAATTTCAGTGAAAGACGAATTTGGTTAGATTATGAGCTTTTCAGAGCCTCAAAAACAAGAAGGAAGGACACCAAAAACTTTCACCTTTTTTCTTTCCTCCTTAATTTCTAGGGATGAAATGACATGGTGGGGCAATACACGGAGGTAAATTATATTTTTTTTGAGTTTTAATACAGGCAAGATAGAGCTTACCCAGCTTCTCAGTGCATGGTCTTGAATATCAGACTTGATTTGAACACAGTTCTCTACATCCCACAGCGGAATGTGTTTCTTTTTTATGTTATTGCATCACTGGAGTGACCTATGTCCTGAAATTTACGTCCTGAAATTTGGATTCTGAACCAAATTTCCTCCAAATTTGCAGAGGCTTTAGATTCTGCTTTATAATTAAGGTTATTAGGAGGGATGCAGTGCTAACGGTTTGTATTGCTGTATTCCTAAATTGAACTAGAGCTCAACATAAAGAAGTATAAAATTGCTTTTTTGTTTTTATACTTCTGTTCTTTGATACTGCATTTCCTTCCAGTGGAAGTCCTGCCATTTAGGTACTACTTCAGTAAGAAAGTATGAGAAATAAGATCACAGTGAAATAAATCTCTCTGCAACTCATTTATCTCTGCCATTCACAGGCACCAACTTCGTACAATAGCTCTTTGAGATGATGGACCCGTGCGGGGCAGCAGCTCTGATGATCCGAACTGTAACATGTACAATCAGTAGAGAGTCCACAGCAACTGCAGAAAAAATCTGGTAAAAGATATAGATTGATGCCATCATATACTTTCAAAAGTACTCCTTTATTTATACGAGCATTTGTGCACATTCCTCGAGATAGCTTGAAAGCAGGAAATTTTGAGATTTCAGTGAATGACAGGTCAGTCATTACTTAGCGTGAAGATGCATTTGCAGCGTTGCCTGTACCACGTGCAATTTGAAGGAAGGCGTGTTACAGGACTCAAGTAAATTGGTTAACTAAAACCACCTTCTCCTGGTTCAACTGGAAGTGGTGTTCCTCTCTGCTTGCTTTGATTATACCTTATGAATCCTGGTTATTTTTTCATTTGAGCTATTTGAAAATTTTCAATTTTATGATTTTTGCATCAGAAAATAAGGTTTCATCAGCAATCCCATTTGTCAGAAAGAAATCTGGAGGTGGCAGGAGAGTTCCTTAAAAGAGAAACCTTTATCAATTTCTTCTCTTAAGCAATTTACAAACAAAAGCCTTTAGTTCTGTTTTGGAAATTCCGTGGGAATTTGTGGTCTTATACTAAAAGGCTGTTAGAGCAAAAAGTCATTTCATATGATCACAGACCTCCAATGAAAAATAAAATGGAAAGTTCTCTGAATCAAAACCTGTGTGATCTGGAACACTTCTGGGATATGAGGAAACCAGTATGAAATTGCATGATATCAACAGTTCAGCTGATGTAATTATTTTCAAATTAATTCATCTAAACTCAACAGCCAAGAAAATAAAAATAAATAAATAAATAACAAAAACCACAACAAAAATAACAACCAAAAAAACCCCAGAAACTACATAAAAGTTATTGCTTAGGTAAAACAAATCATGAAGCTAAAATTTTAATACACAATGCAGAAATCATCTGCTTTTCATAAGAATGAACTCAGAGCCACTTTGCAGTTTTGAAACTGAAAAGTTTGGATGCACGATTTTCTAGATAATCTTTGTAAATCCCAGGGGTCTAATCTTAAAAATGTTCCAGTAAAAGCCATAGGCACTTGAAAGACATAGGTGCCACTCCCTTGGCCAAAGAACATGGAAGCCTGGAAGGGAGCAAACCACCCTATTTCCTGGAAACTCATATACTAGTGCACGTCACAGGACGCAAAATGTCTTTCTAGAGTGCCTGGAAAAATATAGACCTAACCCTATTTTCTATCATCTACAATTTGGGAATTTAGTTGGCTGTACTGGCAAGACTTCAGGAATTTTTCTTCCAATAAGACAATCTGGAGGAAAAGATGGTGGGTTCAAATAAAAGTGGATTAGCAGTGCAAATCCATATTTTCACCAGTGTAAATAAATGCAAAACGTAGCCTGATAATTTATTAGTTTTCCATTTTATTTCAAGCTGCCTAATATTTTCTGTTCAAAAGAAGTTTCAAGCTAGTAAAGATTCATTAAAATGCTTTAATGGCAGATTAAGAGTACGTTATGTATTACATTATTATTTATTATTAAATTNAGACTCAGTTTGTTATGAAAATTAATTTTCAGTGAGCTGTTATCAGCTTGGGAACATTTGACTCCTCCATTCTTCAAAGCTGAGGAGGGATTGTGGAGGGAACACTGNACTCAGTTCAGGAGGGAACACTGACTACCAGCTGAAATTCCTTATTGCCTTCCTCTGTGATGTATGTTTGCTCTCCCTAGGATAAATTGTGTCACACTTGTCAGCAGTACATGAAACAGACAAACCCGTTTTTCCTTCCTTTATATGACCAGGCCCTACCAGTTCTTACTAGCTCAGGATCTGTCCTGGGGCTGGCAGTGTTTGTCGTGGCTATGCTTTGCACTTCTGCAGTGCATGGCCTCAGGATATCAAAGCATTTAACATATGCTCAGGATTAATTGCCCTTTATAGTATTCCCAGGAAGTAAAAAATCACCCTGCCTGGGTTGGAGATAGAGAACCATGTGTCAGAGAAGGCTACAGTTTTTTCTCATCAAACAGTCACTACAAACTCAGAAATCCAGTGACGTACATCTTCTGCTCTCCAGCCTTCGATCTAAGTTTCTGGTCCTCACAAATGTCTGCAAGGGCTCCTTTCCTGTCCTCTGCACTAAATTACCTTCTTTATTGGCTATAAGATGCCAGAGTGGATTTCCTACTGTAATTGTGTGTTTATGTCTTTCAGAACAGGTTACTTCTCTTCATGCCTTGGCTCTCCTTATCTCCTTATAAGAGCAGTTTTTGAGCTAACACTTCCATACATTCACAGTTTGGTCCACCAGAGTCATTCTGAAAGAAAAGATGCATGTAGAGATAAAATACCTAAGGTGAATATCTCAACAGCAGCAGAGAAACAGAAAGAAATAGATGACATCTGTATTATAGTGAGATTTTTAGAAGGCTTTAAATGTTTCCCAAACCTTTATATCTCAACAAATTCATTCTGTTTAGATGTTTGTGAACCTATTTTTTAGAGCAATGTCAAAAGCCACGGGTGCTTCAGGTTGTTAGCAAGCTCACATTCATGAGTGCAGACGGAAGGCAGGATCTAACCCTTTCCTTCAGGTTGGCCAACTCCTAGATGCAGATCTCCCAAACCGTTCTATGACCTATGATTCTATGATCTCTACACTGAACCAGGCAGGGGGCATTCAGCTGCCAGTTGACCTGGTACACAATTTCCAGTGACACCTGTGAGATGTACTCTGCTATTGGGCTGTTAGGACATTCAATAAAATGGATTTACTGGTGAAGGTACGGGTCCTTAGGTGAAGGTAAAGCCTCATTATTCCAGCAGCGCTGTGCAGTGGTTCTCTCAGATGCCAGACCACGTTAGACTCATAGGGGGTGTTTGCTAGTGCAGCGCATTAAGCCGCAGGTGTTCTGCACTGTACAAAGCCTTCAAAGATCAGCCTCAAATGTTTCTGTTACCATAAGGAGGATTAAAAGGATTTTAAAATATAGTGGATTGGCCTGAGTGCTGGTGAAATTGCCAACATTTAGCAAGAAGGGAGGGAGGTTAGAGCAGTGGGGGAATGCGGGCTTGGGGGAAGCCATACGGTACTTTTAAGGAGGGGTTTATGATCCAAATATGGATCTGCAGCACTTTCAACTGGAAATCATTAAGAGTTCATGGAGCAGAAAATTCGAGAGGTTCTGGAAATGAGGACTTTGAAAGGCCAAATGTGAGCTGTAAATAAAATAGAATGGATATTCAATTTTGGCTATTAAACTTCTCAGAATATTCTCTCAGATCAGCAGATCAGGCTTTCAACTGAATACCTACCCCTAAAACAAAAGGACAAATAGGAGGAATTTTACACACTCTTAGGGCAGAGAGTAGTTAAAGACCATAAACAGACACTGCATATCTCAAAAACACGAAAGCCTGTTGATTAGAAAGGCTGAACAACACCATTCATCCTGGCTCCAATTGAGCAATGCACTGAAGCGTGTGTTTAAGCATATTTTGAAATCCCATTGCCTTCAATCACCATTGACCCCTGTTACTGAAATTGGACCCTCGGGAAGACACAGCTTTCCTAAATATTATGTGTATAAACAAGAGAATCAGGAACACCCACACTTGAGAGAGCCAGCAGCTTAAGCATAGTGCACCAGTATCACTAAGAAACCACCTCCTATTTTCATCTGTTACATATAAGCAGTGCTTGCACTGACACTAATTCTTTACTGCATTTAGTAGAGGCTAAGAACTTTGCAAGAGAATGTTTTATTCATTGCTGTATTCATTTGAGAGCTTCTTTAGAGAAAAACCTCCTTCCCTTCGTTTGTTGTTGCTGCCTTAGGATATAGACACTAAATAATTTCCCCAGTTTGGGGATAAGTGTGCCAGCGTAAGTAAAACATTGTTTTGGACTATCTTTATAGTGAAGCTTTTGATGAGCTCCTCCAGGAACAAAGATGTAACTTGTGGTGTCAGCAGCTGAGTACTAGCCAAAGTAACTTCACCCTGTTTGCAGCCTCATTCTCTCTTTCTGCAGGTGCAATTTTGTTCTGGCCTTTAAACACAGCTGCAGCATTTACCCTTGTTATGGTAATTTTCTTTTGAAACCTTGGATTTTTTTCTGCAAGTGATGATTTGTGCATAGTAGGCTTTCCTTCTTTGCCTGTTGTGTTGGATTTGATGACTATTGGTGTTCCTTGTATTTTTAAGTTACTCAGAAGGGTAATTATCCGATCCATTATTTCAGGAGTTTAACAGTAACAAATAAATAACCAATAGCTCACAGTTGATCAAAGGTGGAGAACAAATAATGAGGAGAAATTATAGCAGATCTAAAGGAAGCAAGACCTTTCTGTGCACTAGGTCAGTGGGGGAGAACACAATTTAATCTGAAGAAATGCAGAGTATTAAAGCTGGGAATAATAAATCAAAACAGGGAATAAAGTCCCTCCTTCTTATGGGAACACCTGTTAAAAGAAAACTCAGGTTAAACAAACAGTTCCCAGGGGAACTGATTATTGCCTATATTTTTCAGTGGTGGTTTTTCTACTTTAAAAGAACACTTATCAGCTTGCAAGAACACGTTCAAAATTTCACTTTCAATTTCAATGCAAATATTATCCTCCCTGGTCAGTCTCTTCAGTTGCTGGAAGAGGTGAGGGTTATTAAACATATGAGAAAACCTGCCAGACTCTGAGGTCTGGTCAGAAACAATGGAAACTGGCTGGAGTTTTACTGAGATCTCATCAGCACTAGGTTAGATCCATTATTCATCACTGTCTGAAAAGTATCCTCCTGAAAAAATGCATGTAGGCAGATGATGCCTCAGTGATTAAATGCCTCATTGAAGTAGTATGAAACTTGATTATTTTCTGCAAAATATTCTGAAGTACTAAGAAGGATGAGAAAATCACAGGAAGGATTCAAATGTTACAGATGATGCTATAAGTGCAAGCAAATTTACAGTGCACACTAAATATGAAAATCATTTTCCAGTCAAGACAGTTTAGCATAGCACCTACGGGTGTGCATTTTTTTTGGCTTCTCTGGTAACAATTTTCTCTTATGTCTAAGAGATTTCAAATCTGAGTATCTGCAGTTACCAAGTGTTCATGGCCACTACAATAGTCAGAAATGTCAGAAGTTCACTGACATCACATACCTCAGTTTTGGAGTGATTTACTTGCTATATCTAAATGTTAATGGCTTAAGTTGTTGGGAGATTATGAATGTAAGGAGTGAGAAAATTTTATAGCTCAAGATTTTAAGCCCATGTGAAGTCACTAAAAACCATATGTCAGAGGCAGAGTTTTTTAAAATAACTGGAAATCTCTTTCCAATTTGCAGCAATTCAGTAGGGTGTCTGACAATGCTGTGATTACACACATTCCCCCCCAACTAACAAACAAACAAAACCAACAAAAAACAGAGTAATTCTTTTCTGGTTGATCTTTGCCTTTTGTAACTGCACGCAACTTTGGTAAGAACTTGTAATGGGCCTTCAGAGGGCAGTCGATGTTAAACATTAGAAGACACCATTTTCCCCCTTACCTTAGCAGAAGCTGCCTTTTTACCCCAACGCTTATCTGGTTTTATCTTGCAGGATGTGAGCAGATACATTTGTGAGTTACCAGTAACACTTTAAATATTTCACCTTTGTATTTTATCTTGCTGTTTTAATAGAATTCCCCTTCTCAGATGAGCTACTTTCATTGGCTTAATGTTACATCACAACAGTCAAACACCAGAACTTTATCTTCAGGAGGCTGTATTCATCAGCTCACACCTGCCTGTATCTTTTATTTCCCACTTGCATATTCTGCTCTGCATTCTTTCAGACAGACTAATCAAATTCTTTATACTCGTTCCTACATCTTGAATTTGCTCTTAAGTTTCCACAAAGTTGCTCTTATCTTCCTTCTAGAACAAGTGAAGAGGGGTATTTTTTTCAGTCAAAAGGGACATAATAGAAAAATACTGCTTGAAATTTTGCTCTTAATTAATTAATTAATATGTTCCTATTTTTTTTCCATTTTTAACAGAAAAAGAAAAAAAAAAGTTATTTTCCAAAATATCTTCTTTTTAGGCTAAGAAAATATTAAGCTGGAAAGAAAGAAGTTAAGAACAGTATTTCTGTGGTCGGCTAAAGGTTTCTTTTGCATAGTCAAAGCTCAGTTTTGAAGAGAAATACAGAAAAAACTTAGGAATCCTTCATTTCTGATTTTAGTAAACTCATTCGCTTCAACTCCCTCACCCAAAACAGTCCCAAAATTTGTTCAGAAGTTATGATATTTTACAACACTGATTGCTCTTGAAATTCTGCTTTGTATCATCATATATTATTAACAGCATGCCGCAAGTCCATAAGCCAGTTTTGATATTCACCACAGCCTAACTGTGGGGATTAAGCATTTTGCTGAACATGAATTACACTTCCATTTTCTGTCTGCTAATGACATCCATCAGAGCCACTGCCACTAGCATCTGTGCTGAGGGTTAAGAAGAGGCTTATTCAATTTTCATCTTCAGGACATGAATTTCTTCTGCTTTTTCACTTAAACATTACTTTACCTCCTCATGTCTTGTCCCGCATGGAAGGTGGGATTGCTCTGTGGCAATAGATAATCACTTCTTTATGCCATGGCTGATTCAGTCACTGGTGAACTAGTCTCAACCTCACAAAAACTTTGCAGAGCACTTTGCCTCAACCTGGATGGGAGTGACAGAACGAATTCTATGCGACCCCACTGCCGCTGGCAGAGACACAGGGCACTCAGCAAGCTCCCGTCAAGGCTGGTTGGCCGGCTGAGCAAACACAGCACAGTTATGTCCCTCTGACATCTCTAAACTGGAGAGATGTGGATTTGATGGGTGGACTGTTCGTTGGATAAAGAACTGGCTGGAGGGCCGCAGTCAAAGGGTTGTAGTCAATGGCTCTGCTCCAGGTGGAGGCCGATCACGAGTGGTGTCCCCCAGGGGTCCGTCTTGGGACCGGTGCTCTTCAACATCTTTATTGACGACTTAGACTGTGGGATCGAGTGCACCCTCAGCAAGTTTGCTGATGACACCAAGCTGAGTGGTGCAGTTGATACCCCTGAAGGAAGGGATGCCATCCAGAGGGACCTGGACAGGCTGGAAAAGTGGGCCCATGGGAACCTCATGAGGTTCAACAAGGCCAAGTGCATGGAGTTGCGCTTGTGTTGGGGCAATCCCAGGTATGTGTACACACTGGGAGAAGAACTCCTTGAGAGCAGCCCTGCGGAGAAGGACTTGGGCATTGTGATTGACGAAAAGCTGGCCATGAGCCGGCAGTGCGCTCTTGCAGCCAGGAAGGCCAATGGCATCCTGGGCTGCATCAAGAGAGGGGTGGCCAGCAGGGAGAGGGAGGTGATCGTCCCCCTCTACTCTGCCCTTGTAAGGCCTCACCTGGAGTACTGTGTCCAGGCCTGGGGCCCCCAGTACAGAGGGGATGTGGAGCTGTTGGAGCGGGTCCAGAGGAGGGCCACCAAAATGATCAGAGGGCTGGAGCACCTCTCCTGTGAGGAAAGGTTGAGGGAGTTGGGATTGTTTAGCTTGGAAAAGTGAAGGCTCCGGGGAGACCTCATTGCGGCCTTCCAATACCTGAAAGGAGCTTACAGGCAGGAGGGGGACCGACTTTTTGCACGGGTGGACAATGGTAGGAGAAGGGGGAATGGGCTAAAACTGAAAGAGGGGAGGTTTAGGTTGGACATCAGGAAGAAATTTTTCACGGAGAGAATGGTGAGGCGCTGGCACAGGCTGCCCAGAGAAGCTGTGGCTGCCCCATCCCTGGGTGTGTTCAAGGCCAGGCTGGATGGGTTCCAGGGCAGTTTGATCTGGTGAGCTAGTGGCTGGCAGCCCTGTCCACGGCAGGGGGGTTGGAACTAGATGATCTCTGAGGTCCCTTCCAACCCAAGCCATTCTATGATTCTATGATTCTATGATAGGTGAGTCAGCATGGCCATGCTGACAGCACTAAGGTGTGCATGTGTCCTTCCTTCTGCTGGGATTTTACAGAAAATGCAGATGATGTGAAAGCCTAAATACAGGCATGTGTTTCCTAAATAGACCAGAAGGCTAGCTGTGTGCAGTGGTGTTGGAAAGGTTGCTGATGTTGCGGTGAGGTGTTGTATGACCAGGCTGCCATGCGTAGTGCTCTGCACCACTTGGAGGCAAAGAGAAATTTCGTACTTATCTAGAGAATCAGTAGAAATACAGATCTGCATCGACAGCTATTAAATTATGATTTAAAGTGTCTCTTCACTCACAGTTTTGGTTGTATTTGGTCTTCATTGCAACCTACTGTAGGGATCCTGCTTTAGGTGATCTCCAGAGGTCCCTTCTAACCCCTGCAATTCTGTGATTCTGTAATTTTTGATATTTTAAAATGAACTCAATAATTTAAAAAATGGTTATATACCTTCAGACAAGTCTTGTCTGTCCATGGTGTGAATGAGAAAAATCAGCTACTGTTTCTGACACTTCATGACCTTAATATACCACAGGGTAGAGCTGAGCATTTTCCTGGAAACATCGACTTGGAAAAGCAGGTGAGTGTGGGAAAATGAAGACACAGGCAGGTCTGACCTGGGTGCCAGGATTCTGGCCTTGGAAAACAGTGGTGCCCGATTAGAAATAGGGAGACAAAGAGGAAGGAATTACAGGATACCACTGGTTTTATTGTGGAACCTTTATTTTTCTGGTAGTTTCTGTCTCAGGCATAGAACATTCTAAAAATGATGTAATTTTACCTGAATTTTCCATTTGCTGTTTAACACTGTATTACAGCACCTGTGAAGGGATAACATGCTAAATACTTCAAAACTTATAAATGTAAGTTCACAGTGTGTGGACCCAGATGAGGAGAAGCAAAAGCAGGGGACTGAAAGATGCATTTTATAAGATTATTATGTTCCTTAACATAATACTCTTTATTATTATTTTGATTAACATAATTAACAGTTCAATTAAACAGTTCAGTTTCAATAGGAAACTACATTGGAGTACCACAGCGGCAATATCCATGTAAATATAATTAGGAAATGCTAGTAAAGTTACTATCAAAAATATATTTTTAAAATTTCATCTGATAAGTAAAGGTAGGGAAAAAACAAACAAACAGAACAGTAGGTACAGTTAATAATAATCCAAAACAACCAGAGAAGTGCATTAAATCTTGTGGAGAGTTTAGTGCTCGAGTTTTTCATGCTGATAGTTTGTCACAGTAAATTTGCCAGTGGGTTATTCCCCAATAATTTCTCACTGTCAAGTAGAAAATGCTAAAATGCTAGCTAGGCACCCAAAGCCTCCTGATTAAAGCAGCTGTCTGGTAGATTAGAGCAATATCTGATGAAGCTACACATCAAAAATTGACTTAGCCACTATTGAATTAACAAGATGACAAAAACAAGGGGGAAAGGTAAGTAAGAAAGTAGAGCCCTCAGGGTTCTGGAGGTGAAGCTTATAGCTCACTTATGTAAATATATGTCCCCTTCTGAGATCTTTAAGGACAATATCTGAAAATTGAGTAGCTACTTACAATCCTTCTGATACACCCTAATGTTAAAAGAAAAACTTTGAGGAGTTAGTAGCTTTAAATTTTTGAAAAGATCATTAACAATGTCTTGGTGGTAACTGTATCCCATCAAAACATTTTAATGTGAGCTAGGTACTAGGTACCTGAATTTTTTAATCTGACCATGCAGCCTGCTAGAAACCTTAAGAATTTTTGAATAGTAGGACCAATGTATCTCTTATTTTCCCAGGAAATAAATCAGGGCAATTAATGTATTTTGAAGGACTACATTTAGACCAAGGAGAGAAAGAATAGGAAGGGAAATTCAAGTGGTCTGACCGTTAAAAGGTACAACATATACAGGGACCTCCATTCCAGGTTGCATCAGAAAAAAAATGCCAGTACTGTGCTGACAGTACAGTGATGGAATCAAAGGCAACATTTTACTAAACATTTTTCATTTTAAAATATATTTGTGAAAACATCTGGATGTTTCCCACTAACAGACAACTAAAGAAGGGCTTGGAAGTTAGTAGGAACCCCTGCACTAAATTATTAATTAACACTCAGATTTTTCTCCTGGTCTCAACAGCCTGCCCAAGAGTGAAGATATTCAAGCACACATGTAAGTTGCTAGGAGTCTTGTTATGATAACCCCAAAAGTTCTGGAGCCCCATTGCTCAGCTGCTTGCTGAACAAGGAAAGGTGAAGCCACCAGAGCTTATAAACCAATGTGAGATGAGACATGGTGCAATGGAGACCATCCAGAATCTCTGCTGGCTTTGCTGGTCTCCAGCCACCCTGACACCACCCCAATCCCACCACCATGCTGTCCCAACTTGTCACTGGCACCACAGTGGCACGCTTGGGGCCTCTTCCCCATAGCCTCTTTTCAAATTCTGTCCTGAAAGCAATCAGTGCCCTTAGCAACTGGGTGCCTTAAAATGTATTTATTACAGCTCCAGACAAAACAGTAGTTTGCTTTTATATATGGACACCATAGTGACATAACAGTAAACAATAGTTCTCTGTGTTACTTCCATTTATAGTGGTTGCCTCAGGAACTTCAAATGAAGTTACATGTTTTATTTGAATGCTTGAAAAGGGTCACTGTCAAGTAACTTAGACCAGAAGTTTAAGCTTTGATAGGAAGGGAGAGAAAGTCTCCAAAAGATTCCGTTGGCAGGAGATTTTTAAAAAAACAAAGGTAAATTAGAAGTGCTTTAAAATATTCTTTTCCTACATTCCTCTGCAGCATTTGCAGCCTATCACCAAGGTGTTGTGTTCATCACAACGTCAGCAAAGGAAACAGATGGAAAGGACATGCAAAACTGATTTTGTGTTTCGGTTTTCTTGGTTGCCCCAAAATGTTAAAAGCTTTGCTGTACAAAAGTAAGTGTGATTTGTGCAAGGCTTCACCCTTCCTAAATTTGAATGCCGTTCACTGGAAGAGAAAAAGAAAACATTGAGCTTGGGGTTTAGCTAAAACATTTGTTTCCCTATTTTTCACAACTGTGTTGAATTTGTAACACTTTTTTTCTCATTTGCTTACTTCAGTGATTTGATTAAGAGAGAGAGACTTATGAGGTTCAGTGAACTTTTCCACATTGTGGACATTGTCCATCTGACTTCAGGGTACACTCCAGATGAAATTCCACTTGGTTTGCCATCCTAAACCTGCAGCAGGTCCTCTAAGTAAAAAGCGTATGGATGTTAGTGTGAGCCAAAAGCAGACTTGGACCTGCAAATTTCAGGGAAGTTTTTAGCTGTGTTACACTCCTTGCTGGCGCACTCACTGTACTTTCATAGGCTCCTGTCCAACCGATGAAGTTACATTAGGTTCAGAGAGTGAAATCGAGAAGGTTGAGGGAACAAGACATTAGTAACTCCCACAAAACTTGAGTCCAGAAGTAAAATTTTGACATTTTGAAGAAGTTCATCAATGTTTTAGACCAGATCCATTCTACAGAAAAGAAATTTCAGATTTCTACAGAAAAGGAATTAAATTTGAAAAATATGAACAGAAGGATGAATTGTCTTGCACTTTTTCTGTGTGGAGTTGTATAAAAAGTTTTCAAACACTGCACCATACAACACTGCTACACTAAAAATAGCAATTACCTAACAACAGATTTCACATATTTCAAGAAAAAACAAACAAAGAAACAAAAATATTCTGCTACTGCCTTATGCATGCATAGATTTTTTAGTAGATATTTTAATGTAGTTCTAAGTGAAGACAAATGTATCCACTGCAGTGATTTTGCCTTTGTATGCATTGCATATTATGAAATTGATTATGAAAAGCTGAATAACAGATTAAGTGGCCACCCACTCCTTCAAAACCCAAATTACTGATTAAAAATTTTGAAGTATGTGAACCTAAGAACAGCAAGGATTAATGTCCTTATCCGTGTAAACTGTGCTGCAGTTATCTGATCTCCTAGCCGCACATTAGTCTCTTCTGCAAGGACTTGATGCTTGAGTTTCCCTTCTGCTCTCAGGAGAGATAGGAGTTTCAGACCACCCATTCAGCTGTCTCCTTGTGATGTTTAGGGCTGTTTCTGCATTTGATGATAAAACTGTAAGGTATGCATGTTCCACTCTGAGGACATGTTACACTATTTTAGAAAATGCTTGCGTAACTTTGACCACTGAAATATACAGAGTTAAAAATAGGCCAGCATTCCAGAAATTCCTAGTTCCTTCATATCCACTATGGTTTTATCATGCAAAATGCAAATAAATTATGGCAAGGAATTAATATATGGATTTATTTTGAATAGAAAAGGAATAAGGATTACTTGGGAGGCAGAAGACATTCAGACATGCAGAATTAGGCCATCAGATATTACACCTCCTTATCCAACTCTAAACATCCTCCTCACATAGAACATAGAATCCAGGGAGAGTCATCTATCAGGCAATTCCCAGGAGATCAAGGGGAAAAAAAAAAAAAAAACCCACAAAAATTACAACGCACAAAACCAAAAGATGATTCAATGATTACAGATACTCAGATAGATGAGCTTGTTAGAATTCACTGAAACTTTTAGGAGAACTGCTCTGTTTACTTCAAGACCTTTTATTATCTCCATGGGAAAAAAGATAGAGTATATGTGGTAGAAAAGTCATGGGGCTAATGCTGTCACTTTTAAACTTGTATTATTTTTAATGATGAAATGTAAGAGAGGAAGAGTTTTTTTTTTTTTTTTAAGAAAAATAAATATGTAAATGATAGTTTGTTTATCCTTTTTAAAATGAAACTGATTTTGAAGTTGCATTTTCCCTTTTTCTCTGTATTCATTATATTATTCTTTCCCTCTGCGTTTTGTGTTTTCCTGTGTCGTATTGTATTGTGGAAGTTGCACAGCCTTTTTCTGGTCTTTACTCTGCAAATCACAAAATTAGTCCTCTGTTTCCTAGAGGTGGACACCAACAGTGCCACAGTAACCGCCAGTATCTTCACTGCAAGCAATGCCATGGTGTGCCAGTTGGGTACTAATTTTGTTTCTATTTTGTTTATCTTCTGTGCTGATGAGGACAGAGCTTAATCCAGTTTCCACAAAACACAGGGTCAGGACTCAATCTTGACTACCCAAACAAGGCTGACTCTGGGGAATTCTCTATGGTCTTTTCACGTGTATATTCGCAAGAAGAGGGATCGTTAAAAGCATCATCACAGTCCTAGGCAAGCAGCTGTTGTGTTAGGTATCTCAAATGCCTAACCCTAATACCATCTCAGGAGATGCTGTCTGAAGCACTCATATTCAAGATATTAGGATATGAATCAGAAAATCTCTAAGTTTTGAAATTACGGTAAATTAAGATGAAAATAAGGGGAAAAAAAAAAGATAGAAAACACTGTGTGAAATAAGCAGGAATTATTTTGGAAACATGACATCCTTAGTTCAGAGATAATAAAGTACTGAGTTTCATGGTGTAGACAGAGTGAGAGGAAGGTGTGTCTGCTTTATTCCAATACTAAAAAAAGGAGGTCAAAGCAAACATTGTGGACAGAGAGGAAAATCGGAGGAAACCAGTGTGTGCTGGAAGATCTAATGGGAGATAAATGATGCAAGGATTTTACAAAGATAAGTTTATTTTTGATATAGTAATGCGGAAAGAATTAATTCAAGAATTCAAAGGCAAGAGTGCAATCAGACTGCCAAGTCACAAATCTGATCCTACCAGTAGTCTTTTGAGTGGATTTGGAGAAGGATACAGAAATATGACAATTTTTAAAACCCCTTCTCCAGGACAAAAAAAAAAAATAGATGAAGCTGTAATACAAGTGGAAATGAAATAAATGAGAACATGAACAAGCTTTCCAGGTAGACAAGAAAACCTCTGTTTTTGGTACAGAAACAGAAGTTGGAAGATGGGAAGAAGGCCTACTGCGGAAGCATATGGTTTTCTGGCTCTAACACCTCCTTGGAAATGTTGACAGTAGCCTCTTCAGAACAGAGCAGTCCATTGCCCTCCATTGGGATCCTTCATGGATTCACTGGTAGGGAACAAAACATCAGTTTGTGGGATGAAGAAAGTAATACAACCTGTTATGTTAAGATGAACCAGCACAGTATCTTTATTTCAGCATAAATACATTTGGTTTTTTAGAGGAAACAGAAAAGGTTGACATCCCTTTTACCGTATAAATCCAGTAGAAACAGGATGAATAATAATTCTGGTCAGTCTGCTTTTGGCTGCTCTTCAATTCAGCAGAAACCACGTCTATCACAAAAATGTTTCATTGTGTAATACTTGACTGCTTTTATCTGTTTATGCCACACACAGAGCAGTAATAAATGTTTAGAGGAAAATATTGGTTCCAGTAATACAGGTATATGAAAAAATATCAGCTGAATTCTCCCCCAATTTACTTTAGAAGTGAGTATGATCTGTCAAACAGTTTCTTGGACACATGTTATGTTTGTAGCAGTAACTGTATTGCATAAATAACTGCATTGCATGTTTACACATACATATAGAGTGTGTAAATGTGCTAAAGCATTTGGGGATTTTTCTAAGACTTTTATCTATTGAGAATATTGGTTAATGAAAATAAAAACCTTCACTGAAAATACATTGTTTTTTAGTAATATTTAACAGTAATGAAAATTTTTTGAGGTTCTCCAACTGCATTCTTACCTGTTTCAGAACTGCTTCCATTGAAAAATGGAAGAGTATTGTACAAAAGTAATCCTGCCACAACAACCCCAAAGACAGGAGGATGCATTTTACTATAGATATTCTCTGTAAAATGTCTGAAACCCAAACTAAAAATCAACTCTTTTATGGTATACACAGTCTGCAGAATGAGACCATGCTCACTTCTGAGTGCAGCTCATTCCGGAGCCTGCAAGGAAAGGCAAGCAGACTGGTGAATTAACAAGCTGTGGCCTGCTGGACCCATCAAAGAACTGCGCCGTCAGGTAGCCTGAGTGAACCTCTAAAATTCTTCCCTATGCCAGGTAATTAACAGCAATGCCACAAAACACAGTTCCCTAAATTCACAGAGAAATAAAAGGCTGCTTGATAAATGCTTTGAAATTTCCTCTACATCCAGAAGCAACCAGAGGCCCAAGTATATACAAGAAAGGAGAAGCAAAGTATGGGATCCCATTCTGGAAAGGAATATTCAAGAGGTTCCTCGAACGAGAATTACCTTGGCAGCAGCAGAACATGAAATTTATATTGGATATATTCTACAGCTGTATTTTATTCATTGTATGTGTTTCTTTTGTGAAAATACATAATATTTAATAACCAATGGCTTTGCTTCATGAGAATAGAAATTCTTTTTCTCATGCTTGCTCAGCTGAAGACAACAGACACCAGCACCTAATTTTCATGGAAAGTTTAAATCCCTACAAGTCAGTGCAACAGACAATTCTTTAGGAATATATGCAAGCACTAAGCCAGCCCAGAAGCAGGTGTGTTTTATTCAAGCTCTGAGATTCCATGGCAGGAGTGAAACTTTTCCCAGGTTCAGTGGTTCACTGGCAAGGACCTGAGGAGCACATGACTTTTGGAAAATAATTCATGGAAAGTTTGTGATACTTCATGATCTTTTGCACAAAGAAAAATGTTAAAAAAAAAAAAAAACCCTTACAAAAAATCTCAAGTGCAAATTGCAATGTAGGATAAGAGAGAATGCAAACATACAGCATCACTTCCCAACACATAAATGCAGAGAGTGTACTCACAAGCACAGTGAGTTCAATAAGAAATCAACAAAAAGAACCACCATAGTAAATCTGGACTGCAGGAGTCGGACTGGCAATACAACACAGGCAGTTAATACTCTTTGTTGCACTTGTACCACACCAGACAAGAAGAGAGAAAATATTCAGCTGGAAAACAGGACTGTAGTCAGACATCTTAGCAGTGATAAATTGCTGTCTGCTACTTTTGTTAACTGGGAAAGGAAAAACACCTCCTTAAAGTGCAAGAAAGCATTAAAAGTCCCATATATTTACCCTCCAAGAGTGAAAAGACAGTTAGAGGTTGTTTTGGTTAAATCTCCAGTAGTCTCCAATTACACAAATGAGAAAGTTAACACAGGGAGCAATGTTCATGAGACAGAGGAATCAGAGAGGGCTCCCTCTAAGCATCCACCTAAAAACATTGTTTTTTTTCCTGTCATCTCCTGGTATTCAGAAATGTTTGAGCAACAAACATTGTCTAAAAGCCACTCGCTGAACAGAAATGAATCCTTAGAAAGATGAAATAGGGAATTAATTATGGTAGCTGGTGACAGAACAGTTAAGAAAGGTTTTTTGTTGTTGTTATTTGTTTGTTTGTTTCCCAAGGCTTTGGTTCACACTCGGAACAACAGAATCAGAAACATCAATATTCAAGATGATTTTTTGTTTCAGGATAAACTCTCGGAGTTCTATGTGGTGACTGTCTAGGGGCATTTAAAATTATTTTCCACACAATCATGACTGGCCAACTTTCCACTTTTTTCAGTGCAAGGAAATCGCGTTTAGTTATTGCACACAAAATGGCTCCTGTTATGGACCTCCCAGCCATGGCACTACTGACACCTCACATATTTTGTAAAGCCCTTCAGGCCTGGTACAGAAAAGACACTGGATATGAAATAAGTTTCTATTCCACCCCATATAGCCAAAAATCTCATGGTAATGAAGTAACAATTACATTATTGCAGATCTTTCTGTGACAATACAAGGGATAATATGGAATGAAGACAAAGAGGTACCAGCAAAAGGACCAAGCTGCAAGATGGAATCAGTGCATTTTGTTTGACCAGATACACACAGTGCAAAGCAAAGACCAGGAGCAAATCAGAAAAAAATAAAAGATATCTTCTCTCAGGAGTGAGTGTGTCCTTTTCTGAGGAAGCATTACCAGGAACCTGAACCATGTTATTACAAGGATGATGATAAGTACTGGATTTCAGAGATTTTTCACAAGAAGTGCCACAGCCTTTTCATGAGAGGGCAGGGAAAACTACACCACAGCATATTGCAACCCAGCAAATCACCCACAGAGATGCTGAATAGCTCTGGCCAAAACCCTTAGCCCGGTGTTTGGGCTCAGAGGGATGGCACAGGAAAAATTTATTCAACCTTTTCCCTGAAACAAGTTTCTTGCCCAGACGGGTTCATCTTGCAGACTATAGCATCTCTTGAATCATATCACCTTTCATCAGAATAGATGTTCTTTACAGAAGTTGCTTCATATATGTCACTAAATTTTCATATATTTTAGTCTGTGTACTACCTGGGCCACATCCAATATCTGTCACCTTCAGACAGCTCTTTCTTTTAATTCACATTTCCATCGGCAGACCTACAGTGAAATATTCCGTAGCTTTTATGAATGTAAGGAATGTGGTGGTGAACCACAAGATTCCCCCACCTACAGCTCCCCCTTTCAGCTGCCAGCTGCTTGTCAGATTTTAATTAATGAGAAAGTTGCTAGCAGTTATTCATGCTGGTTCTCTCTGTTCTTCTCTGGAGAATTTCTAAACAGCATTCAGAGCATTGAGCCTACACTGTCTCTTTATTTAATGTGCTTCTTCACAGCAGTCAGTGAAAAATGTTATTAGTGATTAGTTTCTGCACCCAGAGATCAGCTAATAGGGATCAATGTTCATCATTTATGGATGTGGCATGTAGGACTTCCTTTCACTTCCTCCTCCAGTTTCCTACACAAATTAAATGCACAGGTCTTCTAGAAAATTTTATCTGCTCTGTGGCAGGTAGATTGTTAAACTTCTTAATAATGTCAGGAATACAATTTAGATGAAAACACCAAAGGACTGCCTGCACTAGAAATGTCAGTATGGACACAAATGAGCAGTTATCATTGGGGTAGACAGAGTGCTCCTGAAGGCATTCTCCCTAGGAAAGACACAGCAGCTCAAGATATGTTTCTTTCTCTTCCCTGTAAGCATTGTCCTAGAAAAAAACCTCCATATTTGGTTCCTCTGTCACCTCCTGGAAGTCAGAAGTGTTTGGGCAACAATCTCTCTAAATGTTACCAAATTTCCAGCATCATATCAGAAAGTCTACAATGCAACACAGCAAGACAAGAAACTGAGAAGTTATTTCAAAATATTAGCAGCTAGTGATTATTTTCAGCTTTAGCCTAGCCTCAAAATCTAACTGAAGACCATTCTTATGGTGTTACTAAAAGGGAAAGCTGTACTTTTCACTTTTGGCTACCAGCCTTTGAAAATTATTAAAGTCCAGAAATACGCAACAGTCATTCTAAGTGATTCAACAGAGATTCAGAGAGTGATTATGCACTCAGTATTAAAAGGCAATAGTAAATGTTAAACAGTTGATTACAACAAATAGTATTGTAATATCCATAGCTTTTGGTGAGCTGCAGGTAAACCTGCTGCGGAACCCCAAATAGCTGTCCCATGCTTTGAGTGTGAGCGTTTCTGTTATAAATGCTGTTTTGATGCCCTCAACCAACCCTTCATTCTAAGCTTTTGCAAAGAGCTCCTTCTTGTATAATATTTCTGCTATGTGGACTCCAGCCAGAGAAAAGGTGGAAATGGGGGAGGGAGGAGAAAGAAGCTAGAGGATATTCTCGCAAATATGATTAAATGAAAGGGCTTTTTGATACAATTTCTATCTTTTCCAAGGCAAGTTTTCCTCAGTGTTGCTGATTTGCACTTTCATTTTTTCCTGATTGTTTTTCAGTCAGAGTATGGAACACAGCATTAGTTAATCATTTGCAAGTGATGGCATGGTCCCCAGTGCTCAGGTATTTCCACAGTACTTATCTACCTGTGAAACTTATGCCTCCTCTCCCATCCAGGTCAGGAGAGTGTCCATGTTGGGTGGAGCTCTTCCTATAATAAAAGGAACTGAAGCCTCTAAGCAATTCTTCAGTTCCTGGGGACAATTATAGACCTCCTTGATCTATTATACAGCAGGAAAATATTCTCTTCCTTCATTGTTAAAATCTATAGTACTTCCTCTGCAAGCACCGTAGACAGACATCAAATATACATGGTTGGTCATTACAAAGCTTTGCAGACCTATTCTACAAAGATTATAAAGGCTGATGTCATGAAATTTATTTAGTCTATGAGAACCACCCGCATTTTTATAGTCTACTTATGTAATAATGTCCAGCTGCAGTCACCTCCTCCAGTCAAACCATTTACTACAACAAGCTTCTCCATCTTTAATGTTCATCGGGTGCCTGAGATGGTATTGGAGCAAACCTTTAGAAACCTTTAGATGACAGTATCTTCAATCCAGCTGTCTCTTACATATTTTTAGTAAAACATGAGGTTTTGAGTGATGGTTTTTTTGTGAAAACTAGGTGAGGGCCATTTTTCAGGAAGTGTGGAGTACTTCATACGCATTATTTGAAGTAGCATCCCCTTTTCTCTCATCTTCCACAAAGTTCTTACTGACAACAGTCTTAGAGAACACTTATAAGCCTGAGGAAATTGAAAAGTAAAGAATATTGAGTGTGGTACATACTAGCAGGGCCAGTCTCTAGACAACATATACAACTCTATAAAGATGAGAAATGGCCTCCAGTTCTGTGGGTTCAGAGTTGCAGCCACAAGGAGCCTCACAGTTCCCCACTCGTGCATATAAAGGCTTGAGGTTTCCAGAAGTATGTAGAGGATTTAGGCACACAGATCCCAAAGCCGAGTAGAGGAATTAGTTAGAAACTCTCCACTGAAAATAAGATTTTAGCTCTGTATGGCTTGGTCTCCTAGTTAGGTCTGAAGTTCTCAACCTATGTAACCGTGACTACATTTGTTTGAAGGACAGCAACTAAGCAAACTGAAGTCTATGCCTAACAAAATTCATACACATGGGAGGATTTCAAATATTCCAAATAAATTGCTATTGGCCTGACTTTACTTTGAGACTACAAGCTTCCATTCATCAGCAGAGTTTTTTCATTCTTTCTTTCTTCCATTGGAATGTTTCTGTAAATCAGCTTATAAACTTTTGGCCTTAAATAAAAAGATGTTTTTGTTGTTGTTAGGGGTGTTTTTTAATTATTTTTACTTTTTTTTTTT
>VXAV01002956.1:51245-63494 GCA_013399715.1 Alectura lathami
AAAAGAAAAAAAGAAAAAAAAGTTAGCACTATGCATTCGAGATTCCTCATGCTCTACTCAATTTAATGTATTTTAATGATTTAAGCAAAGTCCCAGCCATGCAATGTAAGTAGGAGCACAGGATTTGCCTTACTAGGTCAGACCATTGGTCCATGAAGTTTTGCATTACTCATCCAATACCTGATTTGTGAGTAGAAGGTAAAAACAAGTGAAGCATTATCCTCCTTGCTAATTCTGCAATGCTACCCTCCAGGATAAAATTCCTTCCTTGCTCCTGTGGTGATCAGATCACAACACTCTAATCAAAATGGGTTTCTCAGCTCAAACTGTGCAAAGAAAGAATGGATGAAAATATAATAGAAAAAGGAAAAGAGGAATAAACCACAAAACTTGGTGGGAATTACCATTTACCAAATTTTTTTACAGACATTTGCAGGGTTAAAGGCAACAGGGAAAAGTATGAGAGCTATGGGTAGAATAATGTCCACATGAACTGCTGACTCAGCGTCAGCAAAGAAAGTCAGAATACTGTGAATGCAAGAGATTCTGTGTTTCTGACATCTACTTATCACACAGTTTGACTGCAGACATTAGCAGTCTCCAAAGGCCTGACTCAGATGTGGGCATTCTGTTCCCATTTTAATGACATATTAATGACAGATTAATATTTACTGGCAGATAGCAAATTAATCTGTAACTTAGTGGCCTCTACATGATGTTGTCATAAAGGGAAGGTGCATAGCTGTAAGGTCACTGTAAGGACATGTTTTAGGAGGGATGAAAAGGCATGTAAAATACAGTTTTCATGGGGAATATGATCTCTTACAATGATTAAAAAATCTGTTCATCTTATTTCCCCTTCAATCATGATGAAATTTTCAGTTAGTGTGCAAAAAATGTAAACTTTCAGTACCATGTCATGAGCTGAGTCCTCCAACATATGTACTAATTACTTGAATAAGAGAATGTCATTCAGTAAAATAATAAATGAAGTCATCTTTTACTTATGAGAACTACCAGCAGGATTTGTTCTTCAATGCCCTTATTTGTTAAGCTTTTGGAACACTGTGCTCTGTACAGAATTGTGTGGTCTCTCTCTTATCATTGTTTTTTTGCATCCCTTAAGTTCAGAGACATAAGCAGGGTGTGGCTTTTTTTCCATTAGAGGCTGTTTTGTGTAACACTAATCCAAGATCTATTTTGTTATGCTAACAGCTAAAGGCCTTGTAATAATAATTTCCATTTGGCAGCATCGCAGTCAACTTCACTGATGTGCAGTTGCTTTAATTCTCTGTTTAAGGAGTGAGGAAAGTTTCAGTAATTCTGAGATGACTTTGCCATGCTTTTCATCTTTTACCGCAAAGGGATTGCCAGGGAACTATCCAAGAAAGAAATGCAGATAAGCAATACCACCATGAGGAGGAAAGGAAGGGAAGGGAAAGAAAGGAAAAAGATACTTGTTTTCTTGTCAACTTGAACAAAACCAAAAGCAGCTGTAAACTTTCAGAGAGAAACAACTAGTTAAATCTGTAAAATGTCTAACACTTGTATGGACATGGAAGTATTGATACACCGGTTTCCTGATGTCCAGATGACTGGTTACAAATTTAAAACATATTTATACCAGTTTGTGATAATATTCACTGCAAAACCAAGTGTCTGGCAATAGTGAACATAAACACCGTGTGCATAAAACACAGCGGTGGCAATATGACCTTTCCTTTATGTTCAAAACTTTTACTCGCGTTTAGCACTCATCATATCAGAAGCCAGAGCTGAAGGGGAGTTTCTCAGGCTACTTTCAAGCACAAGCCAGAATTTGTAAGAAAGTTACTGGGACACCTGGGAAAAACCCATTGAAGTCCATGTGAAAACTTGGCTTCCCTGCCTTGAAGGCAAGGCCCCTGGAGCAGTCACCAGCTCTGCCTTGCACCTCCTGGTGTCCTCCCATCCACACAGATGGACAGCTTCCAGGCTGCTTGCAGCTAGGCTCGCCAGCAGAGCTGCAACCCTGAGTGCTTGCAGGCGCGTGGGAGAGCCTGTGCCGGATGCATCTGAGCCTCTTCTCGATTTAAAGACAGTGGGAGAGGCAAGGCATCCCGACAGCTTCCCAGGATGCTCTTAGGAAAAATATAACCTATGCAGTCTGAGTTCATAAATCCTTTACTTCTGGGATTTGTGCTCCTAAATCTTCAAGGTGCTTCTGACAATATTTCTTTTAATATGAATTCATTCTTTTTGGAATACTTACCAAAATGTTAATAAATTCTAAGTCAGTAGACTTACAGCAAAGACGACCTCTCTGTTAAGGTTAGGAAGGAGTGCCGTTGGCATCGGTTGAATTGAAGGGGATTTCCTTTTGTTTTGCAATGTATGCGCAGACAAGCAGGCACCAAACTACAAGTGAGTAACTTTCCCACTAATCCTCCAAGTCGTGTGACAATATGACCCTGAGCTTTTACAACTAAGAACAGTATGGTATGTAAATATTATGAACATATATGGTAAGTGCTCTGCTGGCTGAAAAACACGGAAAATGATTCCCGAGAATGCCTAGCTGACCCTAAAGTTACACAAATTATTCTTCTTTTGTCCACAGCATTCATCTCTGTTCAAAACATTGATGATATGTTAGATGCAAGTTCACTGAAGCAGAAATTGAGTCTTGTTTTCATTTCTCAATTAAGCATCTGTTTTATTTTGGATTTAAACAATAAAAATGAGAAATAAAAAAAAATACTTGTTTGTATTTGACCATTCTTTACAGAGAGAAATAATCACTTGTTGAACTGCACATTTTAACTGCTAGTTGGAAATCAGGATGTCACAAACTATGACACATTAAATTACTCCAAAGAACGTGACATGATCTCTGCAGAAAAGCACTTAAAAATGTGAAGAAAACCTGTTATTATTTCTTTGAAAATGTGGTGGCATCTATTAAAGGCATTAATCTATGGGGAAACAAAAAAGGAAAAAAGAATATTGTTTTAAGCCTGTGAATAGAAATTTAACAACACAATCATCAGCAAATAGAAAGTTACCTTTCTATAATGAATGTATATTATGTTAAGAACTTAGCAGTGGCACTAAAACAATGTGCAGTCCTGAGGTTTGTTTAAACACAAGCAACTCAGATAAAGCAGATGAGGGAAAAATTCAGTGGAGACATGTATTTTGCAGCAGAAATAAAAAGTTATGAATACCCTTTCAATAACACTCTCAAATGTTGCAAGGACTATGTATTGTCTACCCATTTAATAGCCAATATACTTTTATGTATTGTGGCTCATGATATTCTCTTTCTTTGAAAGTTTCCACCTAACGTGTGAGTATCAGCAGATTCTTCCTGTTCTCACTGTGCAATCCCTTGATTTGCAATTGAGCTTTCATTATTGATAGAGATTTGGAACCTGCAACTCACAGCGAAGTACCAAGAGTGCGGATTTATCCGTGGAATTATACCTAGAATAAATTAGACCACAGACCTCAGAGGCACCACTCACAAGGGTATGAACTACTGGCTAGGGTCCACAGTTTCCGTACTTTGGTTATTTCCATTTGCTTTAGTTTAACTTGATTAGATTCCAGCACTTGGTAAACTTGATCAAATTTTTTTTGAAGAATATGTTTGCATTTCAACTACATTTTTCACATCCTTGCTCAACCTCTACAGAAGGCTCTTAGTAGAAAGGGAACTTGCAGCTTGGCCTGTAAAACAGCAAGAACCAAATTTCCACTATGTTTTTGGATCAAGCTTCAGGTGAAGGAAGAATATGGTGAAATTATCCAGGTGAGTTATTAACTGAAATGTAAGGTTATTAACTGAGGTAAGATTATTTCCTGCAGTGTCACTGTGAGCACACTATTCCTGCATTCTTCCAGTATGACACAATGCTTATGACTGATCGTGGCTGTTAGGTCCAGACAGGGAACAACAGCATCCTACTTTCAAAACCTTCCTCTGCCTAATGCACCTTGCGTCTTCTGTTAACATTCTGTTGATTCCTGGTAACTCTGCTATTCTTCTGAGGGCCTTAAAAACCCACCACTTTCTTCTTCGTGCCATTATCATCACTTTGTTCTTATGAAAACAGCTGAACTGAGCTTAAGAGAAAAATAAAAAAATAATCAGGAAAAAAAAAAAAAGGAAGGGAAAAGAAAAATAAAGGAAAAAAGAAACATTAGTGAGATGGGGAAAAAATGGAGTAGTAGCAAGGAGCAGCTCATGCCACCACTTACTGAAGAATGCAGAGTTAAATTTTTCAAA
The DNA here is from genome assembly GCA_013399715.1 of Alectura lathami. Taxonomy (NCBI): domain Eukaryota; kingdom Metazoa; phylum Chordata; class Aves; order Galliformes; family Megapodiidae; genus Alectura; species Alectura lathami. The sequence goes on from VXAV01002956.1 coordinate 55,516, forward strand.
CAGGAAATCAACCTGTATGTCACACAGACTAACATTTTCAGTATTTCTGAACTGTTGAGAAAGCAAGCAATAAACAGAAATGCTGTATCTCTCAGTTTCTGATTGCTGGCTGTGTTTTAGAGCAGTTGAGGATTTCTTAGGATTTTGCCCTTGCAAACAACTATGTCCTTAGGGGAAAGTCCTATAGAATTCAGAAGTTTTCCTTTTAAGGTCTGATTCAAACCCCACTGAAGCCAATGGAAAACTCGTGTTGACTCTGTAGGCTGAGTTCAAGCCCATACAGGAGTCAGTCTGGTGACAACTAATTTTTTGGCCCCTGACAGAAAATCAGTATTGATGAAATGATAAAAAATAATATGCAAGTAATTCTGCAAAATTATTTCAGGGTACATTTCACTGTTGTTTTTAGGCTCATACCACCTGTTGTTCACAGATACTCAGGCTGTTACAGTTTATTCATGACAAAGTTTGAAAATATTTGAAGTTCAAAAGTTTTTGGATGAATGATCAATCATCTGGAAATTCATCACAGAAGTCCATTATACAGTAGCTGTCACCATTTCAGCCTTTTGTTTAATCAACCACTCAAGTGGAAGCATGAATTAGGTCCAAGATTTGTTTAAAACTAAGGTTATAAATCACCTTATACAAAGAAGAATTATTTCTGGACACCAAATAATCAATTATATAGCTTTCAAAAACCCCAGAGGATAAAATTTGAGTGTCAGTACTATTTTTTTCCACTAAAGTTTTAGCATATAGTGTTGTATATACAGTTATACAAACCATACAGAAAGTTGAGCATTATGTTAACAAGATGAAAAAAGCTAAAAGAATTGTTACACTCAGCACAGTAAAATTCATCAGAAAGCAGCTGATTTTGATCAAGATGTTTGCACCCCGAAGTATATAAAGTTGTGATACAGACCTTGTAATAATGCAATGCTAAAGGTCGTGCAGAATTTTCTGTGTGGTTTCTGTGAATGCAAAACTTCAGGTTATTAGTTGTTGCCATTTAAGTATCTTAAAGGTTTACAGACGTCTTTTAGCATAAACTATCCAGTGGGAATTCAGGAGAGAGAGGAAGAGGAAGGAAGGACTATAGGCACGAAGCTGCCAACCCAGGAGCCATGCAGAGATAGAGCCACACTCACCTACAGTCTGTTGCAGGATACTGCAACTACAGTAGGAACAGCTGGATGGGTAATGTGTCCCTTCCTTTGCTGCCAGCCAACAAATCAATGCGGACACTGTGAATTTTGTTAATATAATGGCCAGAAACTGTGACTAATGAGGAACAGACACTACTTGCTCTGCTTTTCCTAAGATGGATTCGGTAATTGTCAGCTCACAGTTACACAGGACAGCCATGGGCAGTAACATCTTCAGTGGTCACATCCAAATCCAGCATGATTCATGAATCAGAAACCTGTCTGAACACTGTTTTTGTGTGTGAGATGCATGCAATTTTAAATGCACAACTCATGCCAAATAAAATCACCTTTACACTGAATGACTGCGGGAGAAGCAGGAAGAGTAGGGTGTAAAGAGTGTCTAAAACAAGCACAGAAATGGAGTAGATTGTTTAATATCACCATACTTGGTGAGGCAGAAGGAGCGAAGACAAACTGAATTCTTCACCTGGAGATCAGGAGGGAGTTTCACCTTCAGCTCTCTCCTTCATAGCTGCAGACAGGTGGGTTCATTGTTGTGGTTTTTCACATTATCCAGTCAAAGAACTTGTTGAAGATGGCTGGCCAAAGAATACGCATCTTAGCCCAACACAGTCCTGACCTAACAAGGCAAATCCCATATTCCATCCTCTCACCCATTGCAGTCCCGCACATGTTTATCTGTTGCACAATAAACATATTAATAATCATTCACCAGACCCTGCTAATTAGTTCATATTCTATACTCATTTTGAGTAAACCAAGACTGTGATTTCCACCCTAACTGTGGGCCAAAAACACCTTGTAGAAAACATATTTTACTGTCTTAACACCTTACAGGTTACGGAAGGAATCAGAGAAGGAAGAACAAAAAATAGAAGGGATGCATTCAAGTTACAGAGAATTCCCTGCTCTTTCTTCAGCCCCGTGCAACATGTACAAAGACAATTCCTGGTGAAAATGAATATTCCTTTGTGGGAGTCAGAATTGAATCAGGATTGACACTGATTTCAATTGCAGATGCTGGCACAGAGTAAAATTATTTTCCAAACACCAAAGCTTTCCCTGGTAAAGCATTTAAGGTTGCATTTTCAGGCTGGAAGGAAAAAGTGATGAAAAGTTCTTAAACGTGAAGAAACAAAATCCTTGATACTGATCCAAAGCCCTGCAAAACAAGATCCCATATGGTAATGTCTAATCTAAAGAGAATGGAAGGGGATAAAATGGGTACATTTTCCTTATGTAGCAGGAGGGTCTCTGCCAAAGACATGCTTCCACTATCATTCAGAAACAACACACATCTTGTACTTCATTCATTGTGGCCCTGTAGGGAAAGCTACAGATGGTAGGTAGCAGAAGGCCCCACACAGCACCAGCCAGTGCAGTGCAGAGGTGTCAGTCCACGTCCCGAAATCATCGTATTCATATTTTCAGTGGGACTTAGTAAGGTTTTTACTGTTGTGAGAGCTCTGTACTTGGAATTGTTCTTCTACCCTTGTTGTTTAGCATTGCACAGTCTGAATGATGTGTAGTAAGCAAAGCATATATGTTTCTATCCAGTTTTGAAATATCTTTCTATGCTGTCTTAGCGCACACTCTTCCACCTCCAACAGATGCTAGAACCTGGGAGCAATGGCTGTCCTTGGTCAGGCAATGTTTATGCCATGTATAAAGCATCTACAATCCTAACTTATTCTTCTGTGTCCTAGTGAAAGGCAGTCAGAGAGCAATAATCTAGATACTATTGGGTATTATTATCAATTGTTTGTACTGTTAAGGATCTGTAGGCAGTAAATGAGAAGAGATCCCTGTTGTCCTATGTGGGTTCTGCAGACTGAATGAGGCTTCTCAAGAAGCCTGTTGTCTGAATTAACCCTCAGAAAGATTCCCCGTGTTTCCAGTCCATTGCCATAGACCAACCTTCCGCATGTTTTACAAGCAGAAAAGTTACTTTGGCAATGAGTTGTGTCCTTTCTCGTACATAACTAAGTAGCCTTATGTTTGTAGGTAGAGACATTGGTTGTTCATCTGCGGAAGAGTTTTCAAAGTGAAGCTTGAAAAACCTAAAACAAATAGGGATCACAAAACACACTGTCAGCATGCATTAAGCATAAAGGCAGCATTTAAAGATGCATTGCAAAATCAAGTAATAGATGCAAAAATTGCAAACAATTGTTGGGTATTTTTTGCCTTATGTTAGCTGGCAATCTGTCTATTTTCGTGTTTCAGTTGACATAATACAAGGTGATACATTTCAGTCCTAATATAAATCAGTCATAATGTAATTGAGTCATAATTCTGTTCATAATATTGAACAGCATAATTCACTGTATTCCTGCATGTTTCTCTAAGAACTATATGGACCAGACCAACAGCAGAGAAAACTTCAGTGAAGCATCTTATGTGAAACCTCAAATAATAAAGGAGATAATACCCACCACCTGCTATATGTGCAAATGGTTCACACAGAGGGTTTTGAGAGAAATTTTCTCTCAATTTTTATAGCATTTGGTAGTAGTTGGTAGCTAGTAGTTGGTAGCTCAATCACTACTAATTACTGCTCAATTATTAGTTACTACTTCAGCCTACTAATCACTTCTATCATAGATAAAGAGTAAAGGACATTGTGTGGTGACACAAGACAGAGGCTGCCAGGTTAGTCTGGATGCTGAGGAATCAAGGGTCCTTACAGTGTTTTGCTTGTGTTCATTTCAGTGTTTGCAAGGACTCCTGTAAAATTCCTTACATGTAGAATGGGGAAAATGAAGCAAGAAAAGAGAACCATATAAACATGATTGCATGGCAAATTCCAAACATCCAGGAGAAATATAAAATACATATATTTTTATTCAGAACTCAGAAATAGTTAAAAAAAACCCACAACCATCCAACCAACCAACAAAAACCTGAAATATTTTAGTTTCAGAATGTTCTTGTGTTGCTGTCTTGTGTTAGTTGAACATTTCTGTTCTGAATGGACTTTAACAGATAAGAGACATCTGCCAGAGATGGAGTTCCAACAGAACCCTTAGTCTGTCCCTTATGCAGCTGAGTTTCATGAAGTTAGAAGTCTGTAAGCTTACTGAGATATGAGAAGAAAAGAAAGGAAATCTGAACCATTCCAAATAGTTCTGAAAGATGACAGCATCAGTATTTCCACAATATTTTAACTTTGAACGTTTGTTTTTGTAAAAAAAAAAACAAAAAAAAACCTGTATTTTCTGAGTGATATGATGAAAAATTCTATTTACCTGGCAAACCAATTTTCTGCTGTAAAATAGGTATTCCAGGTTGTGCTCTGCTGTCTATTTTAGTCCTACCTTTATATTTATAGAATCAGAGAATCGTAAAATCATTGGAAGGGACCTTTGAAGGCCATCTAGTCCAACTCCCTTGCAGTGAACAGGGACAGCTACAGCTGCATCAAGTTGCTCAGAGCCCTCTCCAGCCTGACCTTGAAGGTCACCAGGGATGGGGCATCCACCACCTCTCTGGGCAACCTGTGCCTGTGCTTCACCACCCTTAGCATTCTTATATCCAGGTTAAATCTCCCCTCCCTCAGTTTAAAACCATTTCCCCTAGTCCTATCACAACAGACCCTGCTCAAGAGTCTGTCTCCTTCTTTCTTGTAGCCCCCCTCTAGATACTGAAAGGCCGCTACCAGGTCTCCCTGAAGCCTTCTCTTCTCCAGGCTTAACAGCCCCAACTCTCTCAGCCTCCCCTTTACATACAGGGGAGGTGTTCCATCCCCTGGATCATTTTTGTGGCCCTGCTCTGGACGCACTCCAACAGGTCCATGTCCCTCCTATGCTGAGGACTCCCCATGTGGACGCAGTGCTCCAGGTGGGGTCTCACCAGCGCAGAGCAGAGGGGCAGGATCACCTCCCTTGCCCTGCTGGCCACGCTGCTTTGGATGCAGCCCAGGATGCAGCTGGCTTTCTGGGCTGCGAGGGCACACTGTTGGCTCATGTCCAGCTTGTCATCCACCAGTGCTACCAAGTCCCCACATTCCTCTCATCAGGGCTCTGCTCAATTCTTGCATCCCCCAGCTTGTATAGGTAGTGGTAGGTAGTGGGGGTTGCTGCGACCCAGGTGCAAGACCTTGCATTTCGCTTTGTTGAAGCTCATGAAGATAGCCTGGACCCACTGCTCCAGCCTGTCCAGGTCTCTCTTGACGGCATCCCCTCCCCAGGGTGTTTCGACTGCACCACACAGCTTGGTGTCATCTGCAGACTTGCTGAGGGTGCACTTGATCCCCCTGTTGATGAAGGTATTGAAGAGTATCAGACCCAGAACAGACCCCTGAGGGACACCACTTGTCACTGATCTCCATGCGGACATGGAGCAATTGACCACCACTCTCTGGATGTGATCTAGCAACCGGTTCCTCATTCATCAAAAAGCCCACCCATCAAATCCGTATCTTTCCAGTTTAGAGAGAAGGATGTTATGGGGGACCGTGTCAAAGGCCTTCCTGGAGTCCAAATAGATTACATCAGTGGCATATTTAACTGACAAAGAAAATAAGATTGTTTCTGTGGTATGATAGTAGTTGCATGATTTTGGAGAACTTCTTTTTATGATCTGTGTTACTGTACTTATTAGATCAAGGGCTAATTAACATTGGAAATGGGTTCAGTAGATGCAGAAGCTTGCATACCGCCATCTAAAATAATAAATATGGGGAGCAACCTCCTGTATACCTCCTGTATTGCAATGTTCTTTTTTGGTTCATGTGCATTACACAGTAAACCATGGAAATACAGTATTATTTTACTAAAAAGAGCATTACAAAAAAATTAACAGTTAATTTCTATTTAGTTTTGATTTACAAGTAAGCCATAATTTAATTATATCAGAATAAAAACTTGAATTTGAGATGTTGTTTAAATATATCCCCAGAGTTTAATACAATTTAGGACTGGACTCCCCTCTGATGCTGAATTGGGGTTTTTTATAGTGAAACATTAAAAATAACAGCTAGTTTGTAACATATACAAATACATATGAAACACATTATTTTAAGAGCATTGTTTTTACTGTGTATTTTGAAATAGAGTGTGTGTATATTCATTTAACATAACTGGAGTTTTTGGAAAACTAGAGTTAAATTCCACTTACCATACATTACTTCTGAAGCAAAATACAAAAGAGGAGGGTTATTGTAAGCATTCTGATCACTATCACTATTGCAAATGGCAGAAGCTATGAAGGTTTTAGAAACACTTACTCATGCCAAGGATAAACGTTTGTGGCAGTCTGGCCTCCCTGACTGCAACCACCTGGTATTTCTTTTGACCTAGTTTTGGCTGTGGTATTAAAAACAAAGGGGTGCCAGCCTGTTTCCCCCCCACCCCCTGCAGTGTTTGCATCCTGTAGTCACAGCACCATACCGCCCCATGTCATGCTTTGTCCCTTGAACAATCACTGTAGCCCACTCTATTTGCTGATGTCAGCAATTTTCACAAAATGGCAATAATAGCCCATTACTTAAGGGTTCAGCTGCTCAGATGATTTGGACTTTTTGTACGCACAGCGTAAAATAGCTTGATGCTTGACCCTACATTCTTTCATTTTCGTGAGATGAAATTCATTTTCCTTGGGCTAGCATAAAATGGGAACACCATGGATGTTTTCATCATTGGCAGAGGTGAAGGGTGGGCTTGAGTGAATGACCTAATCGGGCTTCTCCATCTCTAAGTTCTTGCATGTTGTGAAGTTCTGCAATGAGATGTTGGTTTAATTTTACAGGACTCTGGTGGCCAGCATGTGAATCCTGGATAGCAAGAACATAACAGAGCTTACTGCATTGTTATGCCTGGGTTAGTTATTGTTAGTTATTTGCTTAGAAAACAATATTTTCAGTACATGCATTAAAAAAAAANAAAATTTATATCAGACGTATAAAAAAAAAAAAAAAAAAAAAAAAAAGTCTTCTTTAACACCTTGAAAGCAAACCTATACATATATACATTTGTAGCTTCAGTGGGAGTTTTCCATGTGTCTACCCATGCTGATAGTCCCCTAGGAGTATGACTGTGGAGAAAAAAATCCTCGAAAACTTGCAAAAGGGCCTGGGAGCAGTTTTTGGGTGAGATTTTTAAGATAGATAATTATTACTTCGTGTTAATATCATAAAATTGCATTTCACAAATTATTTGCATTAGGGAAGCTTTGTTGCACAGTTTTCATATCACCAGGAAACTGATTTTGGAGAATAAACTTAGGAAAACCCCCCTTGTCTGTAGTTTCCATTTTATTTGGGCCCTGTCAAGTACCTGGAACAATTCATTATTTTTTCATGCCCTGGGAAGTTTCTCTGAAAGGGTTATAGTACGTAAGATAAAGACTCTCTTTCTCTTCTCTTCTCTTTCTTTTCTCTTCTCTTTCTTTTCTCTTTATTTGTTGTAAATTACTTAACTTTGAATTGTGATTGTTAGGAAATTGTTGCACTCCTACCACTACTAAAAAAGAAACATTCTAGAAAAGTGAGGAAATTATACGGGGAAATATCTATAAACTACTTAAGTCTCTCCTTCTGATCCCTCAAACTGCACCTGTCCAATGATGAACTTGTTAGTATCCCAATACTTGGAGTGTGGTAAACTGCTCAGAAGACCAAACTAATTAAGTAGCTGTTATTGTTAAGAATGTCTTCTAAAAGTGAAAAATTAAGTTGTATTTAGCACTCAATACCTGCCCACCAATGTACATAACCCAGATGAACTAATATTTAAAACTGAGGCAGAAATGAGATAGTGTTTTTAGGGAATTGTATGCACAATATGGCAAGAGATCAATAGCAAC
>VXAV01002956.1:80880-99661 GCA_013399715.1 Alectura lathami
AAGAGGTGCTCGAAGTGGTTGCCATCTGTGTCCAGGCACTTTTAATTATGGCAAATGGCATGCACACCGATACATGTGAGCAATGGAACTCAGTTTGGAAAAGGCCGTGATATTTAGTCAACTAAAACACGTTCCTCCACATGTGCCTCCCCAGAAACCTGGTTACAATATGTGCTCTCACACCTGGCATTCTAAAAGGGATGTTTGAGAGTAACATTCCCAAAAATTAGGTGCATCAAAACAACAGACTGATCGAAGCTATTCAAAATCAAGAGAGAGTGTTTCAGTTCTTTTTACAAAGAGTATTCTAATTTTGCAGACTGCTTTGTAACAGGTTTAAAGTGGGAAAATATTGTTAGTTGTATTCGATGAGTGTGAAAGTGGTATAGCACACAGATAAGTAAAAGTTCCTCTTGTCAGGATTCCTGTGTGCTGAAAGTTTATTACTGTCAGATTGTATGTATCTTCACTGTGGAGCCATAAAACCTTCAATAACCAGTTCCCAAAGAAGCCCAGAGTATTGAACAAGTTGCCAGGAAAGTATTAGATTAGAAAAAATGAGTTCTTGATTTTTGAGGTGGAGGGAAGAATGAAAAAGAGAGAGAAAGAAAGGAGGAAAGAGAATAGAAAAAGAAAGTAAGGAAAAGAAAAAGAAAGGAAGTTTAGCACACTCCCCATACATGCCTTTTCATTTATTCTTTTTGTGATCCTTCATTTGTGGAAGGTTCACTACTGGCTAGATATGTAGGTGTTTATATCTAAATGGTCTCAAGACTGAGTCAGTCTCCCCTTGACACAGGATACAACCTGCGTTTCCTCTTTGTGAAAAAGTACCATTATAGTTTCCCAGCTCTTAAGGAAGGATCACATAAAAGACAAGCCTTCCCTCAAACCGAAGCTAGAGACTTAGGTCTCTGAGAGAGCTGAAGAACATAAAAATTAGTGTGATTGTAAGACTTGTAGTATCCCACTCTATAAAATACACACGAGTAAACAACTTATTGTTTGACCATGGGTTAAATTTGGAGTAGCACTGAATGTCAGATACTCACACAAGACAGTAAGAGAACAGGAGTCTTTGGTGTATTAATTTTTTCATTAAAACACTAAATTTAACAGAAAGTAAGTGAAACTTGTGCTTTTAAATCCGAAAGCACTTCTTAAACTTACCCTAGCCATTAAATGTAGGTGTGTGGGAACTGAGAGAAAACTTAGAAACATGCTGAAGCCCAAAGGAATAGTTCAGTCTCTGGAGTTCGCAACCAGATGAAACACAGGAAATTACAGAGATGTAAACAAGTCTTTCAGCCAGGTTTACCATTACTTTTTGTTTTTCCTTTCTATTTTTCAGTCAACAGTTTAATCCCATAAAAAATAAGTTGTTTTTTGGACTTTCCTCAGTAATCATTTTACTTACAAATCCTGCATTCATTTACCATCAGCTTTATCATTTAGATTAATATGCAGAAATGGGAACTGAAAGACTATGATGTTCGGGATCTGGTGTAACAATAAGCATCCATATCACAAACTGTTATATCTTGGCAGTTGTTTTATTGCCATCTTGATGGATTTGTTTTCCTCTGACTAGGATACAAATTGAATTTCATCGTGTGTTGACCAGTGATATAGTAATAGAACAGGGAATTTTTTAGCCTTGAGGCTCTGTTATCTGCTTCTTTGTGTATTCTAAAGAGCCAGCATTCTTAAAAACAGCACTGCAAGTGTTCAGCTAGAAAATGCCCTTTTGTAGCCTTCTCAGATTATAGCCCTCCCATACAATGTATTCAGTCAACTTTCTTCCTGTTTCCCAATCGGTTAAATTTAGAGCTATTGTCTTGATCTGTTAATGAGATAGAACATCTAGGAAAGTCAATGACTAGTTAGAAAACTGGCACCTACCTAGTCTGTGAAATTCTCAGCCAAACTGATTTGCCCATCTGAAAGCAGATAAGTTCCTTGTTTTATTTTGGAGCCTATTGCCTCAGAAACAGCCTTTCCATTTCCAGATTTCCTCCACAGTGCATGATGCAAATAATGAAATGATTATACGAAAAATTAGCAGAGTGTGTCCAGAGTGAAGTGCAAAAAGGATACATTTACAGAGTTGCCTGAAAAAGTCACTTTGATAAATTTCTCCTATTTCTTCTGATTCCCACCATGACTGGCTTCTTGAGTTGTCTGTTTTCCAGCCATTTAAATTTGTGAGGTTATGTCCTAAAAGCCAAAAAGACATCAAAAAAAGTCTTCATATTCTTTAAGGCCTTTGTACTTCAAAAGTTCTTCTATTATTTTGTTATGGTATATAATGTATTCAGTCTTACAGCCCTCAGCATACTTGCAAATGCAGAAATACAGACTTCACAAGAGATGGTCATGACTTTGAATGGTTTGCTCTCTTAGCTGATAAAACAAAGACTAAAAGAAAGCAATGTTCCACTGAATTATATGAGACTGACATATATAGGGTGAGGTATGTCCTACAGACATTATCTGCTTTTTTCTCCCAGCCCCCACAAAAATTCACAAACAGACCTGCAAACAGATCTTGAATTCTCTGCCTTCTCCCAGACTGGGGTCCTTGAAATTTGTTTTCCTCAGTTATGATCTTTTACTGATTTTCAAGCTTGGGCATCTATTTTGCTTTTTCTATACAGCTCTATTTAATGTAGCTTTGCCTGAGCAAGTTGTGACCCTGTTTGTCTGCAGTTACACAAATACAGATGTAGACATTTTGCTTGGCTGAGAGAAATCAGCTTCTAACAAATGAGAAACTTTTGATATATCCTTCCTTTATAACATCTTAAGAGACGTATTTTGATTCTCTGAATCAGTTGTCTGTCATCTGAACCATTTATATTTTCAACTCCATGTTTTATTTCAGAATGCCGTCTCAGTGAGAATTTAGGATGGGATGTTCAGATTCTGATTCCTACCTTGATCTCCTTGCATTTAGTTTATTGCAAGTCTTAAGCTGATTTACCATGTTTTTCTCTCTAATTGCTCTCATCATGGTAAACCTGTTCTCCAGATATAGTTTCCTGGTGGTGTTTCTCAGACCACTAAGTCACTTTTTATATGAAAAATTGAAAATTGGTGGATCAAGAGGAACCCGACCACTTGGCTTGTTATAACAAAAGTTTAGCAAAAAAAGTGAAACACCACAGTGCACACATTTGATAGTATTAGTTACAGTATTATTATTTCTTCTCTTTTTACCTCTGAAAAGTAAACACGCTGCTCAGAATTACACTTCATATGGTTATTGAACAGCAAGTCACTACATCAAAACAAGAATCTGAAATTCACTGAAACCAACAGCATACACAGCACACACAGCAAAATATCATTAGAATGAAAATGTACATGAGAGCTTTTAAATGAATAACTAAAAATCTACTCTAGATTGCAATATCTGCTTGGGGGCATAATATTGCTGCTTCTGAAGACGGTCAAAACATAGGATTGATGCAAACAAAGACTATTATTAAACAAGTATAAATAAATTATTTTCTTTGTGAAAGGTATTTTTTTTTCTAGTACAACAGATTTATTTGCAATGCGAGCAAGGTTAGTAAAATAGATGGCTAGCATATTGCAGTGTTGATTTTCCATTGCACTCTCATTGGCTGTAAAATGCATAACTCTTTTGTTTTCTTAAACAATGAAAGAGCAAGCTGGCCTGCTAATTTTATTTGCTTCCACAATGTTTTACACTTTCCATTTTGCTTCAGGGACTAATAGAATTCTACTGACAAAAATCTCTGTAGAAAACAAATGCCCAAGTCACAAACATGAATATCTGTCAAAACATAAACTTAACTATTTGGCTCTACCAAATAATGCTTGGTTACTTGTTCATGCAGGGACGGAAAAAAGTGTCAGGAGATTTAATCTGTTTGGCAAAAGCTACACAATCCAGCTCATATTTTTAATATTTGTCACTTTTCCAGAAGATAAAAATATTGAAAATATTCAAAATAACTTAGAGTACTGAAAAAGTGAAAGGCAACTCAAATCTATTCTATGAGAAAATAACATTGCATGAGCAAAAATATGACTTTTACAAAATAATGGTTTTTAAAAAGTAGATTATAGAATATTTCATTTCACTCATAACTTCAAGGAAAAATGATTAATGATCAGTGCATAGAGATTAAGAAAGCAGTAAGAGGGACAAGATGGCTTAGGGAATTAGTAATGTGGTACTTCACATTTTTGGTTTCAATTTCAGCTTTTCAGTTGCTGTTACTAGTGAATCCCTCATGCCTTAAAACTGTCTTTTATGTTTTAAAAGTAAGTTCTCTTGCCAAGTGGCAGATTGACTGAAAAGTCAATAAAAGTTGGGGTCTGGTTCACCACTGCACTGATCCAGTATCATGCTGGTGTTGCTCAGTTGACTTTGAGCGGTGTACTGGAGCACCAGGACCCAGGAGCGTAGTACTCAGCAGCAAATACACCTCCTTGCAACATTAGTTTTAACTACAAATTGGGATGCGGCCTTGCCAAACCCTGAGATTTTATCACGAATCTCACATTTGATGCTTTACTTACAGTCCCATCTCTCTGAACCTTATGATTAAAAGAAAATCTCAGTCTTCATTAAAAAAGGTAAATTTCTAGAAAGCCCTCACTTTGTACAGAAAAAAAAAAAAAAAAATGTGACTCCATGTATACTTTTGAGATTCAAAAAAAGGGGAAGGGGATGATTAAAACACCCTGATGGATACTATGTTTTGTTTTTCTTTTGAATATGACTTTTTAACCTAGTCTCCTCCTCTCTGGGGTTCAGCCCCCTTCTATTTATGGTTGGCAGTGTGTAGGACCGCTAGTACTAGCTTTATGATCAGCCCTGTACATACCTCTGTTGACCACATCTCATATTGAACAATGGAGTATGATATTTCTTCCATTAAAAAGTGGCAATGGTCAGATCCACAAGTTCAAGCATGAGGTCTTATAGGGTTTCCCCCTCCAACTATGCCTAGCAAAACTGGGTATGTATGGGAGATAAATAGCCTACATTTTCCTTGAAAATTGTACATGTTTTCCATTAACATTAATGGGTGTTTACATATATTCATAAGACTGAAAGTAGGCCTCCTACTACATATCCATAACATTAAAAACAAAATAAAATCAAACCAAGCATTATACATCAGGCATTATTGTTACAAGCTGGAATATAGTACAGTAGCTTCTGTTCCCCAACCAATTACTCCTTTCATAAGATTTGTATAGTACTCCTTGGCCAAGTACCATCCTTTCCTTAATTGGAAAAGACATTTGAAAAAACTGATATGGAAAATCTGCATTTGACCTTGTGCCCTCCCTTCTTGTCAACAATTTCAACCACATCTGCTCCTGCAATGTGAAAATGTTAGAATATTTCACTGAGCTCTGCTCTGACAGCTGCAAGCACTCTTTCTTTGTATAGTATAATTCCACTCCCAGATATGCAGTGAGCACAGATCGTTCATTCCTTTAATGTGGAGGCTCTGTAAAAGGAATTCAAAAGAAATTTTCACTGAAAATCTGCATGGTTCTGGGGGCTTAAGGAATAACTTACTCCTTTTGTTGCCACCATGTGATGGTGAAATCACACCTGTTTGATAAGCAGAAGGTNACTCTGATTATATAAGTTATTTTTTTTTCTTGATTTATTTGTTGGAGCGTAGGTAAACCTGGATATAAACTATCAGGCCAGGGGCTGAGATTAATTTCTCTGTGCTATATAAGCTGTGTAGCTCTTTGGAGTCTTGCAGAGATTATAATGGCAATCTATGCAATGCAATGTGCAGAAATCTGGATGGATGTCCCATAAGTGAGAAGTCACTAAAAATTAAATTAGCTTAAAATTAGCTTAAAATAATGTACAGTTTAATTCCTTATGATTATTTCTCCATGAGGTGCTAATAAAAAACATTTCTTGTATGATAGCATTTGTTTCCCTGACTGTGCATATAAAGCTTTCTGTCACTTAGGTTCCATCTGTACATCATTTTAAGGACTTAAAGGACATCTATTTTGGCCTTCTGCTTGATTTTGACTGATACCATTGCCTTTAGTTATCCATTCATTTAGGGTAATGGATACTGAATATCGTGTACAAGGGATTTGCACCTTGCTGGTTTAGTACCTTGGAAGACAAAGATGCATTCATTTTTTCTCTCATCTCCAGTGCAGAATTCCACACTGAGGTTAAGTAGTGGAAATTGGATAAGGAAGAGAAGAAGGCAAAGAACTCATTTATTTTGTTAAATAGAAGTCTGGAAAGTCAAAAAACATTTTGTGTTTGCAGGGAGATGTTAAGATGGAGATATAGTAGCAAATACTTTAAAATAAATATGAAAATTTTAATCACGTAATTTATTATTTCCACAAGTTTATTAAAATCTCATCAAGATTAAATGAATTACGGACTTCCATTTTCACAGGGTCATTTTTTTATTGTCATTGAGTTTTGTTCCGTTTTAAAATCATTACACTTCTTTCTTGCAAAATTCCTTCTTGATTATAAATCGTCTAAATTTTCATACATTGTAGTAATATTAATGGAGCTTAGCCTGTTGGTAATCAGGATTAATTCTAGTTTACTATTGTTTATAAATGATAAACCAGTCTTTGGAACTTCAATTTTACATTAAAAAGAAATATTAAAACAGAATTTTTGTCCAGAGTAGAATGAGAGTGTGCACAGGGTAAATTTTGCTTTATTGTTCTTACATAGACAAATATATTTCAGAGAAATTTAAAAATGCAGAAAACTAAATAGATGAAGATATGAAAGGGGTTTTAAATATGGAGTGTAATATATCAAACACAGGCTTGAAACAATGTGAAAGACCTGTAAGCTAGGCTGTGCTTTTGCTCTCCTGTATCTTCTTACAGGGAGGAGGACTCCAGCATCCTCTTGAGTTTGGAACAGTTTCTCTCTATATATTTTTGAATGTTTACATTCCAAATACCTTATTTTTATTATTATACAGTAAATTTTTAAGATTTACCTGGATACTATAAAGCAGGAAACTAAGATCTAGGAAATATTGGGAACTTTGAGTGCATAGCAGATGTTAACGTTTTCCAGTATATGATATCCATGTACGTTAGCTTGTCTATGAAGTTCAGAGTGCTTTGCAAATGTGAGTAACATAAAGATTCTTGCAACAGCTCCTACCAGAATTTAACATCATACAAAATATTTGTGTCAGAAGGTGTTTAATTTTCCATTCTATACTTCTGTCAAACCCATTGGAAATACATTACATTAATCATCATCAGAATTGAACCATGAAGTCCTGAAACAAACCATCACAATGAAGTAATGAGAAATGAAAATTATTCATTTTGATGAAGATAAAAATACAATGTTTTTGATATGGGCCAGTTCACACTTGTACTTTATTTTTAAAGGGTGACTTTGTAAGGGCAATAATAACATAGAGGATAAATATTTAGATTTTGAGTTAAGTACTTCAGCAGTGAGTTGGTCTCAGAGCTACGAAATCCATGAGCACATGGTTGCTTAGTATAATCTAATATTTGTTTTTTCCAGTGGGTGAGCTATACGTCATCATGGATTATTCCAATATAATTGTTTGTTACTGCCCTACCAGCTTGTTTACCAGCACTGCCCTGTGACCATTAGGTGGCTGGATTTCAAGCCCAAATTATACCTTTCCAGTGTGAACTGTGCATTCATTAGTTACTTCCTTTGAACCCAATGTAATAGTTTCTTTGGTGATAGTTTCTATCTCACTTGAGTATTTAGCTAATTCATCTACAAACTTTGAGTGAATTTATAGGTTTTGGCAATCTTTGCATAGTAAAATAAACAATGCTTTTAGCACATTTTACTTATTTAGTGATTATACTTTTGGACATCAAAAGGTTTTAGAAATGGTAATTACCCCAGTGTCACAATTCTCCTGCTAAACTAGTGACTATTATCATCCCTCTTTTACAAAAGAGGAAAGCAAAGTGATGAGAGATTAGGTGATTTGTCCACAGGAAATACGTGCTAAAGCCCAGACCAGAGGCTAGGCCTCCAGACTCCTGGACACATGGACTCACTCTGAGAAATTTTCAACTACTGCATGTCAGATGGCTCCAGCAAAGCTTTGGGAACAACATCAGAAATTTCTGCATCAATAAAGAGGCAGATGTGGTGGCTGAACATCCATACATTTAGCAAGACGGACACAATTTCAGTATAAACAGGTGCAATAATAATGAAGGGGTTCATCAGCCTTATGCTTAAACATAATAAAACGTATTTTAGGTGTGATAATGACCACATAAATTTGTCAATAGTCCACAGGGGGCAGGCAAGTGTGAAATCCCATTATGTTGTGTTTTGCTGTTTGAAACAATTGAAGGGTGCTGCTAAGGCTTAGACTTGTCCTCAAGCAGCTGCTCCTGAAGGAGGGCCTGTTAACAGACAGCTTCTCTTTGACCACCCAGATGTCACATCCATATGTGCTTAGCCCTCTTTTCTGCTTATTTAGCCATGTCTCATGTGAAATAGGAGCAAAATCCTATTTCACACTCCACATTTTGGCAGCTCTTGCTAGACTCATGGATGGAGAATAAGAGGGCATTATATTGTGACTTTATACAATGCTGTTAATTTGCACTAAAACTTTGGCTCGGTGTTCTTCCTGCTCTTTTCTAGGAGCTGATGACTTACCGTCTCTACAGAAGGTCTAAAATGTAACCTCAAGAAATGCCTGTTGTTGTTCACATGCTGGGAAAGCTTGTGTGAGAAGACAGCTGCGGTGAGACTGGTTCCCATTTTGCACTGGTTCACAAGGGAATGGGATTCCCATTCATACTTCGCCACATACAATTGCACAGGAGAACTGTGACATTCCCCAGGCATAAATATAAATACGTGTTTGAACTCTGCTGTAATACATGTATGAAATTTGTACAGCCATGCAAAAAGATCTGTCTTCTTGAACTTGTATGTTGCTCTGGGATACAGATCAAACAGAAGGACAGATTAGCCCAGAGATCAAGAAGCACTCATACCCAGGTCTCTCGTGCCCCTGAAAATCCAAGTGGGCATGGGGGGAGCAAAATCCTTCCCCGTGTAAGAGCAGAGCAAGTCCGAGACCACCTGATGGGACTGAACATCTACAAGTCTATGGGGCCAGACGGGATGCATCTCAGGGTCTTGAAGAAGTTGGCTGATGTGATTGCTGAGCCACTCTCCATCATATTTGAAAAGTCATGGCTGTCAGGCGAGGTCCCCGGTGACTGGAAAAAGGCAAACATCACTCCCTCTTTTAAGAAAAGGAGAAAGGAAGACCCGGGGAACTACAGGCCGGTGAGCCTCACATCTGTGCCTGGGAAGATCATGGAGCAGATCCTCCTGGAGGAGATGCTAAGGCACATGCGAGATGAGGAGGTGATCCGAGACAGCCAGCACGGCTTCACCAAGGGCAGGTCGTGCCTAACCAACCTGCTGGCCTTCTATGATGGAGTGACGGCATCAGTGGACCAAGGGAGGGCGACAGATGTCGTCTACGTGGACTTGTGCAAGGCCTTTGACATGGTCCCGCACCATATCCTTATCTCTAAACTGGAGAGATGTGGATTTGATGGGTGGACTGTTCGTTGGATAAAGAACTGGCTGGAGGGTCGCAGCCAAAGGGTTGTAGTCAATGGCTCTACTCCAGGTGGAGGCCGGTCACAAGCGGTGTCCCCCAGGGGTCCGTCTTGGGACCGGTGCTCTTCAACATCTTTATTGACGACTTAGACTGTGGGATCGAGTGCACCCTCAGCAAGTTTGCTGATGACACCAAGCTGAGTGGTGCAGTTGATACCCCTGAAGGAAGGGATGCCATCCAGAGGGACCTGGACAGGCTGGAAAAGTGGGCCCACGAGAACCTGATGAGGTTCAACAAGGCCAAGTGCAAGGTGTTGCACTTGGGTCGGGGCAATCCCAGGTGTGTGTACAGACTGGGAGAAGAACTCCTTGAGAGCAGCCCTGTGGAGAAGGACTTGGGCGTTGTGATCGACGAAAAGCTGGCCATGAGCCGGCAGTGCGCTCTTGCAGCCAGGAAGGCCAATGGCATCCTGGGCTGCATCAAGAGAGGGGTGGCCAGCAGGGAGAGGGAGGTGATCGTCCCCCTCTACTCTGCCCTTGTAAGGCCTCACCTGGAGTACTGTGTCCAGGCCTGGGGCCCCCAGTACAGAGGGGATGTGGAGCTGTTGGAGCGGGTCCAGAGGAGGGCCACCAAAATGATCAGAGGGCTGGAGCACCTCTCCTATGAGGAAAGGTTGAGGGAGTTGGGATTGTTCAGCTTGGAAAAGAGAAGGCTCCAGGGAGACCTCATTGCGGCCTTCCAATACTTAAAAGGAGCTTTACAAGCAGGAGGGTGACCGACTTTTTACACGGGTGGATAATGGTAGGACAAGGGGGAATGGGCTAAAACTGAAAGAGGGGAGGTTTAGGTTGGACATCAGGAAGAAATTCTTCACGGAGAGAGTGGTGAGGCGCCGGCAGAGGCTGCCCAGAGAAGTTGTGGCTGCCCCATCCCTGGCTGTGCTCAAGGCCAGGCTGGATGGGTTCCTGGGCAGTTTGATCTAGTGAGCTAGTGGCTGGCAGCCCTGTCCATGGCAGGGGGGTTGAAACTAGATGATCTCTGAGGTCCCTTCCAACCCAAGCCATTCTATGATTCTATGATTCTATAAGCATCCAAGCTATGTCTACTTCTTTCAGGCTACAAATGACTCCTAGTACTGCTACTGTCATTATGTGGGCACAAATCTGTCTGTATGGAGCGTTGGTCATAATGGCTTAATTTCATCCCAGTTTAGGGGAGAAAGAGCAGGAGTCTGAATGACCAAGAACAGGTCAGTAATCCTTCAGGGAAAATAAACAATCAACCAAACAAAAAAACACCACTTTTTCAGATTTGCCTTGATGGTGCATGAGAGCTTATCTTGATGATAATACACATCATCACTGATCCTGATGATGTTTCTTTGGAATACCTGCTATCTCCACCCTCCTCACTCAAAGTCAGCACTTCCTATATGCCAGTCTGTGGTCATGCACTTCTTTTTCCCCTAGCAGCTCTATCAAGTGCTCTTGTCACTTCACCAGCTGCCTTTGAAGTGCTGTTTTTTAGGCAGAAGTGTCTACTTCCACTGATAAGAGTATTCCCTTCTCTTTGTGTCAATCACATTCCTTATCCATGATAGCTGCTATCTCCCATTTGTTCTGTTCTTGAGCAAACTATTGAAGCACAAGCTTCCTGGTTTCAGCTGCTCAGCATTATTGATATGATGATTAAACGTGGATGCTGACATCACCCTCATGTAAAGATCACGGTGTCAAAAGGAAGGGACAGAGGGCACAGCATAAGGTGTCCGAGACTATCTAGCATCAAACTGTAGTGCAAGATCTTGCACCTGGGTTGCAGTAACTCCCACTACCTATATAGGCTGGGGGTTGCAAAGATTGAGCAGAGCCCTGCCGAAAAGGACTTGGGGATACTGGTGGATGACAAGCTGGACATGAGCCAACAGTGTGCCCTCGCAGCCCAGAAAGCCAGCTGCATCCTGGGCTGCATCCAAAGCAGTGTGGCCAGCAGGGCAAGGGAGGTGATCCTGCCCCTCTGCTCTGCGCTGGTGAGACCCCACCTGGAGCACTGCGTCCACATGGGGAGTCCTCAGCACAGGTTGGACTGGATGGCCTTCAAAGGTCCATTCCAACTTGGTCGATTCAATGATTCTATGAAACTGATGGTAGAAGTTGAAAACTGGCTGTTTATTTCCATATGTATAAAATCAATAACTTCCAGAGTGAATGTCACAATTATTTCTTATGAGCTGAAATTTTACTTGATGGGAGTAGAAAAGTTGTAAAAATGAGAAATTCTTTAGATTCATGAATATTAGTACCCATAACATGGACTACATACTATATATATCCTCTCTGCATAACCCAGATGGTTAATTTGTGAGTTTAAAGCACTAACAAGCTCTAGCTAGATGCAGTGATTGAAAGAATTTCAGTTTATTTATTTGAATGCAGGTAGAAGTTTACAAAAACAACCCAGGAGAATCAAAAGTTTCTAGGGAAACAGAAAGATCCATACATGCTTTTTTTTTTTTTTTTTTTTTAATCTATATTCTCCTATTTTGTGGTCAAAGCTTTTCCTTTTTTCCTTTTTTTTTTTTTTTTTTTTTTTTTTTTTTCTGTCAGCTCTGCAAGTGTAATAAGCCTGTGTAAGACCTTGGCTTCCTTCTCTCCTGGGATTAGCTAGGCATAAGAAAGAAGATGATGGTTGGTCTTCCACCAAGGCAGTTGGCTTGGACAGCACAGCAAAAGGGGCTACTGGTTCTGGAGTTGTGAAAAAGCTCTGATTCAGTTTATGTTTGTGAACTTTGGAGCAAGAGGTTATCTCTTCCCATGTGCACTGTCTCTGATCTCAGCACAGGCCCTTATGAATGAGACTGATACAAATTATTAATAAACACTTGTGTGTGCCCTGTCATCACAGGTGACTGATCCTAAGGAGAAAATCCTTCTCTGCACCAGCAGCAGTCCCTGCCAGTTGTCTGCACATGGTAAAGGCGCCATGTCCCGGATACAGCTCTTCAAAGGGGCTTCTTTGCAGTTGGGAAGTCTGGCAAGCTTTGTGCAGATCTTTTAGCTGCAACTGTTTAAGATTATTTAGTGGCTTTTAAATACTGTTCGTGCCCATTCCAAACAAGCCCACAGAACATCTGCACAGTGTCTGTTAACTGTGCTCAGGGAGCATCTACCAACAATCCTATATTGCTCTCAACAAATATATATCAGTCCAGATTTTGTTCCACGTCTTAGTATCCTCTTCAAGCAGTGAGGAAGCTGTGACCTTTCATTGATTTAGGCATAGAAACTATAATATTGAGTAGTTATGTTTGCTTTGGAAAAGTAATCCTATTGTTCTCCTCTTTCAAAACTTAAACTAACAGTCAGCATGAATGTCATCTTTACAAAATGATAGGAAAACTACAATGTCTGGTATTAATAAATGCCTCTCTGCTCAGTGTTTGAGCGGGGTCGGGACTGAAAGGAGAGAATGAAGTCCTTATGACAAAAGTCAGGGGTAGTCTTGTATTTTTATGAGATGCAACTGCTACAGAAGTGCATTTTGTGCATCCCAAGGCAATCAGTTTGCTCTTCAAAGGGCACAGGGGTAATTTATTCCTGGCAGGAGAGGAGAACCCATAACAGTGGTCTGAACTACCACTGCTGTTCGTTGATTCACTCCAAGCGTACTCTGAAGTCTTGACCGAATGCTCAGAAAAAGAGCTGTCCTGCCAAGATTAGATGAGGAGAGATACCAAACCCACTGAAATCAGTGAGCCTAATACTACAGCATAGTGAGAGCCTTAAACATTGCTGACTTTCTATTTCTTTTTTAGAAAATTATCCAAAAAACCCTAAGGAGTTATCAACAAAGTTTATAAAGGCAAAAAGGATAGCAGAGAATTACTCACAGATTACATTTGTAAATACAGCTGTAGACTACAATCACTTAGAAAATGTATCTAATTTGTAACAGCATTTTTCAGAGTCTGCTGATGTGGCTGGTAATTGAAGAATCAGTGGTTGAGGAGATTTGTCTTCAGATTATTATACAGGACAGGGCCTCAAGCAAACTGGGTTCTAGTCATGGTTCCTCCTCAGCCTTTCCACATGGTTTGAAGAGAGTCACTTAATCTTCTCTCAGCTTCTTTTCCCTGTCTGCAAAAGAATAATGTTTCTGTCTATCTAAGTTGGAAGCTTTTTAGAACCAAAGTAGAAATGAATTGTATGTGTATACTGCAGAAAATACATTGGGCTTTGATCACAACAGCGGTCAACTAGTAGTCATGAATACAAATAATATTAATTACAAGTAAAGACGGCATTAGTAGTTGATAAGGCTACATGGGTCTTTAGATAACAATGGTTGTATATACTGAATTCATGTAATTTTCACAGTTGTGCTCAGAGTAGGAAATTATTTTGGCTGGAAAACAACTAAAACAAGAAGTGCCAGCAGCTGTGAGGTCAGGAATAACTGTTGGGTTTTATTTTTCCGTTCATGGTCTTTTTACAGATCGTTCAGTGAAAGGAGGTGAGAAATATACAGTGTCCAGCACAACTTTTCCAAAGCTGGTCTTTGTTCGTCAGCAGGCATACCTCAGACTCACTGCTTTTAAATGATCTCAGGTATGAATGGATTAAAATGGACTGTATTATGATAGCACCAGTTGCTGAAGTCAGAACTTACTCAGCTATTATACTTCAAAAAATCAGAGTTATCTTCTGTGAGTCACTCCCAGAGTTAATTTTCAAATCCCACCTGTTGTATGCATGCACAAAATCCAGAGCTTACAAAAGTGAAGATCTAAATTGGTCTTCTTTATGTATGTAGATCATAGAATCATAGAACGGTTTGAGTAGGAAGGGTCCTTAAAGATCATGTAGTGCCAACCCCTGGCAACAGGCAGGGCCACCTCCCACTAGACCAGGTTGCTCAGAGCCCCATCCAGCCTGGTCTTGAACACTGCCAGGGAGGGGGCATCCACAGCCTCCCTGGGCAACTTGTTCCAGTGTCTCACCACCCTCACAGTAAAGAATTTCTTCCTAATATCTAGCCTAAATCTCCTCTCTTCCAGTTTGTGGCCGTTACCCCTTGTCCTATCTCTCCATGCCCTTCTCAAGAGTCCCTCCCCAGCTCTCCTGTAGGCCCCCTTCAGGTACAGGAAGGCCGCTATCAGGTCCCCCTGGAGCCTTCTCTTATCCAGGCTGAACAACCCCAGCTCTCTCTGCCTGCCTTCACAGGGGAGGTTCTCCAGCCCTCTGATCATCTTCTTGGCCCTCCTCTGGACCCTGTCCAACACTTCAATGTCCTTCTTGTGTTGGGGGCCCCAGATCTGGACGCAGTTCTCCAGGTGGGGTCTCACGAGAGCAGAGCAGAGGGGCAGGATCACCTCCCTCGCCCTGCTACTCACGCTTCTCGTGTTGCAGCCCAGGATGTGGTTGCAGGCTTTCTGGGCCTTCTGGGCTGCAAGCGCACATTGTCAGCTCATGCTGAGTTTTTCATCAGCCAACACCCCCAAATCATTCTCTTCAGAGCTGCTCTCCTGCCATTCTCTGCCCAACCTGTATTTGTGCTTGGACGTTTTTTCCTGGATTATATTGCATATAAACAGTTTACAGGACACCAAACATATGTGTATTTCAATGGGTGCCATTTATGAAGATAATCTTATTGCATCTTTCAGCTCTGAAGACACATTAATAAAAGGTCCTGCTATTGCTGTAGCAGGGAGGAAGCAGTAGACAAGGAGCCATGCTCCCTTCAACATATGCTTCAAAAGACTTTTGTGTAAGAGTCAGTTTTATAAAAGAGGTTGTACATGGCTTTGACCCAGCTCTTGAAGAGTGTAATGAGATGGCTTGCCTCTTTCTGGGAGGCAGTTAAGGAGAATCTCAGATTTTTTCTTACTTTTTAATAGCACACAAAAAAAAAATCTGCAGCTTGAAGGAGAAAATGAAAAGTATAGATTCTATAAGAATAAGCACAGGTAAATAAATGAGCAAATGAGTGTTTAGGGACTGAGATGGAAATAAAAAAGCAAGGCCAGCAAGGAAAAAGGATCTTTTACTTGAACAGACAATGAAGTATACAAATTCTTCTTTGAAAAGCACACAAAAGAGAGATTCAAAACAATTACTATGAAGTGTGCTGTTTTAACCTTGTAAGTCTTTTGAGCTTGGAGGTTTTATACTTTAAGTAAGAGCAATGGTCATTCTGAAGTTATTTTCCTTTTCTGTATTATGGGAAGGGTACATGGCTTTGAAATGCGTGGCAGAGATTCTGTTTCCGAATAATCAGTCCATGACCCAGCTTCACTTTTGTGCCTTTTGGATTCTGAACACATTCCATTTCCCACAGCTTTTGTTAATGCATTGGCTTTGAACATATTTCATATAAATTTTCCAAATCAGACTACTGCTAGCCATGGCAACAAGGGCCTGACTTCTTCAGGAGCAAACAAAAGTTAAGCTTGTGGGACGAATTCTGGTCACACTGAAACTCTCCAGATGTCAGCATAAGAAATGAAAGCAATGGAAACCAGTACCCCCATCATACACATTTACCACAATGATATAAGTATCATCCATTTTACAACATGGGAGTAAAAGTCTTTCTTTGCATGGAAATGTGTTGCATAACTACTGTGCTCCACTGTTTGGAAAATGCTGGGACAAGCCAATACCAACACTTCCTCTCATTCTCATTTTTGGTTAATCAAATTACTTTTTACCAGACATTAGCCAGAACACTAGATAATTGTTTTCTATTTTAAATAATAGCTTGCTGAATTCAAAGGGCCTTGTCTGAGTCTGCAAAACTTGGCATTAAGCTGGAGTAAAACAGTATCCAATTATGCCCATTACCCCCAGGCAAGTACTTTTCTTAGAAAAATCACCTGTCAACAGCACAGTATTCTGCCAGAGCCATTTTTTTGTTCCTTTTCTGCTACAGAGGCATTTTATTTGCTCATCTACCAGTTGAAAAGTCCCCGACAAAGAGGAGGAAATAGCGATAATATTTTAGTGAAGCAACACACTTGTACAGGGCTAAATGAGTTGTATCAACCCAACACAATGCCTTCTTCCTGTTATTCTGACTCAGAAATACCAACTGCAAAGCATTCAGCTGTGGTGCAGGAGTGATTAGGCATAGATACAAGGAAGATCTGTGAAGACAGTGGGAAATAAAAAAGCGTGATCTACTTTATGTGCAGGAGACTTACGTTTCCCTTTCTTAGCTAGCTTTTCATTCCTCTATGGGCAAGAGGAAAAAGAAAAGAAAAAAGAAAGGAAAGGAAAGGAAAGGAAAGGAAAGGAAAGGAAAGGAAAGGAAAGGAAAGGAAAGGAAAGGAAAGGAAAGGAAAGGAAAGGAAAGGAAAGAGAAGTATCCAGTGAGAAGTATTTCTTTACAAACAAGGACAGAAACTCAGTATTTATACGCTCTCACATGACAAGGGATAGTGCCACCCAGCTGATGTTACAATAAAATGTATTCAGTTTTAATGCTGAGAATTTCTGTGAAGATCTCTATTCCTTTGTCTCTCCATGTTTTCAAGTTATTCCAAAATATCCAACTTTGTGCACTCCACAAAGAAGTCATTCTGTGATTCTAAAAGTTACGGTAAATGGTGTACAACATAGAACAGAGTTTGCTTTGGGAGTTTCTTTTTAAAGTCTAACACTAACATAGCATTTTTTATACTAGCATGCTACAACCAGAGGACAGCAACATTTCAACAGGGGGAAGCATGTTAAGATGAAATAAATGAGACTGCAAACACATTTAGGAGCAACAATGAAATTAAATCTCCTGCCTCTGTTGCATTGCTAACAACTAAACTGAAAGAAATTCCAGAGGTCAGAGTAATAAACTGCTCTAATCTAATTCAGTAAGGTGTATTAAAAACAAATTTTCAGCAAAAGGTCATTGTAATCAAATCATGGGGAGAAGTAGCGAGCTGTTTCAGGGGACATATGATCAAGTTTTTAGATGATAATTAACACGGATTTGCAACAGATTAACAGTCCATTTCATGTTTACTGAGCAGACACCTCATCGATCCAAACAGGTAACATTGAGCAAATAGATCTATTTTTCTTCGTCAAAATGTCAGCTACTTAATAGTCACAAATATTTATTTCTACATTTTATTTGCCCATTCAATGATACACAGAAGAATAAGAAAGCTGGGAGGCCAGGGGAAGTCTCAACATTAACACAGTGTTTTTTTCCACTGACTCCTTGTATGATAGTGGTTAATGTGTTCATTTTGCCATTTGTTAATTAGGAATAGCAGTTAAAGTGCTAGTTAAAGTGCTAGTCCAGCAAGGGCTGCAGAGAAGTTAGAGGGCTATACATACAAGTATATCTCTGTCTGAGTTTGTGCATCTGATCAGTGCACCGAGCATGTAAAATGATACACAACTGCTGTTATGAGCAGAAAGCCTGAGAGCTATGAACACTCCCTGTAGCTCCAGCTTGGCATTAGTGCAGCAGGTCTATCCAGGCGTATAGATGGGCAACACCACTCATCCCCCAGGGCAATAAGAAGCCCCAGCACAGGCACTTAAGCATGGGGTGAGTTTTGCTTAAATCTCACTTCAGTTCTAGGGATTTTTTTACTTTCTTTATTTTTTTTTTTTTCCCAAAATTTTCTCATAAGAATTCAAAGTCCTGAAAAATCTTGTAANTGATGGAAGAAGGAGATTGTTCTTTCTTTCAAAACATGTACAGAGGAGTATAAGGTGATAGTTTGTCTCTACCATAGCTCAGCATTTAGCATAAGCAATGAGGCTGTTGTACGCCTAATCAAATTTCAGCCCACGTTTCCCATTCTGCTGGTATATGCATTACCACGGTTCTTTAAGCAAAGGACTTTCTCACCTTGCCTGAAGCTATATCTGCTTTCCTTGGGACTGGGGAGTGTTAACTGGGCCAAACATAAGGTAAAGGAATGGCATTCATGAAGCGCATCCTCTGACCCCTTGGATCAGGCTTAGTGTCTCTGATGTCCCTCTTACACCGTCATCAGATTCCATTCTCTAATGGTGAGTATGCTCTCTGCAGCGTAGGGGGCTAGGATTCAAATCTTCCCAGTCTGAGAAGGAAGCAGACCTGCCCATTTTACAGCACAAGTGGATGATGCCCTGACTTCGGGAGCAGCATCAGTGAAGATCATCATCACC
>VXAV01002956.1:126319-141663 GCA_013399715.1 Alectura lathami
TAGGACAATATTTAAAGATGTAGGTACAACATACATGGATGTTGTGATAAGGAATGATTTTTAAATATTTAAAATTTGTAAACACCCATGGATCTAAGACACATATTTGCTTGTGTCTATTGTACTATGTTGTCCCATTGGATGAGTTAAAAACTGTGTTTTTTTTTTTTTATTTTAATGTACGGTAAAATGAAATAGAACAAATAAAATACCACAGTATATCTTCCTACCTCTTCTACACTCTGCCATCATTGCTCTTCTATCCTTTTACCCTTCTGTCACTTCAAAAGTCTTGTTAAGGCTATATTTGCTCCAACCCAGAACTTATAAGAGAAGCAAATGTTTATATTGTAATTGGATGCTGGGGAAGCAGAACTGCAAAAAGCGCTGGGAAGGTAATAGCATCCTTTCTCAGAGCAAATCCTACGCTACTGTCAGGGAAGTACCTTCCATTTCAAGGAAGAAGAAACTACTGATTTACTTTAGATTAGGTAGGTTATAGTACTTAAATACAGATGCCAATAGAGAAGATCTCAGTTATAATTAGAGCTTACAGTTTGAAACTGTCCTGTTTTTAATTTTTCATGAAATGCAATGAAATTGCAATTAATGCTCTCTTTCTGTGAGCCACAAGGTCAGTTTGACACTATGAATAGTTAAATCATCCTTGGCAAGAGGCTTATTCTGGCATAAATTCTATAATGAGAAATCCAGATTACTAGCATCATTTGAAATGTGAGTGTCCAGCACTTAATCTAGCACCATTTGTTTTTGCATTGAATAGTAACGCCTTTAATACTGTCGTTAGGGATGCCTAAGAGCTTAATTGGTTTGACATTCGATACTTTGCTTTTAATTGCACGTTTTAATATCTGCTCTTTTCACTGAACAAGCAACTGCAAATTCTTCTTCAGTTTACTGCTGCAGTGGTGGGACCCAGTTCAGCTGGCTTCTCACACCAATCAGTAAAAATGCATGAATTGTCCCTAAAGGCCCTAAACCACATTTCATTGAAGAAAACAGAACACAAGACCTGGCCCTCTCCTTTTTAATGGTCCTTGGATTTTCAGTGATTGCCTAATTTAAGTCTTCAGCACTAAGATCATCCTGTCATATTCTGACTTAATAAAACCTTCCTCTGGGAACAGAACTAGAAGTGCCACAAGGGACAGCTTATGAGACAGAAAGCTACTGACTGTGAGTAAAGATATTAGTATCTGACGTGGTGTTATTTGGGCCACTTTCTCATCTACTACATGTGCTGCTCTCTTCCTACACCTGCAGTGTTCAGCTCAGTGGTGGCTCTTACAGTGCTACGGAAAGTGAGATTCTCTGCTGCCTCTGGAGCATCCTTAAAGACCAAAGCATCCCAGAGTCAGTCATGGTCCACCCATTGGGCTAGGAAAGAGGTTTGTGAGCTAGGACCAGCACCATTTCAGCACATGCTGACCCCACAAGCCACAGCACAATGTGATGCTCCAGCTTCCCTGACCCTTTCACCCAGGTGTCCCATGGAGGGGGTGATGCAACTCTATGAAAGCTGTCACCCCCAGAGCTGGAGGAGATTGGACAGGGGAGTGAAGGGACAGAGATTTCCCCTTAGAGCTCTTTGTAGCTGTGTTAGTCACTCTTATATAAAATGCTGATGTGCATTAAAGCTCCATCAAAGTCTCTTTTATATAATTGCTGACATGCTTTTAAAGTTTCATTAAAGAAATAAGGAAACTAAAAGGGTTTATGTCTAAAGCAACTTTAACTTTGCTGTTAACCATATCACACATTTTTGATATCTTGAAATTATTTGTGCTACATCCTTCATTTTATANGAAGAGAATACCTCCCATTTTTAACTGGATTCCCACAGAATCAACGTCATTCTTTTGCATTCCCATGAATCATCAACGCCTAGCCAATGAATTAATTCCCTAGTAATATGCTGTCAAGTGTATCTCTAAAAGTGATTGCAAAGTGAAGGTAATTGCTCTGCACCTCAGTCATTCAGTGTTAAAATGGCTGTATTTCCCAAAGGTATTGTCAGTTTAGATTATACCATCCTCCAAAAGGAATGTAAGTGCCTAATCCAACAAAGCCCTGCTTGAGGTAATTCCTACTACTGTCATTAAAAATAACAGGAAATATATTGTGTCAACTCTGAGCCCCCTGAAAAGGCTAGAAATAATAGGGTGCGTAATAAACGATAAAATAAAACGAAGATGGGGTACAAATACAGCAGCTGACAGTTGCTCTTGCTCTCTGCTGGACTCTGTAGATTGCAATACTTACTGCTGCCATACCAGGGCAGTTTTAGACAAGTCATCTGCCAGACAATTAAGTTGCACATTAACTAGTCTGATGTGCTAGCTCAGTCTGACTTCAGTAAAACCAGATATAAGTAGAAATAGCGGTGACATTCTTTAGAAAGATGAAAATTACATTTGTGTATTTGTTCAGTGGAGATTTTTCAACTTTCCATCCATCTGGGAGCCGGTGAGGATGCCCTCATTCTGATGCCTGCCATGAATCAATGTTCTCAATGCTCTTTGCAGCTGTTGGCTGCCAGTGGAAGCTTGGAGGTAGTGATGGGACATAGAGCTAGATCCTTTTCTTACCTATCTTTCAGTTCAACACAGCAAATACCCTCTGAGGATTTAGGGGTGGGGAAGGGGGAAACAGCTGGAGCAGAACCCAAGAAAACAGCAAAAGATTATTTTACCCAAGACTGTTGAGATTTTCAGAAGGAACTAGATGGTGTTTTTGTTTTTGTTTTGTTTTGTTTTGTTTTTGTTGTTGGTTTGTTGTTTTTTCTATTGTTGTTTTCTACTCTGGTCCTTAAGAAGATGCAATGTAGGCTTTTAGGAAAGACAATGTGATTTTCAGAGTGAGTATACTGTACTCAGATGTTCTTGACAAGAGAGATGGTCATGAGACAGATGGTCCAAAAGTGCTGGAAGCATCTATAAGGTCTGTACATATGTTTTACAGACTCTGAGCACACATACAGCTAAATGTTTTACTTTTGGGCCCCTCACTACAAGAAGGACATCAAAGCCCTGGAGCATACTCAAAGAAGGGCAAGAAAGTTGGTGAAGGACCTGGAGCACAAGGCTTACGGGGAGCTGCTGAAGAAACTGGGGCTGTTCAGTCTGGAGAAGACAAGGTTCAGGGGAGACCTCTTTGCCCTCTACAACTGCCTGAAAGGAGATTGCAGGGAGGTGGGGGTTGGCCTCTTCTCCCAGGTAACAATGATAGGACAAGAGGTAGCGGACTCAAGCTGCACTGCGGGAGGTTCAGGTTGGATATTAGGAAAAATTTCTTCTCTGAAAGGGTGGTCAGGCATTGGAACAGGCTGCCCAGGGAGGTGGTGAAGTCTCCTTCCCTGGAGGTGTTCAAGAAACGTGTAGGTGTGGCACTCAGGGACATGGTTTAGTGGTCGTGGTGTTAGTTTGATAGTTGGACTAGATGATCTTAGAGGTCTTTTCCAACCCTAATGATTCTATGATTCTATGTAGGGAGACGGTGATGGTGAGTTATTGACTTCCATGGAGCAGGTAGGAGAAATCACACAGCAAAAACAGATGTTCCATTTATGTAAGTTCATATGCTGAACTGTGGCACTTCTCAAAGTCTCTGATTAGTTTAATACATTTTTGCCTGCTCCTGAAACAATGCCTCATCTGGCTGCTTGGCATCTAAAGAAATGTCCAACTGGAATATTTTTCCTTTGTTTTTCCATATCTTGTTTTTAATAAAATGTGTTTGTTAAGGAGATTTTTGGTTGAAAACTGTTGGTGTGCATGTGTGCAAGTGTGTCTGTCTAGTACAGCTGAAACACTGTGGTAGCACAGTGAATTGTGTGAAGTTCTCCCATTAAATATATCCCCTAATTCTGTTGAGCTTTATATATTTGAAAGCATTGTCATTATTTTGTGACTAAATACATTCTTCTTCTCAAATTGTCTGACTATGAATGGAACAGTAAACTTAGAATATGGTGAGGCGGGAGTTTAATGCATGAATGGATGGTGTCTAGGTCTCAGTGTCTTGGCCCTATGAATGCCAGCGATCCTGGTAACAACAAAGATTAGAGGATAATATTTTCTTGAAAAAAAAAAAAGCCTTGGAAATTTCGCTGATATCTCTGCATCTACTTTAGTGAAGGTTAAGATTTTTTTAAAACTCCGTTCATGGCCACATCACAATAGAAACAAACAAACAAAAAAAATCAGTGGAAAAGGTCAGCTGTAAGTCATACAGCCATCCTTCACACAAAGAAATGTACTTCGCCAGAACTGAAGTACACACGATGGCCAGCAGGCACTATAGAGCTACGCTTTTTAGGGATCAGTAGTTCTTTCACATCCTTGTGTGGGTATCAGCACAGATGGGGAGGTTTTCAAAACATATGTAGCTGCATGATGAAGGGTCAGTGTCTTGACACGTTTCCCAGTAGACTCAGGTATGTGAAGTTTGCCTGGCCACGTTGCAGTCCTGTCCTGCTCCCCAGCTGGTGGTGGGAGAACCCTGGCTGCAAGTCCCTCCCCTGTGGAAATTCGCTCAGTCCTGGTGCCCCAGCCCCAGGGAGCTGCTGGCCCACAGTGCGCCCTGACAACTTCAAACGTGCGTGATGTTCTGTAAATCCAAATGCACCTAGACCAGGCCCTCCTTCTGTTCTACAGCGGGGACCACACATGCAGAGTGGTTTGCCTTTGCCCCCTCTTTTCCCGTCCCAGTGAGTTCCCCACCTCCCTGTCAGTTGCTCACTCTGAAATGTTCGCCTGGAAAATGCATGGAAAAGGCAATACTGTAAGCATTCATGTTAACTTAGCCCACCACATATCATGATTTCACAGGTGGAAGTCAGCTTGGTGTGATGAAGTAGCTTCAGGCACTTTTCAAGCTGTATGTGCTTTTCAATCATTTAGGGAACAATTGCTTTCAAACAGCAGGAGGCAAGTTTGGGTTTACTAAGCAGTGCAATATGTGTTCCTAGTTGGAGGATCTCACAGCATGATGGCAAAAATATGAATATGTATTAAGTATGATCACATAATTGATGCTACACATATATTATCCGTGACAGCAGTAGCATATAATGCTACTTCAGATCCATTCTAAGGTGGATTTTGAAGCCATCTCAAAGTATTTGAAGGTCATAAACACCAAGCAGGGAGATAAATTACCTAGGGCAACATAATACACTTATAACAAGAACTAGGATGCAATGGAACAAAGTAGGATTCAGGCTGCATATCAGGAAAATTTTCCTAACAGCAAAGTCTATTAGCCTGTGGAATAGCCTCCCAAGGGAAGTGGTGGAAGCCCCACAGCCTGAGTCATTTAAAACTAGACTAGAAAACATTCGAGAATAATCCTGAATTGGCAGAGAACAATGCTGGATTGGCAGGGAGATGGAAAAGATGACCTAATAGGTCTTTTCCATCTCTAGCTTCTATGATTCAACCAAGGTATGTTGCTGTGTGTTATGCATCAGGGCATGCCCAGCCTGTTAACTCCAAATTCCACTTCAAAGTGGAAATCTTGAAATTTTACTTTGGCTCCAATTAGCTTTGTCATTTCAGCAGACAGTGGGAGCTTTTGTTCCTAAAGCATTAGTTCCTCCCTAAGGCCTACACAGAGAATGAGAATATTAACAATAAATTTAAAACAAGTTGTGGTTTCTTTTAAATGAGAAGGATCTTTTCTGTTTCTTTTGTTTGTTTGTTTGTTTGTTTGTTTTTCTCCCTTGCGGCATGTTGCTGTGAGAAGTAGCCTTCTGACCAAGTTTCAATCCTATCTATATATTTCCGCATCTGTTCCCATCATTATCATGTTTGAGTGCCTTATGCATACAGAGTTATGGGGAGCAGCACTTAGCTTATCAGCAGCCCTGAGTCTTGCAAATGGATGAGCATTTATAGGCACATGAGTCCACATATAACATTGCTGTTCCCACAGCTCTGTCGGTTAAATATATTGACTCAATGGACCAGACTCTCAGCATAGTGTAAGTCACCGTAGGTCTGCCCACAGAGGAGCTGACTGGTGTGTTTTATTGCAACGGCGTGCCTTTTAATGTGCTGCTGCTAACACACGCTGGAACAGATTCTCAGACTGGCTGGGCTTACTGCGCATCACTCACGTTGCACGAGGCGAACGTGATCTGCCTGGATACGGCTCGCAGGGCATGTCCTCAGCCAGGAATCTCTGCACTTCCCTAAGCACTACATCTGCTTCCCCAGCCCTCCCAAAGCAGGGAGGAGAGGTGGGCCGGGGCCAGGGCTGGCACTGGCCCAAAGAGGCCCTCTCTGGTCACACCCAGGTGGTGGCATGGCTCTCTGCTGTGGGGCCATGGGGCAGAGTGCCTGGGCCACGAGGTCCTGCTGTTGAATCTACTCCGACCCTATAAGAAACAGCCCCCTTAGCCTCTGTGTCTGAGGAGCTGGGTCCAATGCCGAATTCTGATTTCAGCTACCTGTCATTATTGGAAGGTGACAGGAGGGATCCAGTCCTGTGAAGACCTGCTTGTATCAAAGTCTTCAGCTTGGCAAAGATACTGATGCTCTGTGCTGGACGTGTTTGACTCATTATAGGGAACTTATTTTTCCTGGTTAGGCCAGCTCACTATGGGCAACACTTAGTCAAGACTGTTGTGGGTATTACTAAAAATTCCTGAAGTCTAAACTGGATAGCTTCCTAGCCCAAATCAGAGTTACCTCACAGGAATGTCTGCAAGGCTCTCTTATGTTCTCACCCTTGTGGAATCCATGGGCTGCATGAGTGTGAGGACATTCAGCAATAATTTACATGTTGAAGTGTGTCATGCTCGAGGAGTGAATACCCTGATTACTTCTCTATGCATCCAAACCTCCATTTCATTCTGCTCAACACATATGCTTAACAAGTGACATCTGGCTCTTCCTGTCTTTACAGCACACATTTCTCTCTGTCCCTTTCCAAGAAGGCTGCTAGATTTTGGAATAGCCTTACTGAAGCCTACGCATCTGATAATGCATGAGAGAAAACTGGATGAAAGGAAGGCCAGACAACGGAAATAACCTCCTCCACCATGAGAGGTGTGCTTAGGCAAATTGCTGCCCAATCTTCCTCTTCCCTCTTCTCCTGCTTCTCTCCTCTGTAGCCATCCCCTCTGTTTGCCTGCCGATTCATGCCAAATTCGCACTCCGTGTTTTCACAGCAGAGGCCACCCTTGTTTAAAAGACGTGTGACGCCATTCCAGATGCTCAGTATCTAGAGGAGGAGGAAGGAAGTAACAGCTGTCCCAGGAGACTTCTGCTGAAGGCTTTGCATCTGCTGATGTGTGTTGGTTTCAGTAGGGAGCCAGGTGAGGAGGCCGAGCTTGAAGAGAAACTTTTAAAAGCCAATGTAGTTTCTGGGTAACAGCATAAACCTTACAGCTGGCTCAGTTTCTTCATCAGAAATTTCAATGGCTAGTGAGGGTGGGATTTATTCACACTCTTCTAGTTTTGGCAGTGCCTTCAGTGGGATAAGAGTTGCTCTAGCACACAGCTGATTTGAAAATCTTACCTTAAATAACTAAATATAAATTAGACATCCAGGATAGTATCTGCCACACAACATCAGTTGCAAGTGGATCAGATTTAATACAAGCTAGGAAATAGTAACCTGGAACACTGCTTGCTTTCAAAGCAAGCTTCAGTGCCAGGCCCTGCCTCAACCTCCATTGCCAGGCGAGCAGTGGTAATGCAATATCATTTAGGTCTCTGGGCTACAGAATAAAAGCTTCTCCATGTGTTAAACTTCCACTGTTTAATCTACTGACGCTGGAAATGAGCACTTGTTAATGTTAGAGCTCTCACTTGTAGTTTTTGCTTGCAAGGAAGTTTTACAATGCTAGCATTTAGCCAGTAAAACACATATATGCACCAATGGTGTTTCTGAACATGAAAGAACTGTTTAAATTAATCCAATAATATATACTTTCAAAGTCTGAAAGTGAAAATTCAACACAAGATTGGCGTCTTTCCTAAACTGTGCTTCATTGCAGTTATAGCAGTAAGGCACCAGATTGGACTCTGGTCACACAACAGGACAATATCGATTACTTGCAAACAACTTTGGAAAAAAATGCAATCATACAAGTGTCATGCACTACTGCTGCAGTATTTCTCTGTAATTTGTGTGTGTGCATGTGCAGACCATTGTTATCTCACTAGAGAACTTAAAGAAGGAAGGAAGACAGTGGAATCTCCTCATCTCTAATTGTGGAGCTTACCGCTAACTAAAAACTGTGAATGGTGGTTTCCGTAATGTTCATTTATGATAGCAGGCCTTTATTAATATAAATACTTCATTGTTCAATGAAGACATAAAAAAATATAATTGACATTTTGGCAGACATTCAATGTTTGAGGGATCTATTTTGTAAGATATTTTACAGATGAAAATGTGTCTTAAAGCCCTAGCAATATGTTTGGCTTTGGTATTTGGCAGCAGAAAAGCAAGAATCTGAAAGCCAGAAATGTCCCCAGAGCATGCATCTATATTCCTGCTGTAGGTCTTCAGAGTTCTCCTTTTACAGGCAATTGGAAAAATGTTTCAGTGGCTGTTTCATGATACGTTTTGATTTGTATATGAGCAAATCTCACGTTTCTACTGTCAGACATTCCCATGTTTTATCACATTCTACTTAAATGGTTTTCAAGAAGTTTCACTAACTCTTCAAGTTGACAGGAGTAAATATTGACATGATCAAAGTTTAACACTGATTTCATAGAAGTAATCATCTATTAACTTTCAGGGGAATTTTGTGGTGACTAACGAAAAAAGAGGAGGCTCTTATACTCAACATACATTTATTTTGAGGTGAAGTTTATGGAGACCATTATGCACATTTACAGAGAACATTTGATGATATGTATACACTCTGAACTTATTTGAAAGTTTCTATATCTGAATATATCTTAAAATAAGGACACATTAGATAGTCTAATTAGACATACTATAAGAAAAGCTTAGCATTTTCTATAAGTTTAATAGAATATATT
Organism: Alectura lathami; assembly: GCA_013399715.1. Lineage (NCBI taxonomy): Eukaryota > Metazoa > Chordata > Aves > Galliformes > Megapodiidae > Alectura > Alectura lathami. Next base: position 135,346 of record VXAV01002956.1, read on the forward strand.
GCTAACAATAAATGACAATAAATGGCGCAGTAAATGTACACTAGAAGCCTTTTTTCTCTGGGACAGTTTTCCATAACCTCATTTAGGATAATAATTTTTCGGTACAGTTCATAAGAATTTGTCCAAAAGTTGAGGTACATTCACTGTAGTATAAAATCAAGAAAGGAAACTAGAACTTAGAAATCTTCAGAACAAATGCAGAAAGTGTTCATGCAGATTTTAAACTTGTATTGGTGTAGTGATCTGGATCCTTTATCACTCACACTAAAATTTGATAGGCAACTCCCAAACTACAACTGTGTCAATTCCAAGTCTGGCAAGACCTACTGTATTTTGCTGAGCAAGCAAAATACAGTACTACTCCTCACCTGCAGAGCAGGAGGTTTGCTTGTAGGTTTACTTGTTCAATTTTGTGGCAAAAACTGTCTTCCAAGCATTCAAGTTTCTGACATCTAATTACTTGACACAGCTAGGCACTGTTATTCAAAATTCTGCTTTGAAATGTTTTTTCCTAATTTATCTTTTTCTCCCTCTCTTCCCCTTCCTCCAATAAAAATCTAACTAAATTATTTCAGTGACATTGTCTGGTTCCTTTATTTGGCTTTCTGATTTGTGCTCTTTTGGGGATGATAATGCTGAGAAACTTTCTGCAAGACCAACTTTCTCATCTCTTTCCCATACACACAGTCACCTTGATCCTTAAAGATTGTTCCATAACAGGAAAGGAGCTTAGTGACATCTTTTTAATCAAAAACAAATGATATTCTAACTAGTAAGGCGTGTGCTTACCCTTGCCACTTGGTTTCCATGTTACACCCTTTCCTCTCACAGTTCTGTATCTTTTTTTGGACAATATATTCTCTGCAGCACTGTCTTTTCCTGTGTTTTGAAAGCACCTAAGCCATTTTTTTTCATTCTTGTAAAGAATTATTAGTTGTTGTTTCAGAAGAGATATTGCTCCTTACGGTAAGAAGGAGAAGAGCATTGGGATGACAAGGAGGTGGAAGGCTCTTTCTGCATGCTGGAGTGGCTTGCAGCCTGGAACAGATGTTATTGCAGCAGCTGAGAAGAAACTAATAGCTACACAAAGAAGTATTTTACTTAACAGTACATATACTTGGACAATAGGGCCCTAAGCTTCAAGTCTCCAGATACTTGCGTGAATTTAAGCAAGACATTCCAAGGGACGCATTACACACAATTTGAATGCCAGGCAGAACGATCTACAACCTTGGGCTTCTCTTTTCCAAAAGCTGAAGTGAGTATTAATACTCAGGTATTCATGCCAACAGTGCAAAGGTGAGAAATAACATGTGAACGGGTAGGGTACCTAGCACTATATACTCCATTCTGAGCTGGGAAAAAGTGTGTTCTCTGGAAAACCCTAACTGTGCTATAACCTGCTCAGCCACATTGTTATCAGGTGTTAAAGCTACTCATGCAGAATATTTATTTTTTTTTCTATTTGTGAGGAAGTTTGGTATAGGAGAGTCTGAACAGTGCTCAGGTGGGCATGAGCTATCCTTTACCTGTTCCAAACAGGTTGCAGAACTCTGAATGGAAATTTGTGCAGCAGATAAGTATGAAATTCCTCCTCAGCTCCAAAGCAGATAGTGCCTGGGGTGCATGGTATCTGTTCCAGTGTGTTTCAGTGCATTGCACCTCACACAACAGTACTTTACTCCATGATAATACAGTTAGGGTGGCCTTTCAGAGTTGATATCAGGTTTGGAATCTGCTTGGCTCAGAGAAGCTGCTTTATCTAGAACTCTGCTGGTTCTAATTTGGGTCACTTATTTTTACGACAAGTTGAAAAGATGAGGATGCTATGTCTAACAACTGCAAGAGACATTGCTTACACTATTCTGTTGCGATCATGTTGTTAAAATGGTTTCTGTTTTACACTCATGGAGCAGAAGTGAAGGTAAAAATGAAGGAGCGGAGTTATGTGCCAAAAATAACTGTAATATTCTTCAAACATACATGATATGAAATATGTCATCATCTTCCATGCCATTAAGAACTTAAGGGAGACTGCATATCTTCAGGAAAGTGCTAAATGCTGTTTCCTATTTTCCTCTAAGTCAGTTACAAGAATCCTCTGAAGCATGAGAAATGTTAATCTCATTTGCATATGGCAGGAAATTTTGTATTGGCTTATGTTTCACAAAATCACAGAATCACTAGGGTTGGAAGGAACCTCCAAGGTCAGCCAGAGCAGGTGGCCCAGGCATGTGTCCACTCAGGTTTTTCCTATCTCCATGGAGACACTTCCTTAGACAGACTTAGCCTTAAGTTAAAGCATACTTTGGAAAGACATCTGACAGGAAGTATGGTTAACTGCCAGAAGAGGCAAAACTACTGTGCACAGAAAAAATGCATACATACCCTGTCGTCATCTGTAAGGATGAGAGTGGGCAAGTACACATGAAATTCACCTCTTTTGGTCTACCAGAAAGCCTGCCAGAGAGGTGTCATAGAATCACAGAATCACAGAATGTTTTGGTTTGGAAGGAACTCTAAAGATCATCTGGTTCCAACACCCTGCCATGGGCAGGGACACCTCCCACTGGATCAGGCTGCCCAGGCCCATCCAGCCTGGCCTTGAACGCCTCCAGGGATGGTGCATCCACAACTTCTCTGGGCAGCCTGTGCCAGTGCCTTACCACCCTCATGGTGAAGAATTTCTTCCTAATATCTAACATAAATGTACTCCCTTCTAGTTTAAAACCATTACCCCTGGTCCTGTCACTGTCATCCCTGATAAAGAGTCCCTTCCCATCCTTCCTGTAGGCTCCCTTTAGCTACTGGAAGGCTGCTATAAGGTCTTCCTGGAGCCATCTCCAGGCTGAACATCCCCAGCTCTCTCGGCCGGTCTCCATAGGAGAGGAGCTCCAGCCTCTGACCATCCTTGTGTCCTCCTCTGGACTTGCTCCAAGAGGTCCATGTCCATGTTATGCTGGCGGCCCCAGAGCTGAACGCAGCACTGCAGGTGGGGTCTCACGAGAGAAGAGCAGAGGGAGACAGTCACCTCTCTCGCCCTGCTGGCCACCCTTCTTTTAGTGCAGCCCAGAATATTGTTGGCTTTCTGACCTGCTAGTGCAACTGCTGACTCATGTTCAGTTTTTAATTTGGGCATTTTCTTAGGAGAAAAATCTACTTGCATTTTACTTTAATAGAAAACATATAAAATTACGTGATTTCATATTCCTCCAGCTACTACAATATAATGTTACAAATAACATTATGGAAGCAATGTGTTTGAGATCAAGGTTTGCGTGAGGGCACAGAAAGAGTTACAAACACAAGTACCTAGATCACGTGAGTATAAAGCTTGTGGTATTTGAATGTAACGCTGTGAGCTGGTTAAATAACACAATATTACTGACTTTCAAAATGTACAGGCTGGCAGAGTTCTCATCTGCCATCTCAAAGGGATCTCACATGGAATCTCATTGTATCTGAAAAATATCTTCCAGCTGCAGTGAGAGCATCCATGACATGATGCCTTCTACCTGAAAAGAAAGAACTGAGAAAGGGAAAACAGAATGGTTCTCTCTGTCAAAGCCATGAAAGAAGTTCAGCGTTACAATGGAAAATAATATCAAAATGGTTAAAAAAGCACAGATTTCAGTAATAATGAATCATAGCATTTTGCAAATATACATCTGGCATTATTTCCTTCAGCACTGAGTGCCCACATATGTCTGAGTATATGAGACTTTGTGCTTGTCAAAGGTCCTCAAATTTTTTCTAACACGTCAATTGGGTGACAGCACAATTGGCTAAAAAATAAGCATAATTAATGATAACATGTTTAATATTGTTTTATGATTGCCTTCTATTAAAATTAGATCTTAAGAAAGCATGACAACACTAACAATCATAATTACCAGTTTAGCTGGACATACTACAACTGTTGGAACAGAAAGAGAGATCACTTCCAGGTGCAATGAGGCATTGCATTTCTTACTGCTCTGGCCGAAATTGAGATTGCATGTGTTTCAGAAAAGTTGCATATGAAACTATAGCGAATTTTCTGAAATAATGCTGAAATCAAATGTATTTTAGAGCCTATGTTTTTAACAAGTACAGAAAGGCATCAGTGGTAATTTCTCCTAGCATATTGTGTTACTTACTCTCTACACAATGACTCAATAAAAAAATGGAACCGTTCTGGCCTTAGTGGAGGCAGCATGCCACTCCACTCCTCACTCCACTGTGTCCCTGGAAGTGTTCTGGAAAAGTCTTAATTACAGACAGGGATGAGGGTAACTAAGGGACAAGGGTAACTAAAGGACTTAGAGACTGTTTAAATGATAACAAGTTCCTATACGCTAACAGCTAGTGCAAGACTTCTGGTGATAAGGGACCATGGGGAAAACAAAAAACTCATGGCTGTGTGCAGTAGCAAACAAAAATGTCCTAGAGATGAAACAGTGGGACTGAAATTATAAAGTTCAATCATGGTATTTTTTTTTGTTTGTTTATATTACCATGATTACTTTATCAGTATCTTCAAGCTAATTTTTGTCATAAGAGAATATCACTGCGAGAATTTCCCATCAAGGGGTCTGCTTTGCATCTTGCAGCAGCACTCACAAGGCAAGATTGATTGGTGTGTGTGTATTTTACACATTAATACAATGCAAGAACGTGTGTCATGTTCCAGTACCTCAGGAGATGAAAGGATATTGCTGTCAGATAATCAGATAAGTCAGGATGCCTTAGGTAGCAAAAGGTAATTGTGTTACACAGTAAATCATACACAGAAAAATCAGGTAAAATTAGATACCCATTAACAAGTGCATTTGGCACAAATTAGCCATTTTCATTTTAAGACATATTGTTAAGTTTAATTTGCAGACATAAATTGTTATTCTCTTCTTCAGTATTATCCTGCTGTCTGAGGTTTACTGACTGCTGAAAGAGGAGATGAACTTGTGCATGGTAGGCTACAGGACTTGTCCTCTGTATTGTCACAATAATGTTTTAACCCCTCCTCAGTTCCAATTTCCTAAAAAAACATCCATCACAAATTACCAGAACTCCATACAGTACTGGAAATTTCTCACCTGGAAAACTTGCAATGCTACACCAGTTCCAACTGAAAATCCTTCTGGGATGAGGAGGATGGATTTCCTTGACAGTAGTCGATGCTGGACCAAAGTGTAATACTGCCAAAGAGAGGTCATGTTAACGTAACCATTCAGAAATTTTGAAATCTACCTGATGTGTTTACATTAAGAATTTTGTTGAAAAGAAAAATAAAACATTGAAACTTAAAAAGTCTAGAAAAAGAAATTCCCAAAGATTGAATTACAGTGTTGCAGCAAGGGGTTTGTGCACCAGCTCCACACAGCCAGGAAGGTCCCGCAGTGCGTTATGAGGCCCACATTGTCACCAGTTCCTGAAGATTTTGTCAAGACCCTTTGTTTTCAGAGTAAAAGAATTCAAATTCTGTTGCATAAATTACTGTGAATTGTCTCTAGTGCTCAGTTCAGTTATCATAGATCCTGCAGAGCCAATGCTTTATTAATTGACTATAGACTTTTAGATTTTATTTGTAGAGTTTGGAAAATAATAATAATAAACCTTAAGGCCTGATTCTCATCAACATAGTGGATCTAGGGTTAAGCAGACACAAGTCATGTCTGAGCACAGATTATAGAGCGAGGAGCAATGACTTTGGTAATTCAGCTCTGAATTCTGACCAGGCTAGCTTATCAGTGCTTATACCTGCACCTACATCTACCTCTACATCTTTTCCATCTCTATCAACTCCATATCTGTCTCTCCCTCTTCACATACACATATCTTCACTACATGGGTTGCAAAGGGAATCGTGGCTGTGGAAGTACTGTGCTGTGCTCAGACCTTCCACTTAGAGAGGTCTAGACAAAGAGGTCAAGCAGAAATATGTGATTTCACCAACTCCTTAGACAGCTCTGTCTCTGAACCATTAATGTTGCTTAAAAGCTCAAAGAAATTGACTCATTGGGGCAGGGAGAACTATTATGCTTCAGAGTGATTTTACATAGACAAAAGCTAAATACACAAAATGGAGCAAAGCCAGGACTTCAAGGTTACTGCTCTTATTTTTCTGGAAAAGGTAGAGGGTTCATATTAGCATTTACTGGCCAGGATCTAGTTCTCTGTGTCTTACACACAAACTCTCTAGCCTTGTAGCGTAGCCTAACACTCCTCTGACAGCCATTCACCCCTGGCTCTAGGAGCTAAATACTACTTCATGAGTCGTCAACAGACACAGCTTCCTGCAGTACCCTCCTCCTGTCCTAGCAGCCAAGGCCTGGCCCT
>VXAV01002956.1:153238-184690 GCA_013399715.1 Alectura lathami
TCTTGTAGAGAGCCTGTGGTAAACTTGAGCAAGAAGGGATTTATTTCATCATTTCCCAGATTCTACCCTTCCCTGTCCCTAGCTCAAGTAGGTTTCTCTAAGAGCAAAGATATGCAGATACTGTGAAAACCAAACCAAAACAAACCAAACAACCAAACAACCCAAACATGGGAGAGCATTAGACAGCAGGAATCCTTGTACATTGGCAGGTGTAAAGCCTTCGCTCTTTGTTACACTTGTGGTCTGCGCAGTTCCTCCTCTCCGTACTGCTCTGATCTCTTCAGTTAACACAGAGCCCGCAGCATGCTAGCTACTGGCAGGAGAAAGTTGGTATTTCAGGGCCTCACTTTTGCACTGCACGTTTTAACCTAGGAATGCTATTGCTATTCACCACGACAGTTTTTTCCTGAGTACGATGACAAATTCACCAAAGGTGAAACTGATTGCAGCTGCAATAAACTTGACAATCTCTTGAGCACAATATGTTTTGGTAAAACCTGTTTAAATTCTCCTCAAATGATCTATTTGCATTGAAGTCTTTTCTTCCACATATCAGACAGTGCAGAGTGCAATACAGTCCATTTCCAGCTACGGACTGTCCAATCTTTCTTAAAACATTCCAAGGAGACATTCAGGTGCACAAATTGCAGGTATCCTGACACAGCTCAAACAAAGTCTTAGAGCAAATAAATCTCTCTTTTAGCCATTGTGTCAACTGACTCTGATTTTCTGTTTGAGAAACAAAACAAGAACAAACTTAAAGTGAACTATGAGATGTAAAATCCTATTTTTTTTTCTCCTTTTTTTTTAAACTTACTGATTTCATTTCCTCGCTGTTGCATTTTTTTCCAGCCAGGTCTGCAGACTGAGACATCTGCAGGGTATTTTTTTTTTTACTCATGGTACAGCCGGGCAAAGAAAGTATAAACTCACTACTGGAGTCCTATTCAACAGGACTGCTACTCTCTGTAGACTTGTTATACTCAGATTCTTCCTCACTGGACCTCAGGCTTATCAAGTGGAGAGGCTGGCCACAACTGGCCAGCTTTAGATAGGCCAGTTAGCAAGAGATCCTTTTGACTGACCTCCAAGTTCTTCAAGCTCAGAATGAAGTAATTGTTCTGGCAAATGGAACAGAGAAGGACCCTGGTGTCAACAAATCTCAGTTCTTACTAGAGCTGGAAAAGTCAGAGATGGACTGAAAGCCAGCAAAGCCTCAGATGTCTTCCGTGGAGACCTCTCAGTAAGGACGACTGCTGAGACAGAACTACTGCAAGAGACCTGAGTTCTTCTAACAAGCTTACTGAAAGCCAGTAAGCTTGGACCAGAAGTTCACAGTCATCACCATGCATCAATCATTCTCCAGCACCTTTAAGCTCAATGCTATATCACTACTAGCACACCTGCCCAAAATTTACAATAGAAGAAATAGGAAACACCTGTGGTAACTGGGGGATATGTCTCTTGTATATTGACTGCTGTAATAAAATGCATGGCAGCAGTATAGCAGCTCCTTTTGAAGTTTGTGAGATCCTTAGATCTTCTATCTCTGCTAGGGTATTCGCTACTCAAAAGTAAATGGTCCTGGGAAGGATAGCCAGTGGAAGCTGAAAGAGGCGGGACAGGAACTGGGGCTGTACAGGTGCCTATTAAAGATGATGAAAAAGTGGTCTTAGCATTGTCAAAGCAGTGTCTGAGATAGCATGAAGACTGTAAGGAACTGGAAAGCTTTTTCAAATCCAACCATAGCTTCAAGGAGAGTGTGGAAACTGTGCCTGTGCCAGTAGTAAAAATGCAAGTGGTCAGGCTAGAAAGAGACTTGGAGGGAGGACTTCTTCCCACTTTGCTCAGAGTCCAAACTAGGAATGGTATGGCTTTCTGCTGAGAGCAGGATTTAGATGAAGCCTTAAACCCAGGAGATTATAAAACTGTAGACTGTAGAAAGGACCGCTCAGAGACTGTCGTGAGGCCTTCGTGAAAGCAGTGTTTTAAAGCTGCTGCATCGGTGGATGGAAAAGCAGGAACTGAAGGGTGGTCGCAGTGCAGCACCATGCCACAAGATGGCAAAAAAACAGAAGCTGACCTAAAACCAGAATTCAGCTAGAATAATGTAATTACATTAACATTTGAGGACTCAAACTACTAAAAAGATAACTTCATAAAGTTTGGGGATGGTGTTTCAGAAGATTTCTGGTTCTGGTTTGCTCTCAGGCTTGTGATTCTTCAGACAAAATCTAGCATTTACAGCACACATGGGTGGGCATGATCTATATCATTTTTGTTATTATCTGCTCTGTGTTCTCCTGTTTATTGGATTCTTTGTTCAAAGAAACATAGGAAAAATCTTGTTTCACACACATTGTATTTTTTCATTNTACTTTTTCTAGCTTTCCCTTGAACTTTAAATTTAACAATTTGATATCTTTTTTAACAACGCCTTCACGTCCCTGAACATAACTTCTTGCGCTGTCCCAACTTTATCCTTTCCTTTTTATCTCCAGCTCCAAGTGAAAGATCACTGCTTTGCTCTCCAGGAGATGCTAAATACAAGCTAAGGGCAATCACTCATTGTCAGATTATAATCTAAGATATAAAAGTTCCAGGAACATTATAAAAAGCCACAGCTCCATTCATGGTTTTGGTTTAGGTCTTCAGGGACCATTGTCTACATTGGAAACACAGCAAAGTGCACATAGCATTGAGATTCTTGGTCCTGCCTCAACACAGCGGTTGCATTAAATCATCCAGTCCAGTCCTCTTCCAGTGGTATGGTTCTCTGTTAATTAGCAACTGTGTCGACAGAGTCAGTGCAGAGGCCAAAAAAATCCCAAGGGCTGGATTCTGGCTAAAATGAATTGACAGCCTAGTGTTAGGCCATTTGCACAGTTGTATGTGCCCTGTCAATAAACAAAGACGAGACATACCCTGCAGCTGGTGGGTTCTGCCAGTTCCGCATTGACATGCAAAATACTATTCTTAATGAGGTTGGACTATACAACATCCTGAAGTTTCTTACAGCTATATTTATTCTATGAGTCTATGAAAATATTTTTAAAAACAATGATTCCATTGTAGCCTCTTTCTTGTGAATTTCTGAAAATATTTAGGATGACTACTTCTCCGGCAGGTGACAAATGCTGGTGAAGTGTCCTTCAAACAGGACCAAGCTGCAGCCATTCCTCTGTCTTTGCAACCCTACCCTCATGTTTGCTCCTGGGCGTCATTTCACAGAAGTCAATGTGATTCCAAAGCACCCTGCCCACACAGTGGGACAGGTCTGTGTGAGGGCTGTGGAATCCGGTACCCAGCATATGCCACCCGCCCTTTGCTCCATCCCAAACCCAAAGCACATACAACTGGTGCACGTTAAACGTCTTGCCACCTTTGTGAGCACCTACCGACTGCAGCCTTCATTCGTTCACTAATTTTTTCACACTGCATGGAAATTTCAGATGTTTTCAGAGCCATGGGAGGGCTAATTAAAACATTCAGCAGTTTTACTGTCTGAGCAGTGTAAATATGATGTAAAAAGAAAATTAAAGAGCATTTACACAGATGGATATTTGTTCTTTGTAGCTATAAAATCTAGCTGCAGGGACCTGGCAAGAGGAAAAGTCTCTTATTCTTCAAAACAAGTTATTCAGCAAAAATTAGATACCAAGCTTCAGTTTGGAAGAGTTACTCTTTGTTAGGCTCATTTTTAATTCATTCCTCCAAAACCACACTTGCCTCTTTTTATTTCTTTTTTTTTAATTTTTTTTCCTCTGGTTTCTGTTACTGGTCAGTCAGTTTACTGCTGAAATCTGTCAAAAGCTGATTTGAAACAAAATATTTGTTTCACACTCTTGAGGTCACAGTACACACACAAAACTTTTTTCCCTTTTACTCATGCAGCCGTCTGTTTCGGGCAGTCAGTCACAGTCACAGTGAATAAAATCCCCTGAAATATCACTGACAGGCTATGCCCAGGACAGGGAAGGCATTCTGGGGTATCGTATTTTCCAGTGCTGGTTGATGTTTCAGTCTGGGATTTCAAGAACACCGACTGCGTTGTTTACACTGCAAAGAAAGGAGCTTTTTGATCAGGGCAAGATGAGTCACTCCCTGTTAGTTTTATCATTTTGCAAAGAGCGAGAGCTGATGCCTGATCTTTCTCTGCCCTTTTATTCAAACTTTTTTTCTGAATTCCCAGGCTGTTGTATTCTGTTTAATCATGTCTTGTTGATATGCAGAAGAATCAGATACTTTCTCATTTGGTGTTACATGATGTCATAGGCAAAAGCAGCAGAAATCCCATGAGGTTACCCTCCGGTCAGAACGGTTCACTAGGAGGATGGCACTCAATCCTAGAGCTTTTTTTCTGGATTCTGATTTATTTTCAGGGCTTTGTGGTATTTATTTTTTATTTTTTTTTTTCAGAGGCTGAGGGGAGGGGTCTCTTACTTTTTTTTCCCACAGAGATCGTAAGACAAACAGACCACGGGTCAGGTAATGTAAGCAACAGACTGCAAAAAACTTGCCAAAAATTGTAACCACCCAATCAGGTCTGAAGCAAAATATTCATTTAAGTGGCATATGTCAATATTATTGAATTCAAAACAAGTGTTTTGACATCCAGATGTTGGAAAGTGCCATATCCTGATTAACAAAAATATTTTCTGGTCTTTCAGATCCTCCTTCCTTATTTTGATTGCAATTCAAGTTTTGGAGAAATTCTTTCCCACTACTGTTCACTGATCACATCACTGAAGTATTTCAAAATTTTAACTTCTTTCCTATAAGGAAAAAATGGAAAGCATAACCACAAATATTTATGTTAGTGTCACTGCTTATTATTGGAAGCTTAGTTCAGTCTGCTGCAGTGCCGTTGTAAGAGCATACCATCAGATATGGCATCCAGCTCCTCCAGGCATTTTACAACAACACCAACACACACGACCTTTATAACCTGGGAAAGACAGAGTATCCCAAATGGAAAGGTGTGAGCGATGTGCAGAAATGTCCCCATGCAAGTGCTTCTAACTGGAAGTCTTTGGAAAGGTATGGCAGTGTTATCAATAGGAACGAACTCCAGGTGTAAGGGCTTTGGAGCACCTCACTCACGGAAGTAAAGATTTCATATGTTAACTCTTTCAGAGCAGGCACTGCCACTTGTGATGCTCTGCAGCCAGGGAGCTGCTTCTGCTGTGATGTCAGGACCCTGAATTCTCCTATAATATGAAAATATGAGGAAAGGGGGGGAATTTCACTGAGAGGGAAGTTTAGGCCAGCATTCAATAAAGCCTGTTTGACTTCCAGTATTTCTAAGGATAGAGCAGGTAAGTGGTGAAATTCCCAAATTCATAAAAGCTTACTGGCTGCTAAGGTGGTGTCCGTATTTTGAAGGGAAAAGAGTCACTAGTGATCGTGATGCCAATGCAGAGTTCTACCTTAGTAACAGGGAATATCGTTGTTTAAGAGAAACAGGCTTGGGATAGAAGGCTCAATAGTGTTTCTAGTCGTCTGCCTACATTTATTTTTTGTTTTACATGTGGTAGCCTGGATCCTAATGTTACTTCTATCACAAAAGTTCCTCAGTGTAGTCTTACCGTAATACACATTCGATAAATAAAGTCTTACAGCAATGTTGAGGGTTTATGCAATGTTCTGGTTTGCCTTTTATTTTCTGTTTCAGACTGCTTCACAGTAAAGGCAGAAAATACTTTGCTACTACAGAAAAGCCTTTTGCCACTCATCCTTCCCACATGGATAACCTCTTTTCAGCTGGGTAAATAAAGACCCTTCTTTTGTCAAAGGTTTTCCAATCTGCCAAAAAGGAAGCTAACTGCCAGGAAGTTACTGAACTGTATGGGCAATAACAACAACAAAAAAGAGAGCATCTTAGTAGCCTAATCACAGGCGAGAAGGAGCTTAGAGTATGGTCAAGAATATGAGTTCCCCATCCTCAGATGTGAGCCATAGCCACAAATATATTCAATTGCCCTGTTTAATATACTTTGATACATTGTTACCTATCAACTAAGCAGCCTCATTTTCCAGAATTTTAAGGTTTATGGCCTGTTTCCGTTTCCTCATTTACTTTATGGGAAAGACATATAACAAGCTATATTGCAAATATTGGGCAATGTCTTGCAAAGCCTTGTCCTAACCTAACATGACTGAGCAGTGTGGGAGGAGGAAGTAATGACTTCCCCCTGACCTGTGTAGCTGACATGAAGCCTGCCAAGAATCACAGCCCTTTTGCTCAAGGGAACACAGGAGCAACTCTTTGGAGAGGAGGCGGGGAGCGGGGGACCAAGGGGGGGGTAGAAGCATGTCTCCACCTCCTCCTGTGTTCCATGTGGCAGAAGAGAGTGGCTGCACCACTTGAAAAGAAATAGTAAATTCCTCTCCACTTTCCCCCCGCCCCTGCAGTATGTTTCTGAAGGGTTGGGTGGTGTAGCTGCCGCTTCCTGCATTGGTATGGATTTGCTATGCCTACGATGTGGGGTAGCATATAAAATGAACAGCCTAGCCCCTTTGGAAAAGAAAATGGTTTTCCTGCATGTGTAGTGATACAGGGCTGTGCTGTAAGGATGGAATTTCACAACAGAACAAAAATAAAACACAACACTGTTCCAGAATTTCTTGACTCTTATTCTAAACAGCAATAAACCCACCTCCCAAGCCCCAGTCTGGACAAAATATTAGCATTCCCTCCACTCTGGTTACAACTCACATCCCTCTTAATACCTCTTGCTCTGCCATGAACTATTTGTATAAGAAAGGCTTATGGGGCTTATGTTTGAACTGGAATTGGCACAAATAGTTACCCATTGGATATTCCTTTTCTGCAGAAATCTGATCTCTTTCAGTGCTTCACAAATCACAGAACCCACTGAGGACAGAAGCCTGTGTTTTCTTCTTCTCCAAAGAGAATAAAAAATCGTCAGTAACCCTGACAGCTTCCTGTAGTGTGGCTCTCACAGCTTATTCCAGATGAGCCGAACATTAAACTTGCCATAAAAATGTTATGATGGCAGGATGTATCTCCCACAGTACTCAGAAATTATTTAGTGAGTTCTGCCATCATCACCCCCAGGCTGTAACCATTCCCCAGCTCTTCTGAGAAGTGAAAACAATAAGAATAAGCTTAAAACCAAGCCATAACAATGACAAATTATAACAACAGCCATCACAGGCAGCAAAAATGACTGAAACAAGGCAGAAGAGGCCATTGTGTTTGCGTGCTTTATGGACAGCTTGACCTCACCTACTCAGGCACTGTGAAGGAGTTTGCAAGGATACACCCATGGCTGTACGCAGGCAGGACAGAAGGGCAGCAGAGAGGCCAGCGTCCCTAGCAGGTGCCAGTGATGCCCCCGATCCTCGCTGCACGAAGCGAGGCACACACTCTGTATTCCCACTTGGCTCACTCTGCAGCAGTGCATACAAAATTCCTCGCAGAAGGAGGAATTGTATCTTTTATGGACCTCTGTGGATGATCAGACACTGGTTTTGCCAGTGGCTGCCCATTGTGGATCTGCCCCCTCCGGTTTTCTTCCATCTGAGCAGCTGCTGCTCCATCACAATCTATTTGGTTATGTCATCATTAGCTTTTTCAATACAGTAAAGGAACCTTGAAAATGCTTTGTGCTCACAAGAGATCTGGATTTTCTCAAAAAGAAAAGTTCTGATGTTTCTCAAGCCTCCCTCCCTTTCTCCTTCTGAAAAGGTTTTAGAAATGTGGAATGTTGTGGGAAATTACTCAGAACGTAATAAAAATGTACACGTAAAAAAAAAAAAAATCTAGCTCACAGCTTCCTTGGCTGGAGTGATGTCCCAGGGCTGGATCCAGCTCAGCAATGCTCTTTGGCCTTTCTGTAGTTTTCTCTTTCCAGGACCACATCCCTCATTTAATCTTTCCTTCCAGGACCCTCTCTCTCACCCACACACACCACATAAATACACAGACACATACAGCTCTGACACACATTTCTTGCTATGGCACAGGATACCCCCAAAGCTTCTTTGCTCTTTTAAAAATTTCAGGCAGCCCCTGGGTAGAGCACCTCCCTCCTCTGCTCCCTGGTCTCCAGCTAGATACAAACACTCCAAAACACAATTTATTTACTGGATCTGCTTTTTTAACTGCTTGGTCACTGCACCAGTCATTTCTCCTCCATGCATATTTTATAAAAAGTAACAAACAAAAACACTTTTGGAAAGCACCAGCTGTTCTTTTTTTTTTTTTTTTTTTTTTTTTTTTTTTTTTTTTTTTTTTTTTTTCCACTTTTTTTTTTTTTTTTTTTTTGTACTTTATGATGTTATTTTATGAGTGCACTTTTATATACACACACTTACAGCTCACCAAATTTTCAAATAACAATTGAAAATAACTTTTAAAAATGTGGTTATTAACTTTACAAAAATCTTTCTAAAGTTTTTCTGAATGTGCCTCTAAATATTTAAATATATATATTTAAATATATAGAAGGATGTTACTTCAAAATTTTCCAAATAAAAACAGTCCCAAATTTCATTGGTTTCATAACAGTTTTAACCTCCATATCCAGAAGTAGCTTCAAAAACTGCAGTGTTCAGAGCTATACATAAATGAGTCATTCTCTCCACATTTTTATACCTCTAAATGTTTCTGCCGTTACCATTTAGCAAATAGCATTTTGTTTACGCCCTTTCCATAAAGAAGTAGAACATTTATGTAATTAAAAGGTCTATTGAATATGATAATTACCATTCAAAACACTGTTGCAGACTTAAGCTTGCTGACTTCAGGCTCAGGCTGAATTAAATGACTCACATGAAATTCAGTGGTGTAGAGATACGCTTTGCAAAGCCAGCTAAAAGCACAAATTGAGGAACTCATTTCATGAGGATTTTCAATTCTAAGCATGTAATAGCATCGCTGAAGTTGATTAGAGTGTTTGCATGCTTAAACAGAGGCTTTAGTACCTTGCTTGGTCATGCCATAAATGAGTATAGCTTAGATACGTAAATAGTTTAGAAAACACTGTGTACTTAAAATAAATTTTACCCTTTAAAAGCCCTTGCCCATTTCAAATTTTCCATCCCTTAGGCCTCATTGCCATGGAAGGACACAGAGCAGAGCACGTTATGCCCCTGGGGCTGCCCCGGGGTCACTTCTCCTGCAGCACCCATTTTGAGCTGGTCAGCATTTCCCTTCTCACTCAATGAGTGAGACCCCTGCTGTGCTCAGAGCATTGCTGAATTCCCACTCAGCTCTGCTCAGACAGATTTAAGGCAGAGGCTAAGTGATGCAGGGATCTCCAAACGGATGAGTTTCACCTGCTAAGTGTTTCTGCTGTGCCACTGCAGTTGCAAGGCATGTCTTGCAGCACACACTTCCTGCAGCCCAGCTCCACAGCTGAACACAGAGGCAGGAGGTCTCTCAGGCTTGTAAATTTTACCATTTACATCTATTTATTCAAATTTTGGAGGCAATGCTTTGGGGAACACCAACACTTTTGGATGCCCTTGTAAGACTGCAAGCATCCCGTGCTGATGAAAAGCAAAATGGGGTCAATTCTTTCTCTGCACTGTGCTAGTTTTTTCCAGGTTGACAGCCAACGCTGACACTACCCTGTTTTCCAGGATAGCTGTTCTTTGGATGAACAACTCCCCAAGAACATTACAAAAGCAGTCACAAAGAGAAAAAGCTGTAGCCCATCTCTGTATTCCCTCATATGGTGTATTTACAGAAATACGGCATTACACTTAGATGCAAGCCCAAAAGGCTGTCAGGCATGCCTCCAGACTGAAAGAAACTATCTCCGTTCTGTGTGTGGCATGGCTTGGGTAGAAACCCAAAGCCAGGGTGGACATGCAGCTGAGGGTGTCTGGTGTCACCTCCTCCTCTTCCTCTCATGGTCTTCACAGCCTGATGAGTGCTGTGCTCAGAGACAGGCGAGTGGGGAAAATCTGCTCAGGGCTAATATGCAACCCATGGCTTCCACAGAACCCATGGCTTCTGTTTTTGTGTTGAAACACAAAGAGAAAAATGGAAAGAGGGTAGGGTCAGAGCAAATTGATGTTCTTTGTCCTCCCTTTAAAGTTGCCTGGAAGTGTCAGTGGAATTAGGTCCTTAGGGAAAGGGCGTTTTTACACAGGAGTTTCACTTCATTAGTGCTTTGCTGGTTTGAGGGTTCGTACCAGGTATCAAATGCTTTCTAGCAGTGAAGAGTGACCTTTGTACTGCACCAAGAATCTTTCCTTTACAGATGCTGACATGATGAGTGGACTCAGAGTAGCTACATATGGCCGCCTTGTCTGCTGTGGTCAACGAAGCACTTGCTTCTTTTTAAATGGCTCTTCCCAGCCCTCAGTTTTCAAACCACCCCTCCTAAGACTTGATCTGGATAAGTGCTGAAGTAGTGGAAGGTCCCCAGGGTGATTAGAAACCATCTAATTTTACATTTGCTTTCCAAAAATTCCTCTAGCAGAAGAGACCTTCCAAAGATCAGAGACATAAATGCTGTAGTAGGGGTAGAAAAAGGCAAGGGGCAAGTACAAGATCAGATGTCTTGATATCAGAGGAGTCATTTCAAATCTACCCATACAGCTGAGAACAACATTTTGCCTACTACTTCTTGAAGAAAAAAATTTCAGCCACCTTCTGGAAAGACAAAATACTCCTAAAAGTTCTTTGCTCACTCCTTCTAACAGAGAGGGGCTAGATTTCGGAAAGTACGTTTTAGACACGCAGCTCACATTGACTTCTACAAACTTTTGGAAGCCAAACTCCTTCACAGAATCATAGAATCATAGCATGGTTTGGGTAAGCAGGGACCTCAGAGATCACCTAGTTCCAACCCCCTTGCCGTGGGCAGGGACACCTCCCACTAGACCAGGTTGCTCAGAGCCCCATCCAGCCTGGCCTTGAACACTTCCAGGGAGGGGGCATCAACAGCCTCCCTGGGCAACTTGTTCCAGTGTCTCACCACCCTCTCAGCTAAGAATTTCTTCCTAATTTCTAGTCTAAATCTCCCCTCTTCCAGTTTGTGGCCATCACCCCCTGTCCTGTCGCTCCATGCCCTTCTCAAGAGTCCCTCCCCAGCTCTCCTGTAGGCCCCCTTCAGGTACTGGAAGGCGGCTATCAGGTCCCCCTGGAGCCTTCCCTTCTCCAGGCTGAACAGCCCCAACTCTCTCAGCCTGTCTTCGTAGGGGAGGTTCTCCAGCCCTCTGATCATCTTCATGGCCCTCCTTTGGACATGCTCCAACAGCTCGATGTCCTTCTTCAATGGGGGGTCCCAGAACTGGACGCAGTGCTCCAGGTGGGGTCTCACAAGAGCAGAGCAGAGCAGCAGAATCACCTCCCTCGCCCTGCTGGTCACACTTCTCTTGATGCAGCCCAGGATGCTGTTGGTCTTCTGGGCTGCAAGCGCACACTGTCGGCTCATGTTGAGTTTTTCATCAGCCTACACCCCCAAATCCTTCTCCTCAGAGCTTCTCTCCTGCCATTCTCTGTCCAACCTGTATTTGTGCTTGGGATTGGCCTGACCCAGGTGCAGGACCTTGCACGTGGCGTTGTTGAACTTCATGAGGTTGGCATGGGCTCACCTCTCAAGCCTGTCCAGGTCCCTCTGGATGGCATCCCTTCCCTCTAGCATGTCAACGGCACCACAGGCATTCTTCAGGCATTTCTTCTCTTAAGTGCCATGGGGTAATTCAACAGGTTCTGCATACCAAGTGGGAGTGGAACAAACTCTGACATCTATGCTCTGTGCCGTAATAGCTGAGTACCCTGATATCTTCAGTACTAGATGAGTACTCATTACTCATGAGGAAGATGTCTTTCCTAACAACTCTTTTGGAAGCTTCTTGCAGGCTTAAGGTGTTCTCCAGGGCCTCATCTGCACTGGAAGCACTTTGCTGGTATATCTGGTGTTGGCTACGCATGTAACAAAAAAACTATTCCTGCCCAAAAAGATTACAGTTAGAGTAAGAGGTGCTTTGCAAAACATATTTGTACTAATAAGCTTTTTCAGTTTGTAGCAAAATAATTCTTCAGGGAATTGTGCAGTGGCTTGACAACAGCTGATGATTTAAATTTAATCTAAATAATAATAATATTTGCAGATGAGAAAACATGAAAGGAGGACTAATAGTCCCCTACAGAGAGTTCTCAGAATGTCAATCTGAAATTATTATGGTTTGCTGGTAATGCCACACATGCCTTGGTAGTGTGAATATAAATATCATATTTATATAATAACATATCTGTGTTGACAGGCGAAGACCTCAGTGCTTTCAACAAATGCCAGCTACATCTCAGCTGCATAAAATGCTCAAAGTTTCCCAGAGAAGAGTCCAAAGTAAGGGACAGCTGTCCTTATCTTTTATAAAATTCCAAATTCAGTCTTTGATGTTCATGTGAAGGAATGATAGTAAGCAATCAAAAAAAAAAAAGATGATTAAGTCTAGTGATGATTGTACTGGATTGCCTTGGAAAAAAAGAAACGTGTGGAATCACTGACATGTCACTTTAGTGCCAGTGTGGAAATTATATCCAAATTGCTTTGCTTGAACAGTAATGGCACTGGAGAGACAGGCAACATTAATCGCAGTTTGTTTGTTACAGCCTAGGAAATTTGTGAATGCGTCTGCCTTGCATAAATGGCAACACTCTGTGTGCGATGAAATTACCTCTAAAACAAACACTGGCAAAACTTACTGAGGCTGTTTGCACGTTAGAGAGATCTGCTCTGCCTTACACAGCAAACTCAACTGTGCAAGGTGGCTAGTACTGCAGCTCTTGAGCTTTATGGTGGATGGCAGACAATCTAATGGGTAATTAAGCAAAGAGCTGTTCTAGTATTCAGCTTTAACGAGAACTGTATTCCAGGGGTGAAAATATGGAAAAGTAGTTAGATATGATTTGCTGAGAGACTTATGAGGAACCTCAGTGCACACATACAGACGATGTTGACATGGAAGAATAGCTGACCATTTAGTCTGAGTAAACTATTACATAACAGCTAAGCTATAATAAAACCCCCATTCCAAATCAAATAAGTCTCCCAGACTGCTTAAAGTGAGTCACCAACAGCTTTATAAACATACAAAATACTTGACAAGGAAGTCTCTGATAATTTTTTAGTAATTATGTCTGTGAATTGTTCTCTGTTGACATCACTATTAGAAATGGTTTCCCATAAGTTTGCAGTGCCTGTTAACATCTGCTCATTAATCACTGAGGCTTTGAATATTTCTTTCATTACAAGTTTATTATAGAGTTTACATGGTACCGAATCTAGCTGTTCAGAGAGATGTTTAATTAGTGCAGAAACAATAGTTGAAGACAATACAGTTTTATTTATGGATTTTTATGGTTTCAAAAACCTCTTAACAAGACATGATCTCACAAGACCGTCACAGATGATGAAATATCTGTGCATCTCAGAAATTTGTGAGCAAGAGAAAATCATTTTTCATGGGCTTCAAGAACACTTTCAAGCCTTGTCTGTGGTCTGAACAAAACAATAAAAGTTTTGCACTGAAGGATGATTTGGAAGAAAATACAGAACCAAAGCTAGAGGTCAAGCAGTGTTTCCTTAAGACTGCCCTACAGGGCTGATGCAGTAATCAGATAAAAACAAATGTGAAAAAGGAAGGATATAACCAGGGTCTGAGGAAAGAAGATCATCCTGGGGAATATGATTTTTGAGGATAGATGAGAGTCTAGCAGTTACAACACAGCATTTAGAGGCAGGAAGGTCCTAAGTTCACTGGGAACTAAAGTATCACCACAGGCAGTTCTCCTGACCTTTGTGGTACCTCAGTCAGTTAAGCTGTAAGACTGGCTTCCATTGAAATCCAGATGTTGCCTCTGAATTAAACTGTCCTGAGTAAATAACTTACTGAAGATATGCAGAAGAACTGCATATCTGAAAAATGCCCTAGCCAGAGGTTACTAAAGGATATTGCTAATGACAGACAAATGAGGAACATCAGAGACAGCCATATTTGTAGATACTTCAGCCAGGGATATTACTTTATGTAATGCTTGGAAGAAAATAAATAATGAATGTAGTTATACTTTTAAGAAAAGGGAAGGAAGGAAGGAAGGAAGGAAGGAAGGAAGGAAGGAAGGAAGGAAGGAAGGAAGGAAGGAAGGAAGGAAGGAAGGAAGGAAGGAAGGAAGGAAGGAAGAAAGGAAGGAAGGAAGCCAGAGTGCAAAGACAGATGCAACTCTTACATGAAAACTAAAATGCTTTCAGAAGCAGCAAATCAGTGATGCTAACTCCTAGTCTCTTTCATAGGCTTTAAAGGTGCAAATAAAATCTTAAGCAGTCTGTCTTGCAAAACACAAATCTAGGGCCACTGATGGGCAAACCTTATGGAAAGAAAATATTTCAGATATCCAGTAAACTCTTGCACCGTACTGCCTGCAAAAAGGCAGGTGTCATCCCACGCAGATAGTGAAAAGGAATCATTGGAAAGAGTCCCTGAGGAACCATATGGGAAGAGATGGTTACAGCCGCAAGGCCCTGACCCCAGCTCAGCCTGGCTTTGTGCTGGGAAGGTGCAAGTGCAGCCCTCTAGCAGGAATGTTGGGTTGTGTGTGGATAATCCCAATTACACTTTGTTTTCCACCTAGTGTTTCAGGCTAAAATTTACAGAACAGCTATCTTTCTTTCAGTTCTGCAGGAAAACACAAAGGAAGTTTTAAGCAAGTTGGAAACTGGGGCTCTGCTTTACTTTGTTATCTGTAACCTTCTGGATGGAATCAAATCCAGATCATGCCACAATGGATGTACTGCTCTCCTCTTTAGCGCAATTAAATATGCAGCTGAAATAGATTCCTTAGTAAAAGAAACACAAGTTACTGGACAGAACCCAAGGCTTTCAGGAGGAAGTATTCCTACTGGCTAGCTCTTTGAACAAACAGGTTGTACCATACTGAACTACAGAGTACTGATGCCCTGCAATTTGGAATCATTAACAAAATATGCAATCAGCAAAAAAAAAAAAAAAAAAAAAAAAAAAAAANAAAAGCAATAAACAAAAAAAAAAAAAAAAAAAAAACAAAAAAACATTTTGCAACTCAATAACAAAACATGTAGCAGTATTATTAGAATTAGGATTTAAGCTAATTTCTGAATATTGCATCACAATACCACCTAATGCAGCTGCACACAGAGAAGAATGAGGATCCCAATGTGGACATGCGAGTTTGTGACTGTGGTAATGGGATGGAGAGTGGGGCTGCCTTCTGTTTTCTTCCTCTGAGTAGCAGTTTTGGAGGAAAGAGTAACAGTAGAGGGGAACAGATGGTGATAGCTGGATGCATGGGACAAGAGACAGGCTATAATTTATTATTTCTACCTTCATCAGGACCAAACTCCTTAGTACTGTACCTTGCAAGAATAACTCCTATGGCAGTCACCTTTATGCACAGTCTAAGTCAACAGCTGAGGACTATGTAATGTCATAACATGACCTTATTTAGCTCTGAGATCATGGATTGAACTACAGAAGGAAGAAATGCAGTCGGTGGTGATCGTAAGCCCAAAGACAATAGGCAGAGCTCTGAGCCTTATGTTTTTCAGGTCATCATTCTTGCCTATGTTTTACCCTCTTTCTTTTTTCTCTCTTCTTTCAACAAGCAGAGTGACAAGAGCTCCACCTAGGATGGGTAACTGTACTGGACTGGGATGGACTTCTGGTGTTTACACTTTTCTTCTACACAAGCAGCTTTGCTTTGAAAATAGTGTCTAGAAATGAACAGGGATTTTGCCTTTTTTTTTTTACTATGTGCAAAATGCTAGGAATGTTTAAAAGTAACAGTAACCAAAGTAACAGGGAATAGGAAATAAGAGAGACATTTATCCCCTTAGAAACAGTTTTATTCCCCTTGCATTTCTACAGGAGCATAGACGTTTTTTGTCTGCTTTGGCACCAAAAGCAACTTTTTCAAACATCAGGAATTTTTCTGCCTTTTACAAGGGCTGCATATATTGGATGTGAGAGCAAAATGGACTTCAGTTTTAAAACACTTTATCACTGCTACCAGCAGGACAGTGTAACAAATAAGAAGCTCTTTTGAATGAGACAGGCTGCTGAAGAAATACATAATTTAACCCCCCTCCAAAGCCTTTTTTTTTTTTTTTTTTGGGTCAGATCCTCTCATCTAATGACATCAAAGCAGCTGAAAATGTAGAGTAGGTTAAGATGAATGCATGTGTCACACTCCCCTGTTGGGAGGTAAGTACATTACAGCATTATAAAAAGGGATTTTTATTGTGACAGTGATCCAGCAAAATCAGTCACAAGGGACCTAATCCAAAGTCCATTAATGTCCATGGAGGATGGAAGTTTTTCCACTGATTTCATAGTCTTTTAATCAGACCTACTTCCCCTTCTACAAAATCCACCCACTCTGATTTTCGCAGAGAAGATTAGCACAAGGCAAGTGATGTACATGCTGCTGTGAAGGTCATATTCACTGTTCTGTTACAGCATCTGCTGCAGACAGAATTTTGTGTACTCTGAGTTGACATCAGGAGCAATTTAGAGTTGAGGAGAGTATTGAATAACAGGCTTTTAAATACAGTAATTATAAGGTCTTTGAAACAAATACTAGTGTTGTGATTTGTGAAGCCTAAGGAATTTAATCAACCATTCTTGATCTAATTGCAAGTATGATTTTCACTCTATCAGATGAGAGCTGTAATAATTTTTGAAAAGTTTGACATGCAATAGGCTTCTGAGTTCTCCTTACCGAAATGCTTTATTTAGATAGCTTTCTCAGCACAATAGGCAACCTTGTCTGAAACTCTTGCCCTTTCTCCTAGGACACAGTGAAATAAGCACTAAAATGACTAGAGGAATGGCTCTGGAAAACTACAACAGCTAGTAAGGGCTGAGTTACTGATAGTTACAAGGAGACAGAAAATCCTTTCTGATAGCATCCAGTAATTTAATTTTAATGGGGTAAAATATGAATCTTTGTCTGGAATCCCACAGTAAAGGAACAACTTCAGGAAAATGAAAGGAAATTCTTCTTCACAGTGTGGAATTTGTTGCTGCAGGAAACAGTGGAGTCAAATAATGCATCTGGATTTCAACAGGACTGCAGTGGCATTACTAGTAACAACTGTAATTTCAATTCATGGCCTCAACTCTGCAGAAGACAAAAAGTTCTTGCAGGATCTGGGCTTTGATCTGCAGATTCACCATGGCAGGAACCTGTGTTCAGATTTATCCCTGAAAATTACACAGGCTGTAAGACAATGGAAAAAGATCATGAAGCTCAACTGGCACAAGTGTTGTGCGATGCCCCAGTGCAAGCTGATGCCTTCCATTAAAATACCAAGGGGTTTTACTACCTGGCTCATGTAAAAGCTCTCCTTTTCCACATGTGAAAATTGCAGGCATAAAGCAGTTCACTAGCAATGCATCTCACTGTCTTCCAGCTTTCCTACATTCAGTGTAACAGAGGGGCTGTGGAAAGAGCAACAAACCGACCCCATCATTTGGGTGCAATCAGGTGGCTGAACAGCCTCCAGTACAGGAGAAAATGGGCAAGTGCTGTCTGTGAGCGGAGGAGTGCAGGAGCGGAATGTCAGGAGGCTGTACAGAAATGTGATGCAACATGACCTGGGCCTGATCCAGAGCTCGGTAGAGTTGATGGAAAGACTCATAATAAGTTTTGGATTCCGCTCCTGATGTATTGTAACTGGGCTCCATGGGGAGAACCAAGCCCGCCTTTGCTATCCACAAAGTGCACAGACATCCTCAAGCCAGGCTGTCCTGAATGACACTGAAATGTTGTTTGTTATTGTTATTGTTATTGTTGAAAGAAGCATTTTCACAGCAGTGAAGGTCAGCTACAAATGATGACTCACTTTCACCATCGATCTACACAAATAGCATGTGCTAAGATTACCATCTGGTATAACAATCTACATCACAAGACTCCACATTTCCTGTTACCCAGGGTAAGTAAATTTCAAGCATGAGGGAAAATTTTAGCAAGTTTCCCCAAGTACCTTTGCAGAAAGAATAATGTGGCTTACACAGAGGGGGGAAGAGAAAGGGAAATTATGAGGTAAACGCTATTTCCCTCCTTTCTGCCCCCTCATCTCACATGAAGAAAAACATATTAAGCTCACTGTTCTCGTTTCTATTGCATTTAAAAACTCAGATCTATGTAATGAATACCTGCCTGGAGGGAGGCCAGTGAGACACTGGCAGCTGGACTTTCTGGGCCCTGTTTGATGAGAAGGGTGTGTGATTCCCCCCCCTCCCTTTCCCTGTCTCTCTGTGCTATGTATGGTGCAAGGGCAACCTCAGGTGAGGAGCAGGGGGATGAGGGTTTCTGTGACAGCGTGCAGGGTGCCAGGAGTGATGTTTATCCCCTGGAGAAGTCTCCCAGCACTACTGCTCTTTTGGTTCCCTCTGTCCCACCTGCCCTTTGTAGTGAGGCAGTGGCCCTGCTAGACGCAGGGCGCAGAGCCAAAGCCACCTCTCAGAGCCAAGCTGTGATTCCGCACCCTCTGAGGGGTGGCCAAAGCTCACAGCTTCTTGCCAAGGCCACCCCTGTGGCCCAGCCATACCCCTTGTATAGTGGGTCTCTGTCCTATGTCCTGCCAGCCGAGGGCCACAGGCTGGCCCTTCCTCCAAAGAGGCTCCTGAAATGTGTGGCTCTGGGATCTGTCAGGAGCTGAGGGAAAGACCTGAGTCCAGGAGGAAAAACAGGTAAGCATTTTCCAGACAAAACAGAGGTAAATCAAATAAATAACACTGGGCAAGCTACTGAATGCCAGCGGCATTGTGCATGAGTGAGGTGGCTGGGAATCCCCTCTGGGATCCTGGCAAGCAAGGAGCTGATGATGTCTTTCACCGTGAGTCAGTGCCCTTCAACATGCACAGCATAGAGACAGGCCTCTACAAAGACAGGAGAAATTTCATCTCTTGCTGACATTTCAGCCAGGATCTAACAGTCAGCAGAAGGTTTCTTTCTATTTGTTTGTCTGCCTGCTAAGGGCTGGGGTGGCCTCTTCTGAGGGCTGGTCTGTGGTGGAAACAGCGAGAAACGGGAGGCAGCAGAGCAAGAAGCACAGCAATAACATAAACAAGCAGAGGGGCCCTGCTTTTCCGGTGCCAGGCACCCTTCCTGCCTGTCTTGCCCTGCCCTGCCCTGGCACACCCCTTCCAAATTTCCCTTCCCAAAATCTCCTTTCCGTGACTCACACTTGTTGTAAACCATCTCAGGGGCAGTGCTGATGCCCAGGCAAAGGCAGATCTTCAGCCAAGATAAACTGGTACAGCTCTGTCAAAGAAGATGTCTGATCAACATCATCTGAGGAGAAAACATTACTTCCTCAGCAGTAATTTAGCCATCACACAGCTTTTTTCTCCACAGCTTTTGCTAGAGTCTATTTTTGATGAAAGATGGCAGACCTTATATATCAACTGATGACCAGGGGTGCTGAAGAATGAGATCTTCCATTCTGCACTGACCACCCTGTCTGAATAGCCTGCAAACACGAGGA
This sequence comes from Alectura lathami, assembly GCA_013399715.1. NCBI lineage: Eukaryota > Metazoa > Chordata > Aves > Galliformes > Megapodiidae > Alectura > Alectura lathami. The sequence continues at coordinate 172,756 of VXAV01002956.1, forward strand.
CTGAATCTCAAAGAAAGTAAGAAATCAGCCAATGGATATGAGAAAAGTATCAATTGCTATACATTGGATTAGAGAGAGGCATATTTCTTCTACCCTGTGATCTAAGTGACTTTCAGAGAAACTCTGGAGAGTGAGGTGCAAGTACACATATTCTCTTGAGATAGCAATTTGTACAATACATGCTGCTGTGCTATGCAATGCCTATTGAATACATAATGAACTACAAGGTTCTGGTGTTCCAAAGATAGTTCAACTCAAATTTGGGCTGGTGACAGATTTGTTCCTTATTTTGGTTTATCAAGGCCTTGCCCAGCCTTGCAGTGAATCAGGTCTCCCTTGAAACCACTGGACTGAACTAAAGAAGCAGACAAATGGCTTAAAGGCTCAGTGTGCATCAGGATGGTTTGTGATGTGCTACAGTCATGTGTGACTTCATGTCTGAAAGAAATGAAGCAAAAGCTCCCAGATGCCCCATTAATTTCATTTCTTTAAAAGATGATTCACTGGACACAACAGATCAGAAAAAAGTCAAAGCAAGGAAACAACATGGATACTACACATGGTGTGAGGTAGAAAATTTGTAGGGGTGGGGGACATTTTTAATGGCATTTGTTTAGTTTGTAAAAACATCGCCTAAGCCCACCTCTGAAACCTCAGTACCAAAAATACAGATTTCATTAGCATTTTTGCAAGAATAAAACTGTGACTTCAGCACTTCTGAGTTATTCTTCACATATGAGCCATTTTCTGGAGAATCCAAGCCTTTGATCAACTTTATGAGAAATACCTGTCACAGAAAGAAAACATTTAATGATCCAGAGATATCAATTACAAGCTCACAAGTAATTTTATAACCTATATAATGCATATAAACCAATGTAGATTAAAAAGGCATTTTATCATGCTATAACTGTCTTAAACCATCCTTATAAATGTTTCATCTTTTTTTTGTTTGTTTGTTTCAAAGCATGAAAGATAAACACTCTTCACATGTTGCATGGTCTTTCATGGCATAAAGCAAAGCAAATTGTGAACAAACCAGCATAACTGCACAGAGATTGTAAATTCCAAACAACTGAAACCCTTCTGCATTTCTTATTTTAATCAACACTTGTTCGGCTAGAGAATACCTGATTTTATTTATTTATTTATTTATCTATTATGTTTAGCTGCTTTTTCTTGTATTCTCTCTTTCTGACCATTAAATCATTGCACTTTAGGACCTGATCCTGCATCTGACATTGGAAAAAAAATGTATTCATTGGTCAAAATCTTTGAAAGATCATTTTAGACTTCTTGATAGTTGGTGCTTATTTTTAGATACCTTACAGTGCCTTGATTTTCAGAAAATGCTGAAAGCTAGTTTTCTGAACTGCACAGCCATTATATGGCTTGAAAGCAGATGTCTTGAATCTCTTGGTAGACTTTGCTATTTAGCCCTGAAGTTTAGTGAAGTTCTCTATCAGTGTGCTAAGAATATCTGAACATTGATATAATAAGGAGCAATAAAGTCATTCTATTTTAGCCTTTCAAAGCTCATGCAGACTGAATTCTACTTCCCATCATCAATACAATTTAACTGAGAAACAACAGAATATTTCCCTTATGTAACTAGACAAGTATCCTGGGCAGAGAAAATGTTAAAACTTCCAAATTAATTTCTGTCCTTAACCAGCAGATCAGCTAAATCCAACAGCTTCAAAAGTGCTTTTACTATTTCGCAGTCCCTAGGACTATCTGTAACACCTTCTGCTTCCATTTTGTGAAGTTTCTTGCAAAACATGTTAGCCTCAGTGAGAAATCTTCAATTCCCACGGAGAATTACATTTCAAAATGATGCTCCATGCTAGTAAGTAATATTTTTCCTGGGCTTCCACATATGGTAATATTTATCTTCAAAGTTTTCCTCTTTGGCTCATAGGCTGGTTTGTAAACCAGATGGTCTTGTGTGGCCTAATTGTAAGATGATTTGTTGTGTGATTCAGTAGCATTGTTTATTTGTACAGTGGTTTGATGGAATTTGTAAACTGTATAATATTGTTTTACTGTGTTTTCCTTTATGAAAGAGCCATCATCTTGCTCTGGCATTTGTGGCAGCTATTATAATTAAATGTAGTTCTCAAGATACTTTGATCTCTGTTTGCTTGCTACATTAAACCAGCAACAGAAAAACCCCATATTTCTCATTTTAGCAGGGAACCAGTTCTGGATTTGAAGACTGAATGCATCAGGCTTAATCTTACAAAAATAATAATACAATAATCAGACAATTAAGATGTTAATTGAATGGTGGAAATTTGATGGCTTTTCAGCAGTGTCAATTGCATGATTTATTTGAAGCTAGCATTTTACGCTGCCTTTTAACAAAACCTCTTTCATATGTTTTCTGCAGACAAGTCCATTTTGGTTTTCAATACAAGAATAGTTTTGTCCTACTTTTTCACTGTATATGGTTACTTCAACATGTATGAGTACTACTCCTTAGCTGTGAATGTGTTTAGGATGCCAAGACTGTAAAAAATCTAAGACTTTTCTGACTTTCCCATCATGTTTCCATAATGAACGGTGCCTTTAGGGGTCTGTTTGCCTTCTGCTAGGCAGACTTCTGGAGGGGTGAAAGAGATAAAAAACCCAAGAAGTACTTTGTGGAACAGCGTTCCAAGTTTAGGAGATAGGCAGGATTCTTTTCCTTTGAGGAACCTGCCTTCAGGCCAACACACTTTACGCAAGGTCATACGTATGCCTCCTAGCTATCAATGTTCTTTATGGAGGATTGATGGACTAAGTTCAATTCCATATTCCTTTCCAAGCAACGTCTCCATCACGCATAAGAAAATCAGCACCAGGCACTCATAGTATTGACACAGCCAAATCTCAGAAGACAGGCTGCACAATCAAGACATGCAAGAATCAGGTTTGTCCTTTAGGAGGAACACAACAACAGAGTTTTTAGTAATGTATTTCACAGTGTGTTGTGCATTACTGTATCTCTAGAACTGCTGCCCATAATACTTCCAGTGTATCTGGTTTATTTATTTATTTATTTATCTATTCATTTTCAGTAGAAATTTAAGGCCATTGTCTCTTACTTCTTCTGAAGATGTGTGTTGAAGATACAGATGGAAACTGAGAAACAGAGAATTTGGCACAAATTAGGAGTTGTTTCAGTACAGACAGGCTGAGTGTGCAACATCTAGTAAGTAATTTACAACAGATTTGGAAGCAGAAGAATCACAGTGTTATGAACAAATCTTGCAATTATTCCAGCAGGAAATAAGGATATAATGGTGATGCACACAGAAAGAGCCCAACTGACCTCTAATTTTTATTTGGACACTTGCTACTTTTCATCCCTTTATACAAACACATTCTGTGGCAGATTTATTCCTGAAAAAAAAAAAAAATAATAATAATAATAATCAGAGAAATAGATCAAGATTCAGAGACAGGGGCACACCAGTAAGTAAACCAAGTTCATGATGAAGCTTGAACTAGACTGCAACAAAGTTACTCCCACGCAGTGCCTGGCCAGCCCAGAGATGTGTCATCATTTTTTAAGCGTCTTGACAGAGATAGTCATTGTTCTTGCACTTTCCTAAGCAGGTCTTTGTTTGGGATTAAAGCCTCTCATTTTGCCTGTTTGTCTCTGGAGATGCAGCTTACAGTTCTTGTTCTTTGTGGTCATTTTTTGCTGAATAAGATTCCTTCTTGCTTAGATTTTCCCTTAGGCCGGGCAGTGGTTGAACATTAAGACATGTCTGAACACAGCTTTTATTCTGCTGAGATCTACCTAATCTCAATGGGCTATCACAGCTTTATTCTCTTCCCGGGTTGCCACTAATCAGCTGTGAATAAAAGCTCAGTTAGAAGTGAGAAGCACAGCTAAGAACTGTAGAGGAGTCTGTCCTCCTTCCCATTAGCTGGTGGAGAGAATTGGCACTGAGGTGCTTCGCCTTATTCTCACAGAGAGAACGGGACTTCTCTGATTCCAGAGAGACTTCTCATTAGGATAGGGATACAGGTGGACCAGTTCATGCCGCAAATATGTACTTTTTAATTTCTGAAGAGAATATTTTTCAAGACTGGAAACAGTTTAGATTAGGGTTTTCTTTTGTTTGTTGGTTTTTGTTTTTCTTTTCTCAACAAGAACTTGAAAACCTGAAGCTTTCATTCTTGTTTTTTAAGTACCAAAGAATCTCTTCACTTGGGAGATTTTTTTACTGAATGCTGGAGGTACTGAGGAGAGGCCATTCCTCTAAACAGAGCACATTCTTAACTGAAGATACGCAAGGAATACAACTACACTCAGTGCTTTGTTCCAGTTATTCTACAGGCTCAAGTAGATGTCGCTGTGTTAATTCAACATAGCTCATGGTTTCAAGCATTTCTTTATAGCCAGGAACTCTGTAATCTTGCTTTCATGTCTGAAACAAAAACCGACATCCTAATCTATGACCCGAACAACTTTGAGTGCATTTGAATAAGTTCTGCTTCTAAGTTGAGCTATGAGAGCATAGCATTTCTGATTGGAGAGTATAAGATAAATACACTTTCCTGTTCTCTCAGAAGTCAAAGATTTCTCAACAAAGTCTGATTAAACTTTGTACATAAATTTATCTCTAGGCTAAATTCCAATATCAAAAGTTCAGCTTTAAAATTGTTTGAGGAAGGTATAAGCAACTGAAAAGGATAGTTTCCCCAAACTACAGCAGTAGAATATACACATGCAATAAGTATAGCACAATAACTGAATCCAGTATTAAAGTACACTGTTTTCTTTACTGTTGGATGAAACAGGATGACAGCAACATCTTGCAAAATGCGCCAGTTTAAGCAATAATAGGATCATTTTCCTCCTTCATAAAATTATCATATTCTTGTTTTTCTAGATTTTAAATATAAAATCAAATGTGTAATACAAATGCTTTCATGTAGGCTGTTGTGGCAATCCACGCTCAAACACTTCTTACAAACACACATGTTGTGTGTGAAGTCACCAGTGAAATGACAAACTGAGCCTGACTGTTCTTGTACAAATGACATTAAATCCTGGCTTGTCCCCTATTGAAACAGTTGTGCTGGAGTAAAGCTAATATAAGAGAGCTGGGAATAAGACCAGGCAGTTCAACTCAGTTGCCTCCAAAAGTCATTTCCTGCGTTCAGCAACACAAGTTACAAAAACAACCTGCTATTGCTGGAGTAACCCAGAAGTGAAAGAGTCTCTGAAATTTCCTTTTTTTCCTCCCTGGGGCCATACAGTAAGGCTGCTAAGAATATAACTAGTGAAGTGGTCCAGAAAGTGCAAAGATACTCAGCAAGTAGAGGGAGAGACTTGAGAATACAGAAAAAGCCATATGAACATTGCAATTGCATTCCTGTGCAGATTTAAAAGCAGGCTCTAAATATATATATGCTCCACTTTGTGAATCCACACAAATGGATCAAACATGAATTAATTCTTGCCTTTCTTGCTATGTGCATTCTTTCTTGCAGGTGTGCAGATGTGGTTTTCATGTCTGCATTCTGTGACACATATTTTTGCATATACAAATTCATCAGCTCCTGAGGACAGATTTCCCCCAAGGGTGGGCAAGTCACTGATTCCTCCTGCACAGCCCGCAGGTGGGGAGAAGGTCTGATCAGTGAGACAGTTGTCTGGATGCATTCCTGAGAGCCTTGCAGAGACCAGAGCACCACATGTTTGCATTACTTACATGGATTAGCCATTGCTGGCATTGCATTTGAGGCCCAGCTTTGTGCCCAGCCTGAAAAGCACTTGGATGTGTTACAGGACTTCTTGAAGGGACCTGGCACTAGAGAAACCCACGGTTTTAGCACACGAGGTCTCTCATTTTGTTCCTGGAATACTCAGTGGGTTTTCAACTACCTGGTAGACATCATCTGCTGTCACAAAGCAGTGGAGAAACTTTTAATACTAAAATACTAGAGCGAGAAGTCAGAGAAGCAGTTAGTGGCCCTTAGCTACTGGAAAAGTTAATTAAGGTCTAGGTAACAGCTCATTTAAATTATGTCTCCTGACTGATAAAAATTTCAAAATATGTCAGTGACTTGCTTATTCCCAGGTAAATTCCTCCCTCACAAAATATGAGGAATGGGAACAGCCCTTTGTGGTATGGAACCACAGCCAAGGCCAAAGCAAAAAGTACAGCAAAAAACAGTGCACTTTTCCTGTGGCTTTATTTAGGTCATATACTTTATGCTGACATAATCCTTCTGTTATATTCATCTTTCCTGCTCTGCTTTCTGTGACTTGGCTCTGCATACATCCACTGTCTGTCTTTGAGACCCAAGATTTACAGCGATTTACATCCTGTATTGCACACATCCTAGCTGGGTATCAGAGTAAAAAAAAAAAAAAAAAAAAAAAGATCAAATTCTTATTTACAGTCCTTTGATGTCTGTGTGACTGAATGTCTTACAGAAGTGGAGGAACCAATGTATTTTGGAGCCTCTCTAAATCCAGCTTTCACTCCCAAATGTTCAAAAATCGATCCAGACCACCTCTTTGAGAACAGGTTACACACTGCAGAGGAATGCATAACTTGCCCATGAACTGCTGCATATTTCGCTTTTTGTATTTACATTTTTCCAAAGGAAAAAAAAAAAACAGGTTTTTCCAGATAAAGATGTTTTCTGCTTTTGATGGATGAAATTAGTCTGCATATCCTTGGAGACAGCCAGCAAGTTTACACTAGGAACTGGAATTAAGCCATTGATTCGTTTCACATGGGTTCCGTAGATGGCAAAAAACAAACAAACAAACAAAAAAACCCCATCACTTTGTCCCATACTGCTGGTCTTTTGATCACTGAAGAATTAAGTGACCTAGGGTCTGGTATCCCACTACCAGTTCCCTAGAAATGAGCTTGGTCTGTAGGGACACTTTGACTGTCTCCGGCTGCCATTAGTACAAATGGCAGTTAGACTTGTACATCTTTGTGCTTGGGAAAAAATCCAGCACTTCTGTGAGACTTGTACCTGGCTCAGAGCTATTCAAGTGTAAAAAAATCTGGCACCTGTAAAAGTCTTACACATCCTAGCAGTGAATCTAGTGATTAAAGTTTAGTTATAAACCAGTTGTGGGGATTGGACCAACTGAATTTTGGAAAAGTGATCCAGACTTGAACATCACAACTCCAAATACCTGATTTTTGAATTTGGTGAAATGTGGACTCACACGTTAACATTTTGGGTTGGTCTACCTCTAATTAGCTGGATGAAATAATATGTAAGAACTGCTTTCTATGCCTCTTGGTATATTTCACAGAACAAAAGGAGTCTCAATTCCCATTTGCCATTTGAATCTACCTTGTTCCACTTCTTATAACAAAAGCTTCCATACAATTTGTGTGGATCTTTTAACAGGACTAGCCTACAGTATGGGCAAAGAATGCTGAGATCAAAGATCAGTGATCACTGACCCTTCCTCCATTCCTACTATCATCTTGGTTTGGCATTAAAACACCTCATTCAAGCAAAATATTTCTTTCTTGGACCATTGTATGTTTTAAGAAAGCTTTATACCCCAGGGGTTCTGCTGTAGATTCCAGCAGGTTACTTCATTAAATGAGCATATCAAATTTGATTGGAAGTTCTCATCAGCTTTCTGTTCCATTTAATTTTATTTTTATACAGATGAAGAAATTACTGTTACACCCATACCCACTGACAAGCCAACTACATTACTTCACATCTACTTTATAACCACATATAATTACATAACCTCTTGGTTTATTTTCTTCCAGAACTCATGGCTCCTCACAGAATCTATTCCGTCTGATCTAACAGGCAGATTTTGGCCTAAAAACTGGTTTTCAAGACATTTACATGGTTTGGGTTTTTCCTATATTGAATATTCCACATTCATTTACCACAATTTAATTCAAGCGGAGCAGCAAGGACTTCAGTGATACAATATGGTGAGGCTGTGTTAGTGAAGGGAAAAAAACAAACCCAGCATCACAACATTCTGCATAAACCTTATTATTGTGGGAGAACTCCCATCTTTTCAGCCCCACAGTATAAAATCTCTCTTAGCACCGTGTTCCTTCCACTTTGTTCCCCTTTAATTATAGGCAATATAACAACGTTCCTGTCTAAAAGTTCCAGCCAACATTCCTCTCCCCAAACTCTTCTGTTCCTCATTGCTTTCAGAAATAAAGCAGCCAGAACTGCAGAGTATTCTCACCAGTATAAACTGTGCGAGTACTACCTTTGATAGGAGTGGAGCTGGCAGATCACATTCATGTAAAAACCACATAACTGGGAAACTAAATACAGGATGAAAATTAATATCTGACAATTTTTGCAGGACCACAGTTTTATACTAATAAAAACTCACTGACATCAATTAGGGCAGACCACTGTACGACTGGAGCGTAACTGTGGTGAAATGGCCCCTAAGATTGTTTTTAATGCTCATCCCAAGTTGCATTCTTAAACACATATTCACAGACCACAGGGTCCATTTGTTGTAATTTATCACAATAGCACTAAACAATCTGGCATAAACATATTATTTCTTTCATGCCAAGAAATGCTATGCACCCCTTAGATCCCAGACAAAGCAAAAGGGAGAGAAGGTGTTCAGTCCTCCTTGTCATCAGTCCATCTTCTGGAAGTAGTCATATGATTTTGTCATCTTTAAAAGTCATGATCCAATCCTGCAGCCCTTCCTCCCATCAGTTTTATTTATTTAAGTGACTAGAGCTGCTGAAGGTAGTAAAGAAAAGCTGCAATACCAGGCTTTTTAATTCTTATTTGCTTAGATAATGCAATTACATACTGCAGACTGCATGGAGAGAGGATTACAATAAAACATGGAATCCCATTTCTTGTCAAAAAATAAGCAAACAATACAAAACAAAGTAACTTTTCAACATTGGTATGTGGCTGCTGCTGACAAACAGAATTAGCTGTGATGGCTGAGCACAGGCTGCCCAGAGAAGCTGTGGCTGCCCCATCCCTGGCTGTGTTCAAGGCCAGGCTGGATGGGTTCCTGGGCAGTTTGATCTAGTGATCTAGTGGTTGGCAACACTGTCCACGGCAGGGGGGTTGGAACTGGAAGATCTTTGAGGTCCCTTCCAACCCAAGCCATTCTGTGATTCTATGATTCTGTGAGCACAAGAGTAACGATTGCGTTGGACCACAATGGTTTGCAGCTTCATGGGGGCGAGCAGGGGTCTCCCGGGTCTCCAGCCCAATTTCCTGCTCAGAGGAGGCGCAGTGGGAGCAGGCTGCCCGGAACCTTGTCCAGCCAGTTTTGAGCATCTCCAAGGATGGAGATGTCATGCAACCTGTTCCAGGGCTTGGCCACCTCCACTGTAAAAAGATATTCCTTGCATGAAGCCAGAGTTTGCCTTGTTCCAGTTTGTGTCTGTTGCCTCTCCTCCAATACACCACCTCTTCCCACTGTAGTCTATTTTTTTCTTTGCACAAAATCAACAGTTTCACCGAAATCTACTGATGGATGCAATGGTGTGGGACCATTCTTTGTATGGGAACCACAAAATGGACTCAGATCACCCTCTCACCTCCTGTGGCACTACTGAGGAAAAAAAATAGTTTGAAACTCACTAGCAAAAGGGAAAGCCACCACAACTGCTGCCTGCAGGAACAGCCATGCAGAGGAGTCCTTAGCTGGCATGGTGTTGGTGAAGGATGAGGCACAGCGAGGCCATGGGGTAACACCACTCCCACTTGGGGCAGACCCTGTCCTGTGCATATATGGGACAGTGCTGCTCAGCAGTCAACCAGTAGTCACTTCTTGTCTGCAGACCAAGGCATACTCTGCAATTGCTGAGGGGAAAGCAATCCTCAGAGCAGACGTGATCCCCACCCATCCTGGACGGCTGCTCTTCACCTCACCTGTGCTGGACCATGTCAAGCTCCCCCACAAAAGAAGTGCTAGGCACCAATTCAGCTGGGCCTGAGCTGAGGAATCACCTGTGCCAGAAGAACACTGCCATATGAACACCAGCATACAATTGAAATAATTTATTTACCACTAGAGCACCACAAAAACAGACATACAATGTGTTAAAATACAGAGTAATCGATCACCAAAGTACAACACAGCTGTCCTTTAAGTTCCTTTTTTTTTTTTTTTTTCCTTTAAACCATGCCAACCATACAATTGTGCTGTTGCTAAACACATAAAAAATGCTGTCCTAACCCACCCAGCTAAGTGCTAAGACCCCTCCTCAGCCCCACACCATCTCCTTTGGGTCTGACTTTTCAAGGTGCTGAACATTTACTGCCAGGCACTGGGCATCCCCAATGCTCAGGGACTTTGCTGAGATGCCGCAACTGCTCATTGTGACAGTGTTTGAACTGTTGCAGTCCCATCTAAACATCATTCAGTGGAGGGGGGGAATCTACATCAGACCTGAGTGGTGTTTGGCCTCACATTACCCCGCTCTGTAGAGGGGAATTTCACCCATGAGTTCTGCACATTGTAGGATCAGGTCCAACATCCTTGGTAATTAAGGGGAATACATGCCTAACAAACTGGAGAAAAAATAAAAGTTGTAAGAGCTTTATAATAGAGTATTTCAAATACTATCAGTGCATTTTGAGGAAAAAAAAAAAAAAGCCTTTTTTAAAAGTATCTGATCTTGGGGTAATGATGTACAGAAATAAGGCTTTATGTTTAAATTTAGAGAACAAAAACTCCAAACTCAAACCAAAATCTTTAGCTGCGTCCAGCGCATAGTGAGTACAGTTGGACAACTGTGCTGTCTTGTATTCCACTTTTCCAAAGCTTCAAATCCGCTTTCTGTTGCATTCCCATAGCAGAGAATTGCAAAAATGTTCTTGTCTTTTGAAATGTATTCATCCTTGTCTCCCTTCCTGTCCAACAAAAATACAGTTCTCATACTGAACCTGATAAAACTAATTTTGCTGCTGTATGCAGCAAAATCCAGAGTATTTACTACCCTGAGGAGTTTCACTGAGTTCAGTGCATCTTCTCACTGGAGTATGTCTGGCTCAAGCAAGTGTTAGCAGGACAGATTTTTCACTTGTTCATCTCAACTCACTAAATAAATCAGAAGTCTAACATACCTCCTCTGTGCTGAGTCAATGGGTGGGATAAGATCACCTGTGGGGCTATGTGTCCATCTAGACAATAAGCATAGGCTCTGCCGAAGTCCCAATGAGCAGCAGGTGCAAGCCGCTGTGGTACTTCAGCTTTGCATTAATGTTCTGCTGAAATCAAAGAAATTGCACATCTTAAAACTGGAGCTGATAATGGAAAGCTCGGGAGCATCCTCCTGACACTGCTCAAGTCAATGACGGAAAACATCCTTCTCATCCAAGCAGTATGTATCTAACACAGCTTTCAAGCTTTGCCATGCAAAACTGTTCATCATGTGAAATGAACTGATTGCACCTTCTTCATGACGTTTTGCCAATTTAAACTTTTTTCAAAAGAAATGTATGGTGTGGATTATTTTTCAACTCCCTCTACAATATTCAAATGTGTAACAACAACAAAACCCTAGGGACCCTAAAGAACCTTTTTTTCTTTTTTTTTTTTTAATACAAACTCAGTTTAAAAACTCACAAAATCAAGGGTCCGACCCTTCAATTCCTGCCATGACACTGAAGAAATTAAAGGCAAGCCTCTGTTACCTGCGCTTGGAGCAGGATCAGTCCCATGGACTAACAGCACGGCAAATCCCACAGTGTGCGAGCCCAAGGCAGCTTGCTCCCACGCACGCCCCACGCGAGGGCATTGCCGAGGCAGATTCTCCGTACCAGCCTCCTGCACAGGGGGTTGTCACCCTCTGCAAGGCTTTGCCTCGCCTCAGCTGGGCTGGGACATCTCTTCTTGCAACACCTCACTCCCTGTCCTTTCATTTGAATGTCTCTAGTCAAAAGAAAGAAAATAAAAGGTCGAGGAATCTGAACT
>VXAV01002956.1:190353-212620 GCA_013399715.1 Alectura lathami
CTATACTTCAATGATAACTGTAGCATCGTTAGTTATATAACATTTCTCTTTTAGGAACTGAAACTTGAATGGCTTAGAAACACAAGCGAGCTTATACTTACTCTATATCACTTTGTCTGCTGTTCACAGAAAGCTCATATAATCAATAACCTTTACTACACTCTATTATTTATTTTTATTATCTATTCGATATAATCTTTAAGTTTTTACCAAGCTATCAGCATAAAAACAAAGAATGATGCAACGAATAGATAAATGTAAGTAGCAATAAATTGCACATGCCAATGATGGCGAGCATATGTACTGAGATATTCAATGTTACATAATGCAGTTCTGCTGATGCTTCCTAAGAATCAGACTTATACTGCTGGAAGTGGGAGCACATTAAGCAGGCCCTTTCTATTACTTCAGTCCACAACTGACTGGCAGTAAAGCACTGCCGCACATTTATTCAAGCCTAGCACCTATTGTTCAGTTCTTTCCAAAGCAATTGATGCTTTTGGTCAGAGGAATTTTGACATAAATAAATAAATAAATAAATAATATTATAATTAAAGAGTAGCTGGAGTTATTTGGTGTGCCTGAACAGCTAGAAGCATGTTTGTAAGTATTTATAAATACTTGGGACCATATATACACAGAGGAAAGTGCCTCTTTAAGCAAACTAGCCAACTGTTGCCTTACCCATACTTTGGAAATGTGCCATAACAAGTACTGTTTTCTCTAACACACTCATAAAACACACCCTGCTCACACACATCTGCTGCAGGCAGCTTACATGGTGTCAAACACCATGCTAATTTGACTCTCCAGTAATCTTCTCCTTTGAAGCCTGAACTGTCACAGTGCTAGGATGGGGAGCAGTCAAAGGGTTTATTTTGGCAGCATTCAGTAAGCTTTCTCAAGACAATCCAACAGTGGACGCTCTACTGTGCATCAGTCTTTCCTTTGTCCAAACCTGTATATACTTATGTCCAGCATCAAAGGTACAAAATGCAATATTGATATTTACGGACACAGAAGCTGTAAGTATGGAATGAGACAGCTTATTCATGCCATCTGGTTTTAGAACAGTTCAGCTGGTTTTAGAACAGTTCAGCTGTTCATAGTTTTACCTTTGTGCCTTTAATGCCATTTCCTACCAGCTGAGGATCAAGATTCTCAAATGAGTAAGTTTTCAATCAGCTGAATTCCATTTTAGAGAGGTAAGAGCTCTTTGTTTCCCTCCTCAACCAGTAAGTAACACCACACTTAAAACAATTTTTGTTTTTCATTTGTTACCTGCAAATCTTGCTTCAAGTTCCTCACTTTTATTTGGGATGATATAATTATTGGAAGGCACGAAGGTGCAGCATGGACAATGTAAGCTTATCTTAAATCCAAGGTTCCTGTCTGCAAAACATTAAAGTCAGTGGAACAGGTTTTTACAAGTGGAATAAGGCTGAAATACTGATGAATTAATAAATGAGGACTTGAGGCAGGAGTGAAGCCAAAACACTGTTTGTCACCTCTGTGATGAAGCCATTCATGTACAGCCTCAGTGACATCAAAAGACAGCCATTCTCCTTCAGCTCTTGTTTTAACTACTTTGCTGTCGATGTAGCGCTGTCCTGGTGATGATAATTCTTTGGATTTCAGAACCTGCAAGAAATAATGAATACGATTGCCTACAGGTTAATATTTAGCAGATTTTTATTAAAATGGACCACCAATGTTTCAAAATAGCAGAAGAAACTATTACAGCTCGGACCTCTATGCAACAGATGTACTTTCAGGTATGTTTTCAGTACTGAAAGAAAATACAGTAATTCTCAGTTTTTACAGAATCTTTACTATCAACTTCAGTGGTGGCAACAACAAGAAGGATTCAATAGTCTGACTATTGCACTAAAGGTTCTTGGCTAACGTTTTTCTTTCACATCTCGTTTCCCTTAGGATAGCACCATAAACAGTCACTTACACACCATCAGTTGCTCCACACTTTAAAGCTCTTACACCGCACATGGTTCTGTCCGGTTGCAGTGTATCTTGCAGTTACAATGTCTGACTCTTACAAACCAAAGCAATGTATTACCATATTTGCTTCCTACTTCACAAGGCATCTTCTTTGGGTGTGTGGGGGGAAAAAGGTGATATTAAAAAAAAAAAAAAAAAAAAAAACAACACTCCAAGGAAATAAGGAAACCAGCTTATGCCCTCAAGCAAAACATGCCATCACATACTCCTTCCTAAGAGCATTCACACTGGGGGACTACACTGAAAATTCATCCTGCAGTACAAGTGGTCAAGGGAATCAGTAACTGGATCAAAAGAGAGGCTATTCCACCTTCTTTAGGAACACATAGGCTACAGCATACCCAACAGAGGGCCAACCAGGATGACTAAGGGACTGGAACACCTCTCCTATGAGGAAAGGCTGAGAGAGCTAGGACTGTTCTGCCTGGAGAAGAGGAGGCTTGGGGGGTGGGGGTGAGACCTTTACCAATGTGTGTAAATACCTGAAAAGAGCATGCAAAGAAGATGGCATCAGGCTCTTTTCAGAGCTGTCCAGTCTGAGGATAAGAGGTGATGGGCACAAACCGGAACACAAGAGGTTCTGTCTGAACATCAGGAAGTATTTCTTTGCTGTGTGGGTGACCGAGCACTGGCACAGGTTGCACCGAGGCTGTGGAGTCTCCTCCTTGGAGATATTCAATAGCCGCCTGGACGTGGTCTTGGGCAACCTGCTCTGGGTGGCCCTGCTTGAGCAGGAGGTTGGACCAGATGACCTCAAGACGTCCTTTCCAACCACAACCATTCTGTGATATCAAATGCTAAAGTACAGAGTAGTCTATGTACTGAAGATACTATATTGCTTACCCATAAGTAATCTGCGCAGTATTGACTTATTAAAAGCCTTCGTTCTGACTTTCAGTACTGGTTACACATTAAACAGAAAAAAAAGTACTATTTATATAGGTAACCTGGGGCCATGCAGAACCAGCCAGGTGTGAATCATGGCTGCGCAAAGATCTGTGCAACAGATGATTCTGCTTCTGTCCAAACCTGGAGGCCAGCTGTGTTTGTATTTGCGTCAAACGTTTCAGCAAAGCTTGCTACTGAACATGCAATAAAAATTACCTATACTAAAATATCTCAGCTCCTCCCCTTCAAGGCACAGCAGTGCATGCCTAGAATTTCAAGTACTCACAGCCTTCATTGTATCTAAACAACCTCAGTTACTGCTTTCTTACGTGCAAGCATAGACTGCTACTATTTACCTCTAAGATGAAAACAACGGGGCTTTTGGCTACTAACAAGTTTCTATCAACATAGTTATTGCTACGTTGATAGTTTTGTGATGCAGGAAGTTGGAATACTACACCATGTGAAGTCAACTCCAATCAACACACCACGCGATAACATCACTTTGTAACTTTTGGCATGCCAGCAGTGTGAGTTCGTATTTTGTTTTGGGTTCTTCCTCTCTTTAGCCATCCAAGTCCACCTCTAAACGAATAACTGACAGACATGTCTCATTGTTTCCTCCTATTTTCTCAGCCCAGACCAGCCTGATATCTAGCAAACTGCTGGTACAAAGCAATGATGAAACTGCATACTATATATGAAGAAAAGTATTTCAAAAGAGGTGTGAAATTCTGTCATTATAATAAAATTAGGCTTTTCATAACGAAACAGAAAAGCAAGCCTGAAAAAGCCAGATTCTGTCCAACATGTAGAGATTCCTCCCTCTTTATTTCAGGGGAGTGCTGGACCTCCCAAAAGTCAACAGTGCATTAGCTCCTACAATAACAATTGCCCTATGGGAAGAACAGCAATATGATAAGCACTTTGCCTTCATTCTGATAATCGCATTTACAGCAGGACAAGGGAAGCTCAAAGACATGAGAAGGTGTTGGTCCCAATCCAGAAAATTACCAAATATTGCTAGTAGGGGATGTAAAGATCTCCAGCAGAAACTGAGGGCACTCAAACATTCAACACTATGACTCCTTTTCACGAGGCAACCTTCAAACAAAGTGTTTGAACAACTGTTTACAGAGAGTCTGGCTGCAGCAAGGGGACTACCATCGCTCTGAAGTGCCAGAGAGCTGAGGCAATCCGCAATCAATGCTGGGAAAGTCCCAGAGAAGTACAAATATAACTTTGCCTTCCCTTTGGTCTTTATCAGGTCAACTCAAGTGTTTCTGAGGACGTAATGCAGCTGTCACTCTGCAGCAATGCGTTGGGGGTGGAGAGGCACGGGAGCAAATAGGACACAAGAACTTGGCTAACTTCTCTTCCTTTCTGCACAGTCATATCTTTGCACAGACTCCAGAAACTGCATACCTCATAGTTTTGGCAGTGATGTAAGGATCTAAAAGTAAGCAATGTGCCAAAAGTAATCTCTTGATGTTAACTATAATTGGTCTTTGATATGTTTTGAAGACTCATTTGTGTCTTTGGTATCCAAAAGAGAACATCTTTATCCCAATCTCACTCATATGAAAGGACAAAGTCAAGGACTGGCAGTGTCTAACTGGCATGAAATGCATTTATAAAAGTACAAGAGATCTTCACGGCACACATTCAACAGTACAGAGAACATCCATCCTGACCTATGAACTGAATGATTAGAAAAATGCTTGCACATTTCAAAACTGTAGGACAGGATGGATAGCGTGGATTAAAAAAAAAACAGATATAATCCGTCCTACAGTATCCATGATATCTGAAAGTGAGGCTTCTCTCCATGTGGTTTATATAGCGTATTCAGGAAGAAAATTATGAAGAATGAGCTAAAAAGTAACAAACTAAGTATGGCATAAGTAATTTCCATAACTGACATCATGCATTAAACAGGCACTAGCAATATTTAAGCAAAAGGCTGCTGAGTGTTTTGAGTGCCACACACAGTGAAATTAGCAGGTCTGCTTCAACCTCAAGCAAAAATGATCTTCTAGCCTCACTGTTTCCATTTTCCCTTTTTTTTTTTTTTTTTTTTTTTTTTTGCTTTCNCTTGCAAGTGCAGAAATGGCAGTTTTAACACACAGCTAATGGATGATAAAATCCTGGGCTCATCAGTCTGTTTCCTCCCACAAGCCCACCAGATGAATGACTCTCTTCACTTCTCCTACACTGCATTCCATCTCCATCCATGCCGAAACAACTGCACTCTGCGTGGTGGTAATTAAAATGGTCTCTCTGAACCTATCTGAAAGCCTTACAGCTACAACAGGTTCTTCAGATGAGTCCCCCAAGAAATTATTACATCAGATACATTTTAGGTTTTCTGTGCCATCTTTCCCCCTTTTGTTTGCTTCTTCGCAGTTTGCACTACTTTTCTGGTCACAGCTTCCTCCTCAGTTCTTTTCTTTCAATAGACTCATCGAAAAACTTCTCTTTTGGTATTTCTGATAATTTCTTCATATTAGATCAGCTAGTTTAGTTGAAGAAAAGCCTTTGCTATGCCTTGTGGCTCTAGTGCTTCCAACTATATTGATAGGTCTTACAAGAGATACTACCTTTACCTATAAACACTGCTTTGCCTTTATGCTTAGCCCATTGCAACCACATCTAACGCAACCACAAATGGTGTTGCAGAAATTGTATCAGCAGGATGCCTAAAAGGTGAATGTCATTGTCCAACAGTTTTCAGTGCAACAAGTATATTAACACATGAAAAAAAGAACACTGGATAGAAAGAAGACTGAACCAAACTTCCAGTTCAATCCTTTCTCATTTCCTCCTGGCACCTTGTCCAAACTTTCCTTCTTAAAGAGATAGGAGAAATTCGGTATGTCTATGGATCATGGTGCGGATTGCTGGAGCTTTCACGGCTTGGGGAGTGTTGTACAACCTACACATAGAAATGACAAATCCAATCACGTCCATATGTAGAAGACAGAATTTCCACACGTACCAGCTCACCCTCTTCACTTACAAGTGCATGCACAAGTAGCTGACAATGTACAACTGCATGTGTGCAGATACGAGCACGCACACCTTTACACACGCACATGTGAAAGCACAAGTCCAACAAACTAAGAATTCAAGTTGTGCAAAGTCTCTACAGCTTCTAGACATGGGGATGTTCTTCCACATATATCTCTTTATTTAGTCTTGTCTGCAACAGAGAGATGATGCATGCTGCCCTTTCTACATAAGGATTATACATAGACGTATGACCACACTATGTAAGGATTAGCTAAATAGGAGGAAGTTTTACAAAAAAGGTATCCAGCAAACTTCTAACCCAATATGCAGAACATTTTTCATTCAGTATCACTGCTCTTTATTTTAAGAACAATTTACTTTTTCTGGCCTCTTTTTGTATGTAATTCCTTCCTTTCACATGCAGGCAAATACTTAGCCAAAACTCTTCATTAATCTCTCCTTGACAAAGTAGCTTGTATACTTGAGCCTTGTCTTCTAGCTGTCATTTCTATGGGCACTGCAAACCTTCCCATTGTCACTTTTTTTCTATTTTGACCCTTCTTAAAAACACACGAGGAAAAAATTGTCTTATGAATACTCGTTAAGAATGTCTAGATATCACGTACATACAGCTACTGCCAGCAGCACAAAGAAAAACAAAATAGTGGATACCTGAAAAATGCACAAAAGGGCTCAAGAAGTAGCCAGAAAGATGCAAACAAAGCATTGCTCTTGCTTGTAGAGTTACATGTTTGGGAAGCCCACCTGGTGATCTCAGTGATGAGAGCCTTCACATGCCACCCTCATCAGCCCTGCCAGATTTCTGGCATCTTATAAATCCTGTTGAAATCTTTCACTCTCCATTTGTTCTCCAAAGGTTTTCTGCTCAGTCCTCAAAGGGAGACTCTGCTCTGCTGGTAAGGATTTATCCATGCTCCTCCTCATTTGTTAGAGAAGGATGAACCCTGATGCTACCATGGAAGCACATCTCAAATCACCAGGACCAGGCATTCAGTGGTGAAACGGCTTAGTTTTGTCATAAACTGCTTGCAGAAGAATTACAAGCAAATTTCTAGAAAAGACAGACCTCTACATTACTTCTGTCACCTGCTCTGCTTGCTTTTTGGACCAACTGGAGAGCATGAAGTGATTTCTTTTAAAAAAGTTAAGTATCAAGTAGCTGAAATCTTCATTTAAATACTGGAGGATAAAAACTTTTTATTTACATGCACATGTGTTTATACTCCTAAGAAACCATCACACAGTTCTGAGTATATAAATAAGGAAAAGGATTGTCTTAGTCTATATTTTATAATCTCCAAAGTACACTGAGAACATTGTAATTCACAATAACAAAGCAGAACGTTTGCAAAACTAATAGAAACATGGCTTCTTGAAATATGCATCAGATCACAAGCTGATCTAAAAGCACCAGGCTTTAGCAGCAGGGTAATTACATCAGCACAAAAACAAAAAACCTCTAAAACCCAAGAGTCTGTTAATAGAAAAAACAAACAAACAAACAAAAACAATTATTTTGCTCAAATTTTCCTTTGCCTATTCCCCTTCTCATATATATACATGCAGCTAAAGTAGGGGATAACTCAACGTGCACATTAGTGTATGTATTTTAAACAATAACCACTCAGAGCAGATACCAGAAGAGCCTGTCTTCATGACTCATTACACATATAAAAGGAAAAAAACCATCAGAAAGACACACATTGATTCTTTCAAACAACTGGAGCTCTCAAACAGCAACTTGTTTGGTTTATTTCAGGTTTAACTGACTGGCCAGTAACTACTCCTATTCTCCAGCAGCTACCACAATCAGACACAAAAGAATAGGATAACTACAATTAACTACAATTTCCAGTGGAACAGTTCAGGCTAACAAATTCATCACCTCCCAGCAAGCAAGCAAGCAAACAAACCATCTGAATGTGGTCCAGCAGTGATGATACACAGCAGGCTGATGCATCAATGACATATATCTGCTGCAGCCAAAAAAACCCTAGGCACACATCAAAGGCCAGCCTTCAGCAGCAAGGGCATTTTATAGCTAGGTTCGAGAATTACAGTGACTGACTGCTTGGAAATATTTTTGGTGACTTACCGTTTCTTAAAACAGTCAGTGAATTTACAAAACACAGTAACAAAATTATATGGCCACCTAAAAATATCTGTTGTGTCTGCTGTGTTGCCCTGGTACTTATGGCGGACACCGCTGTCAGACAGCGTGGGATCTGCCATCGCCGAGTAACGGTAAAGACAGTATTATCTTGTAAAAACCTGCTATGAATCTGTTTTTCCTCCCCATTTATTCTGGACTGTCTGATCTCCTCCCTCCAGATGCTGTTGGCTCCCTGATAACTTCCTTCCTTCCCTTCTCTGTCATCTCAGACTTCTGTGATGTTCTTGTATTACAACATCTTGGCAGACTCACTAATCTTTCTCTTATTTATTATCATTATCCATGGTTTCCATTGAAACTTTGAGGGCCTTTTACAATAATGGAAATAACCTGACATGTGCTTGTGTGCTCGAAGTAAATAAGCCCAAACAATGAGATCCAGTGGTAAATAATGTGCTAAAGATGGTTAACATCAGAGCAGAGATAAGTTCTGCTATGCAGAACATCGTGGCTGCAAACTGCCATCTGGGATAACCTCTTCTGGACTAGCAGAACACTGCAGGGCACTCCAGCCTAGCCCTGTGCAGCGTAATAACCGGATTCCCAAGCTCTGCATATGCAGCTGTTTGTGGTTTCAAAATTCCTATGTACTATTCACCCTACTGAAAGAATCATTCGCTGCCTCGGTCCAGATTTCAAAGGTCTCCGCAGACAGCTCTCATGGACTTCATCCAGCCCTTTCTGAAGCTTAAAGCTAAAAAATGACCACACTAATTCTCAGTCCTTTCTCACTCCTTTGTTGAATTCAAGGTCTTGGATCCTATCTTGGACACAAGGACAAGCAAACTTTTAATTCTGCTGCAAATCACTACTATCTCTTCTATCCAGTTTCTTACTCATTGTATGTGGAAACCGGTTGCAAAGTGCCAAAACCTCCATATAGTATATTTTGCCAGATAACTGGGAGTCTACCGGCAATCAGAATCTTAGCTTTTTCTTATCACCACTAGTGCAAGAGACTGAACGTGAATTTTTTCAAAACTTCTTGGTGCTAACTTTCACCCTTTTTTCGTAAACACTTTTAGAGAGTAGTTCAGGTTCTGCCTTCACTGTGATGGAGTTAAAAGGACTTTACAGCCCCTCTGCTCATCAGGGGAAGTCTTTCCATTACTTGTGAAGGTCTCCAAATCAGGCTCAAACTGAGGGCAGAATCTTTAGAGACTAGTATATGAGATGCAGTGTTCCTGCCAAAATACAAAGGTATGGAGTACTTGCCAAAGTCTTAAAAAAAGCCATAGCTCTATGATCCATCTGCTCAGAACTTGCCAGACACGTTCTTCATGCAAACTCGCAAATAAAAAGAACATATTGCACACATAACCCAGGCCCTTTTATATCTGGATGGGCTACAGCTGCGGCAGGATTCCCCTAATGTCGGCTGCTACTCACTCAAAGGTAACAGAAGGTGAAGTGTGAGGGGGTAAGGAGACAAGCAGCTAAAGAGGTCAGAAAGGGAGAAGAAGCAAAGCATGTCAGGCAATCGCTGTGGCTGACTCACTGTGTTGCCCTGTGGCAATGAGATGAGCCTCAGGGAAGAGGATGGAGCCTGAGAAGGGATATCCTCTGCACTCTTTCCCCAGGCAGGGCCTTCCTCCTGCCACTGCAGATCCACGTGTGGTGTATGGTGGGGATGCAGCTCTGAGGCTGCTCAGTTTGATTTACGTTTAAGCAGTCAGGAAGACTGTGTGTTACATAAGCAGTAAACAAGAATGGAGGGTCTGGGGTCCTTCTCCTGGAAGATTTTGAAATACTGAGTGCAATTTCCTGCTGTTTAGGAGATTTTAAGATAGTTCCAAACAAAGATTTTATGTAAAATGAAGCAAAACAAAAAAAAATCCTGTAAACTTATCTAGCATTTAGCTTTAACTTGCCAGAGGCACGTTATGTTTTATTAAAATATCAACACAGAGGAGCCAAAGTCAACAAAAACAGAGTGGGTTCTCCTGTCTCCTAGCCAAATCCCCTGTGTCCTGCAAGGTACTCCTATGCTCACTTCCCCTCTGAGCTCAGGTCTCCCAGCCCCTACCTCTTCCTTGGTCCTGTCCTTGATAGCCACACTTCATGTTCACACACATTTTCTTCCAATATTTTGGCATGAATTTTTTTTTTTGCTGTTTTAATATTTGGACTTAATGCTTCTTCCAAGCTGTCATCTTCTTCCACAAGTCACTCCTTTTTCTTCCCTTCCTCCTGCCTGCACTGTTCTCCTTCCACCGCCATTCGCCTTACAGTTTTCTTTTCCCACCACCCACAGGCTTCCACCCAAACTGCTCTCATCCTCCATTTTCCTCTATCATCTATTCTTCTTCATACAGGCTTCTCTCCCACAAAGCTTCACATTGTTTTCCCATACCTGTCCTACACGCTCTTCTTCATATGCCCAGTACTGGACAGGGTAGCAGGGCATAAGGAGGTCCAGAGTCCTTTTGTTGTCTGGAGTCTTTTTGCTGAAGGCCTGTGATCTGCTTTTAAATCTAACAAGGCTCTATAGCACAGTTTTCATTCTTTGTACCGAAGAGCTGCTCTTTCTCTTCTCTTCCAGGCATTTCTGACCCCTAGCTAGCCCTGGGATGAACTGGCTGATGACAAAGCTCCCCAGCTTTCCTCAATGCCTTGCTCACCTCTGATGGGCTTCTTAGCATCAGCCTGACATTCCCCAGCCTCAGGACTATCAAGCTGCAGTGTTGGTTAAAACTTGGGCATGTTTCAATGTAACGTGCGTCTGTTTACCCTGCCAAGCTGCAGCCTGAATAGCAGGAACCCGAATTCAGAGGCTTGTTTCTGACCTATGTCCTACATTCCTATGTTCCTCATAATGTACACACACCGCAAACTGTAATAAATCTGTCTATCAGCTCAGTGCCCTACATTTCAGTAGGGTCAAGTTGGGAGTATGCACCAGCTTGTGCCAGTAGCAGATGGGGTTTTATGCACTTCTTCAATTTGTCTTCAATAACTGTTCAGTTCCTGGCAAGAGCTGGATGCATCTGAGATAAGCTCTCAAATGGCAGAGAGTATGACACACTGATAAATACTTCACCCACGCTCACAGATTATTTGCCAAAGGTACCCTACACATGTACCAAGTATTTTATAGGTTCAGTATTTGGAACAACAACAACAGCAAAAAAACAGATTCTGGAACAAAGAGAAAGCAGCAATTTGACTGAAATATGCTAAAAGTTAATGTCCTCTGATCCTCTGGTCCTCAGTTGCTGAGGAGGACTGGTAAAGCAGAAAGTTGTTAGTTCTACACTTTATACTGAGTTTGGCACTTCAAAGAGCGCTGCACATTTGCCATTTAACCATAACCTTGCAACCTTTCAGCTTGCAAGAGCCTGGCTCCAGGACAGCAATACATAAATTCTGAGATCCAAATATTCCACTTGAGATGTGGATCAGAGTGATGGCAGTCAGTTGGAATCAAACGCCCCAGGTGATATCTGCAACCCAGACATCCCATGCCAGTTCAGCACCACAAACCCTCCTTCCTGGTGTTTTGCTCCACACTGCTAGAGACAGCACTTCTTGGAAAAAAAAAAAAAAAAAGAAAAAAAAAAAAAAAAAAAAAAAAGAGAGAGCAAGGCCCCTCTGCTCTTGATTATACTGAGATCAATCTGGAGTAGCTCTACTGCAGCCAGTGTAAATTGCCTCAGATTTGCACCGCTGAGATCTGGCCCAAATCTATATAGCAGCTCACTTTAAACGTATTCCCTAACTGAAAAACAAGACAAAACACTGTCTGAACTGAAAGCATTTGAAAGACTGACTGTGGTTTAAATTTAAATCTGACTCATAGTGGGGTAATATGTTCCACGGCATCTTCCTTCTTATACCTCCAAGGGAGGAGAGAGGCCCTTAAAGAAACCAGGTCTGACGCTGCCTGAAGGATGACCAGTTCTGCCTAGACCCCCTAACAGTGCTGTGAGAGTCCCTGGCATGGACAGGACCATCCCCAACACAGAAAAACCAAAGGCCTGCTCCTGTTGGCTTCAAACTCCTCATCCCAGTGCAATGTCCCCTGGGCTTTAGCCTGGTGCTGTATGTTTGCTTGGACACCTCATGTGGTAAGTACCCTTACCCACCACCCACCAGCTATGTACATGCATGGCAGCCTCAAACAACGATGACACCAAAACCCAGCACTTCACATGCATTTTTTGTCCTGCTTTATGATGTGCAACCAAAACATGGTACTGCTGCCACAGGAAGCAATGATCACTTGTTATTGTCTGACCATGTGCAGATAATAAAACTACCTCAAAAACAATACCACAACGCTCCCTGAACAACTGCTTTTTGCCCCGCGAGGGTTTTCAGTTTTCCAGCTTTGCAGTGGTGCCTATTTATTTTTTGGAATGCTTATTCATAAAAGACAAGCTTTTTCTGAAGGGTGCAGGGACTTTATTCATAAATACAGAAGCACCTTAATAAAAGAAAGATGTGATGAAAACTTCAAAGCGGGTAAGAAAACTGATGAACAAAGACATTCCCATAACAACCAAGCTTTATCTGATCAAATTCCAATAAAGCCTGCATTTGGCATAAATCTTTAAAAACATAGCAAGGGCCACTGGAGGATGCTAAAACTTGTTTATTTAATATTACTCCTCCTCCCTCCCCCAAAAGCACTTTATCCTCTTTAATATTTTCTGAAGTCTCAGTGCATGTTAAGAAGCGCATCAAGCGAACATGGTGCAGTTGGAGGGAGGAGAAGCACAGAGCACCAACTGCCTCTGGGGTTCTGCTGCTTCCTTCCTTCCCTCCAGCTTCCCACTCTCCGATGTGCTGATGCTCAGCAGCACCAGGGATTAACCCTCACTTTCAGGCAGAAGAAATAACAGAAAAGACAGTGCCTTTAAAGAATTTAATTCTCTGTGGCTTCACTTAACTAGAGCCAAGAAAATACAGAAGCTTTTATACCAACCCTATAAAGAAACTTAATTCCCACTTCTATGAAGTTTTTTTTTTTCCATCCTAAGACTACTTAATATGTGCGCTGCGCTTCCCATCTGCACAGGAACACACAGATGTGACTGACTAATCCTTAAATACTCAGAAAAGTATTTTGGGTGAAAACAGACATTAAAGAAACTGTTTCTGCTCTTGGGGATTACCACTCACCCCCTGGCTTTAGCAGACAAGTTGAAAGCGGGCAGCGAGGTGCAGCGCGTTTCACCATGCTGCTATCACAGCCCTGCCAAGCATCCAGTGAGCAGAGGCAGGGGGTGAGCAGAGGACAGCCAGCAGTTTGCGGGACTTTGCAGAGGGACTTAACCTCAGTCCCATTAATTCCCTGAATACGCTCTTACCTGTCTGCAAACACCACAGCTGGAGAAGAACTGTGAACATGGGGCTGGGGAGCTACCCAGCTCAGCAGGGTCCTGGAGCCCAGTGGAGCAACATGTCCTGGGCACGTCCAGGAGAATCCACCTCCACGACCCAATGCCCCATTTGTGTCATAGGGCACAGCCAGCTCGGCCAGTGGATAAACAACCTGAATTAAATGCATCAGGGTCCTCTCCGTCTGACTGTGCTGCTGCGGGTGGCTACAGGGTCTTGCTGCTGCAGGGCTGGGAGCAAGGGGCCCAGGCTTGCCATGCCCGGAAGCCCCAGACTGCCTTCTGCAGTCAGTGCAAACCGGGGCTGCAGGAAAACACAACGTCTTTCTCTGATGTGGTTTGGAAAAAAGAGCCAAGTGTAGCCTGAGGAAAGCTTTGTTGAAAAGGTGCAGTCTTGCACTTCTTTCTCATTTTAAGGGATAGATCTCTAAGGTTAGAGGACCACACAAAGAAAGAATTGGGAGAAGAAACAAAATACTTCTTTTCTGCTTGCTTTTTATTATTATTATTATTGTTATTTATCCTGCACATCTGTCTCTAGCTGTTCCAATAGCAGTCTTTCAGAGCAGTGTTGTCCTTTCTGCATCACTGGTATATATACTACTAAACTACCACTGGCCAAAAATCGGGATTGCTTAAGGCATCCTGCGTGTGTCCAGGGGTGCCCATGTTCCCAGTGAATCACAACAGGAGAGCTCCAGCTCTCCCCAGGAGACTTCTGCCCCTCTCCTCCTGCTTGACTGAGAAGGACAAGGAGACACAGAAACAACCATTCCCTGAAACTGCAGGTATGAGAGGAATTTCTAAAACCCTCATCAAGAAGATCTCAGCAAAGCAAAACACTAGGCAACCTGAAACTTGGTGGGAGGAAAAAAAAAAAAAAAAAGGCTAATAATTAGATTTTGCTTATGCAAGACGAGAAACCACATTGTTGCTTCTGGGCACAACAGCCCTGGCAAGCCCAGCACTATCTCACAAGACAGGAAGCAATGCTTATGCAGAGAGGAGGAGCAGTGGCTGTACTTGCCAAATCTACCAGCAATCTCTTCTGTGAGGCTCTCTCTCTCCATGCACAGATTTCCAAGCTTCAGTCAAGTATTCCTGACAAAGTTTTCAGCCCTTACAGAATGTATTTGCCTTTCCCACTTTCACTGAAATGAGCATCTTCTCCATTCTCTTTTACCTCCCATGTTTGTTCCTTCCTCCACTGCTAGACACCCCTATCATTACAGAATCCTGAGGCTCCTCTACTATCACCCTGCTCATCCTTCCCTACCAGGGAAGGATGCTCCCTAGGTTTCCCTCGTTCTGACCTCTAAAATTCATATTCTTAGTTCAGGATGCTTCTATAGCACTGTCCTACAATACATCCCCCTCTCCAACTTCTCCCTGCATTTGCTTCACCTGTAAGAAACACTGCATGCAGCCACCAGCACTGTGGTGGAGATGAGATGCAGGAGGATTTAGGGACTCTGACACTCCTGCAGCAGAGATGCTGGTGAGAAACTGATGCAGTTCAGACCAGCCATCACAGAGCTAAGGCAATACCTGCATAGAGGTGTTTGGGGAGCACTGCATACAAGACTGCAGTAAGTGGTAAGTATTACCACAAGGCAGGGTAGGGGAGAAGAGGAATGAGAAGAAGGCTAGAGGAGCTTATAGAAAGAAAAACAGCGAGAAGCACTAGCAGGCAGCTCTTACCAAGCTGATGGTTCCTCTGAAGGAAATGCTCCAGGGACAGCCTGCCTCTCTACAGGCAAAGGAGCAAGTAACATGCCTAACGTACACCTGGCACAAACACACTCACAGCATGCTGCCTCCGGTGTGTCTAATGCTTGGTACACAAAAACTCTAATCCTACAATAACCTGCACTCATTACTCACCCAACACTTCAATAAGTATGGCCCCACCCAGTCCAAAAAAGAGATTGCCTTACTCACTGGCTATATATTTTCCTAAGGGACCCAAGTACCTGCCCTGGTTGCAGGTGTCAGTTATTTTCATGGGCACAGACTTGCTTAGAGTCAGCCTCTCTCAAATGAGCTCCAGCTGTTTCTCATCACAAGGCAAATTCCCAGCCAAGCAAAGGCCCTTTCTTCCCTGCTTCTGCTGAACACTTTGTGGCCCACATTCCTCAAACATGGAAGTGCAATGAGCTGAGCTCGGGCAATCTCAGCTGTATTCCTTCCAGGTGCATGATTAACAGCTCTCAGAAAGCCCAGGGATGCCATTATTTCTATTTAGACTGTCTAAACAGTGAGGTCAAGCCAGAATATATGATTATTTTGACAGGCTGGTATGGCAACATCACAGGGACTTGTAGTGTAATTCTTTGTGATGGCTGTCACAAACCAAGCACACTAGTCACTTTCATCAAAGACTCCTGTTAGCTTTCTCTTTTATAAAGTGAAATGTTATTTAGGCACCCTCTCTGCCAGCATGTTCTTGGGAATGCACACATCCAGGCTGCAATCTTGACAGCAAGCATCCGGTGACCACCTGCAGACCTAAACCCCTTTCAGTGGGGAATTACATTTCTCTCCTGTTTAAATCATGTTTGAAACTCCAGTGCATCGTTTCCTGATGTCAAGTCTCTAAGGCTGGCTTATACTGTCACTTAACAAGCATGAGCCCAAATTCTGCCACATCTGCTACCAGCTTGGTTTGCACTTAAGCAGACCAGGCAATAAAATATGAACTTTGAAAGTAAGGGCGATGACTAACTCAAATTTGCACCCACAGGATCTGACACAGGCTCTGTGGTGCTGCAAACTCACAGCAGCGCTCAGATACAGCAAATACAGCAAATGAGAGCAGCAAAACCAAGAGCTCAATATGCTGTTATTTCACAAGATGGTTTCTTACCTAGCAGGGTCTTCAGCTGAACAAGTCCTGTGTTGGTGGAACAACCATAAGTTTTACCCAGTATAAAACTGCTGGGAGCTGAACCCCTTTTTGCTGCTGAGTTTCTCAGCAAGATGAACTATGCTTTACATGAAATACACCCTAGACAACATTTCCACAAACAAATGCACAGACTCCTTGCAGTTAACTTTAATGGGTTTAGCATGTGTGCAGGCTGACTCATTAAATAGCTAGAGGAGCCTTTGCTTCAGCTTGTTCACATACAGAGGAAGTTTTGTGGGATTGTGTTGGTTTCTGTGCAAGACTGAATTTGCATCTTCAGTGACAACACCATCTGAGCAAGTTTATAAATCATCTGATGTCACTAGCTGAAGAGCAGGGTGCAATGTGAAAACAAACAGAAAAGAGAGAAATCCTATCGACACTCAAGAGTAAAAGTCAATGTGTCATTTTCTTCCTCTTGCCTCAACCTCTGAGTTTTCCACTGCCTTGCTTCAAGTCCTGGGCCACTATGCAGAAGTCAGGCCTGAAACTGCTACACTTTGAAACTCAGTTATTAACAGTGACATTTCTGCACGGAACAGCTAATGGGCTTATCCTGAACACAGGCCAGAGAGAGGAATTAGATTTCTTCTCTGTAATCTACAGTATAGATCTGCTGTTGGGAGACAGAGGCCCCCAGTACTCCTTGTTCTGCTACTTGTTTAAATCAAATTGTCAGCCGGGAACTTCCATATGTCTCCTCCATTGCTATATGCTGAACACTGGAGTCCCGAGGCACACTTTCTTGAAAAGTGTAGGTATTTCAGCTTCACAGGACTTTGAATGAAGCTGTTTCTAGCAGAGCTGCAGGAAGTAAGTTACTTTTGACAGACGGCAGTAACAGCTGGAGCCCTACCTGGTACAGCTCTATCCGCTGCTCCGAGACCCGTGCCTTTGAGTTCTGCAGGCGGAAGACCCTGAACTCGGCCTTGACCAAGTTGGACGCGTTCTTCTCCATCGCAGAGACGTCAAATCTAACGATTCGGAAGTAAAGGCTGTAATAGCTTGGTGGGATGGCATCTGCAAGAAGGCAACGTGATTATTTATTAGTATTTCTTAAGTGATAAAATACATTGTCCATTCATACATTTTAATACAAGGCAGCCTCAGAAGGCAGTAAGGGAAATAGCTGTAGCATGATTCAGTTTCCAATGGCTAATTTAGTATCATTCACAATTTAACCCCCCAAAAAATGCCCCATGTGTGTTTGATTATAGGAATAGCAGATTAATAGAGATTAACAACCATTTCCAACTCTACTTCAAGGAATTTAACCCCACTCTTTAGGCAAACTGGTGGAAAACTCTGGATAAGCATTGGAAAAAAATCCTAACAGTTGATACCTGGCAAATGCCTTCAGACTTGCAAGCAGTTCACAAAGATATACTAAGAAGACAAATAACAGGAAATCTTTTGATCTGTATGTTCTCTAACACCCATCTGCCCCCAGGGCATGGAGTTATAAATTAGCCAGCTTCAGGTTTTGTTTTCTATTTAGTTATCAAGGATTCTATTGGAATAAAATATTCACTCTCATTAAAACAAGGACAGGAATAGAAGACAAAGAAGAAAATGAAGAAAAAAACAAGCAGACAGTAGACATTCTAAACAGAATTACATGAATATTGACCATTTGCAAGCAGTAAAAGTCAGAAATGTAACCGTCATTAGGGTGGCAGGGAAAGCAGAAAAAAAAAATGTTAAAAAAACTGTATCAAGTCTTCCCTAATAGTATCAAAGGTATCAGGTTAGGTTTCAAAACAATCCCTTCCTCCTTCCCAGCTGTAAACCCTGACTGAGGTTAAGCAGCAAAGCAGTTTTGCACAATTCAGATTACCCTGAAGGGTTCAGTGATCATCTGAGGCTGTTCCACCTAATTCTGGCCAAGAGCACAAACAGAAAACCATGTGCAGAAAACTCTGAACATGCTCTGTATGTGTGACATTCTCCACACCCTGTTGTTTGGCAAGACTTTGCTCAAATTGCAGAGTGGGCACAGCGAGCCAAATTCAGGGATGAGTCGAAATGACTCAAAGGCCCTGATAAAATCTCCATTCAAGCTGAGAGAAAGGCTTCCTTTTCTCTTACTTTTTGGAATGTACAAAGAAACAGAAGAAAGAAGAAAACTGTATCATGGAGGTTAGGAGGGAGGATTTTCATCAGTGGAAGCAAACTTCACAGATTTCCTTGGGGTCATGCCAGCAGAAAGACTTTGGATAATAATTATAAAACATTAAGTTTTCCCATTAGTCACATAGGTCAGGATTTGTCATGCAGCGGTGGGAGACAACAGCCTGCACATTAGAGAGGTGAGCAACTAAGTTCCCATGAGGGGCCCAGGCTTGGCCATAAATTCTAGTGAGGCCTCATGCTGGCCTGTTGCAGCTCTCCGGCCATCCAGACCACCCACCCATTCATCCACTGATGCAGTAAAGTACTTCTGGATGATCCATAAGTCTCCACAGATGTAACATATATAATATAGCACTGCTATGTAAAGAGACTGGAGAAGGCAAGAAGAGGAGGCTGAGGAGAGATCTCATTCCTTTTTCCCACCATCGTCAAGGAGGTTGCAGCGAGGTGGTATCAGTCTCTTTTCTCAGGTGAGGAGTAATAGGATGTGAACAAACAAGTCTCGAGTTTGCCAGGGGAGGCTCAGATTGGATATTAGGAAGAATTTCTTCATGGAAAGAGTGGTCAAACATTGGAATGGGCTGCCCAGAGAAGCAGTGGAGTCCCCATCCCTAGAAGGTATTTAAGAGATGTGTGGATGTGGCACTAAGAAATGTGACTTAGTGATGGGACTTGGTAGGTCAGGTTGATGGTTGGACTTGGTGACCTTGAAGGTCTTTTCCACCCTAGATGGTTTTACGTTTCTACCTTTACTTCTGACTAATAATGATTAAAGATAGTTAGAATAAATCATTAATCATGAGACACATTATTAGCTTAAGGACCACCCTGTAAACATTCAGTGTTTCAAGACTGGCTGCTGTTATCGGAACCTCTGAGCAATGCAGCAGTCCCAGACTGCACAAGGCAGCACTGCTTTCAGCTACACATTTAACAGACAGTTTGTGGTAGCTCGTCAGATAACTCTTTATGGGCTCAAACTAACTACAGAATAAATACCACATACTGGTCAGTCACAAAAGAAAAAAAGTATATATATTCTCTTTACAATATTCACAAACACACTTCCTCTAGACAATAACCCAAATCATTTTTAGAATGATCAGTGGTGAAAACTCTTAAAATTTCACAGAGATGAGAAAATCTTAGAGAGAAATGTAGAATCTAGGCCTCAACTATAGATGCATTAGAAGTGAAAGTTCTCAAAATGCTTAAAAAATCCTCTGCAAAAGTACTTTCCAAAGAAACCCTCAGTATGGCCAAATGTGCAAGAGGTATAAATATAAACAGCAAGCGCCAGGCTTCCTTGCGGTCCCATTTAATTAGGAAAAAATGGTTCTCAAATTCCTCAATGGTTCTCAAAGTGCTCTGAAATAAACCCCAATGCATCATGATCAGTATTGTTGCCTACCAGCTACAACCTTGTAATGAGAACTAAAAAAAAAACAGGAATGTGAAGTACCCCTACACGAGAATTGTTCCTCTTTACCTTGGTAATACGTAAGTGCTGGTCTCACTCAATTCTAGTCTTCTCTCTCAAGAAGACCTAAATGAAAGTATTCTGAAAAAAGCTTAACTTCATGTAATAACGATCTTAATTTTGACAGATTTTGAAAAATCTTAAGAAAGCTACTCGGTTCAGAGGTTACGTTCTCATTTAAGAGCGAAATAATCTTTTAAATTTATTTTTCTGTTATAGGAAACTCCGAGACTACTACTTGTTCCTCAGCCAAACCTAATCCTACTAGGAATATAATTTGGCATAATAATATGTATGTATAAGATTGCTGCTTCCAGGATGAGTTGTAAGTTGTCCTTCCCTGTCATTTATTTGAGGCATCAGCCTACAATTTCATTCCCTGCGGACAAGTCAAACTAGCAGAAAGCCACTTGCCCTGGCACAGACAAACTCTGTCCATCTTGACTTTATTTCAGTTTTGAAAGTCCTATTTAACTGTCTGCTTGGTTTATATTTAGCTTCTTACTTATTTCTAGATCTTTGTTGGATTTTATTTGTAGTCCTCCTTTTCAGTTTCTGTATTTTAGATACCATATACTCTAAAGCTGTGAATATTTAACTGAAAGGATTTTCCTAAACCATCTCTACATTTATATTTTTTTCTCATTGCCATATATAAAGGAAACAGTAACAGTCAGAGAGGGAACACTCTTAATGTGCATGCTTTTGCATTCTGTATGTGCATTTGCATACACAGTAAATGATTATTTACCTTCTGTTGGACACTGACAATGGAGAAGAATGAATTCTTATCTTACGTAAGTTTCATCTCTCTCATAAGACAGTTTTATATCCTGCAAAAGACCGTAAGAAATTTGATTTATTTATTCTATAGCTCGCCACAGTATCCATAGGAAGCCAACTCAGGAAAAGGCATTGTTCATGGATAGCTAAAAGAATAGGCTTTTTACTAGCTAGAGCCCTTCCTCTGTGAAAGAATGGCTGTCTGCAGACTTGGGGTGTACGTGAATATTCATCAACATGAGGACTGAGAATTGAGACTTGCAACTCTCTGTAAGGGAAGGGGAAGAACACTATGGAGCTTACAAGGGTTTGGATTAGCCCTTAAGTGGTCTCAGATGCTTCAGTTTATATCTTTGTGACTCCACCTTAACCTGACAGTTGTATCAATGCAGTCTCAGTAGGATACCTCTGGACTCCCTCCTGATTTTGGCCCAATGACTCCAGTAGATGCCAGGATGACTCTGAGCAAGTCTGTAAAGACAGTTACACTATTACAGACCAGACTCCTTAAGTATTATTTGAAAGATTATCATTAATGAGAGGAATTAAATCAATATGTTTCCTGTAGCTAGGAAAACACAATTTTCTTTTGTTTTGGAGAGAGGGGAATAGTAAATGCACAGAAAGATTCCATTTTTATCATCTTTCAATTATTCATTAATTCAACCCCAAAAAAACTGAAGACTTCCAGCTGTAATAATCATAATCACATTCATCACAGTAAGGTCGAGATAAGTTATAAAACATAGTTGGAGAAGCTGAAGGCAGCATCCCTCCTCCATCCCTTAGCCCAACAGCTCCATGCACTTAACGCTGAACACTGTAGGTTTAGCTTGTTTATTCTTTTCTTTTTATTTCCTTGTACGAGCTGAAATTTCATCAGCTGCTTTACACAGGGTAGTCCAAACTGATTGTTTAGAAAGTATTCTGGTATGTGAGCGTTTAACTGCATAAGGACGCTGTGGTTTCTGGGCTTCTTACTGACTCTATTCATCCTCTAAGCTCCTGTGCCAGCAACCAGGACAGAAAGCAGCCATTGCTCCGACAGGAGGGACACAGGAGACCTATCCCAAAACACCAAACAGGCAAGGCAGCGGTGTGAGACCCACATGCAGCATTGCTCCATTTAATATTGCAGCAGGGGAAGCGCACCCCCTCACCAACCATCCAAACCAGCAGGTAGACCCAGGAGTCAGGCAAGGTGGGTTCCTGCTCCTTCAAGCTGAAAGTGGGAACTGAAGGAAGTTGCTTCACCCCAGAGATATTCCCAGTCTGGCACCTCCTGTGTAACAGGATGACACTTTCGTCTTCAATAGCTGTGTCATATGAAATAAGGCCTCCGTTTCCACAGATTTTTCTCACAAGTACTGCATGTACTGGCATTTCAAGAGAAACAAACCACTCTGACATAGCTCTTTTGAGTGCCGTGCTTGCCTTCTGGCAAGGAAAAAGTCCTAAATCTCACCGTACCCAAACGAGGGCTTTTTTTCCCCTCTGAATTTTAATTTCTG
>VXAV01002956.1:212633-229301 GCA_013399715.1 Alectura lathami
AAAAAAAAAAAAAAGAGAACTAATAATTTGTGCAGCCCAAGACAGGAAATGTAAACAACTTTCATTTCTCATTGGAGGAGGCCAGATAGACTGACTTCACACATACAACCAAACTGGAAAGACTGAGAGCTTCAATCCAATCCTTCCATCAAGAGCTTGCAATAAATGCTCCAAAGATTTATTTTTATTCCCTTTTGTGTTTATTAAACTTTTGAGGGCTTCTTCTCCTTTTTTTCTTTTCTTTCTGGTGTTCTGCCCATTCTTTACTACAGCAGCTACAAAACATGGAGTGCCCTTTTTTTTCTCGCCCTCTTTTTTTCCCTCCTCTTCTTTCTAACTGCAGAACATGAATGACCATGTAGTAGGCTTTGAAGCAGCACATGCAAATATTTATAAGAGTAGCTTGATTGTTATTAAATGCAGTTGTTATGCTTTCCATGCTCTGGCAGGGTTCCCTAAACCCTCTAACTATTAGGGCCATTTAGGCTGTTCAGATTTCAGCTCACTGATAGCAAAACCTCTGCTCTGCAAAATGTGAGCTCCTTCCTTCCCCTCTGTGAGTTTTGCTCTCTGACCAATGCATGGGTCCCTATCACAGGGGAGCCCCACTGCCTTCAAGGACATCCAAGTACATAGGTGAAGCAGCATGCTCTGTGCTGCTGGAAGGATGGGCAACTTGCAGCAAGGCTTCGAAGCCAGATGGCACAAAAGCAGCATCCGAGATGCTGTGTGGGCCCCATGGCTAACTCTGGATTTACTTCTATATTGCAGCTTTTATCCTCCAAGCTGCCTTTTCCTTCAACAAGCTAGTATCCATATCTGTCAGCAATCATTTGCTGTTGAGGTCAGGAGGGACACCATGCTGAAAGTACAAATAAAACTGCTGGGAATGCAGTGAATAAGGCTTTTATCTTGGCTCTGGAGCAGCTTTCCTGTCAGAACAGGGTATGTGTGCATCTACAGTGCAACGCAAGGCATGACATCTATGTTCTGTTATTGCACCTGTTTGGGGTGAAGAACCCATGCCAACAACTGGTGGCTGGGCTTCTTCCACTGAATGACCCCTAGATATGTAATTTATCCAAGGCTAAGGGGTGCGGATGATTCAGGATATCACATTACCTGATACCTTTGGTTTTAGTGCACTTGGAAAGCCAACACTTAGCAAGAGAGATAGACAGGTGTCGACAAATGAAGCCAGAGATAACTTCATCATGAAGACAGAATGAGAACAGTCTGGGGATCCAATAGGCAAATAGATCCTTTCCTTTCCAGAACAAGGAAAGACTGAAATCTAAAGCCAGTTTCCCTTTCACCACCAATACTGACTACTGGACCTGCCACCCCAGTCATACGGGGAAGCCCCAATGTGTCTTCACTAAAACAGCACATCTCTGAGTCCTGAGATAATTCCCCTGGGAGAAAAGATGACGAAACCAAACCTCATTCCCCCAGGGACTCCTCCTGCAGCAATTTAAACAGGAATTTCTTTCACCAGTTATGCTAACAGAAGCCAGCTCTGAAGATGTTTTCCTGTTTTACTAACTTCCTACTATATATATGAGCTATATATATTACTACATATTAGCTACTTTTTCTTCTTTGTTATGAGGACCCATTGAGCTCCTGACATTCCGCAGGGAATCCATACACGTAATTATTATGCCATAAACTGGCTGTGAGGGCTCAATAAACGTCACTAGCAGTTTCCAAGGTGCTCAGAGCAAAGATGCCTGGCAGTGCTTCCACAGCACAAATGCATGGTTTATTTTTCTGCCTACGCAGTCTCTGTCAAGCTTCACATGTCCACAAAGTATACACCAGAGAAGGTCCATATGTGCACAGGTTTAGAACAAAGCAATTACCAGACTTTGTGACATATATCCCACTGTTGAACCACTTGTTATTGATATTTTAAAATACAGTAAAATATGTGACAACGTATGAAAAGTAAACACCAGGATGCTCTCCCAACTGAAAAGTTAAGTACAATGAGGCAAAGATGAAATTTTCTGAATATATTATTATGATATGTGTTCCCTACTTAAAATCTGACAAGGAGCTTCTGGTTTTGCTGCAATTTTCTCATTGCCTCACCAAGCCTGGAGCAAATAAAGACTGAGCTCAATAGCACAGTAACCCAGTTGTCTAGTCTCCAGCTACCCAAACATTTAATTCTTCCAAGGCACTACTGTTGCTCTGGGGTTGATGGACTTTGACACTTCTATATAATTCTCTTTTATACTCTTTGTTTCTGTAATTGTGAAAAACATCTTCCAGTGGACTTTGGGTCAAAATGCAGATGGCATTGTAAGGCAATGGAGAGTGCAACTAGCTCCTGGAAAATGACTATCAGGGATTAGGCTGAGTTCACAAATACAGGCTGCAAAATAAAACTCAAATCATTGGTGGTGTCCTAGTAAAGCTGCTGCACTGGATTCTTGGTTCAAAATGGGTTAACTCCTGCCTTTGTGGGTCATTTTGAAGACACAAAGAGAATGGCATCTTGCTACATGCTCCCTGATTTGTGTCACTTCATCTCCAGCAGCATGCTGGAGCTGGATATGAGTCCTACAGCAGGCATCAAACCCTGCCAAGAAAAGCAGCCATTGTCATCTTAAGATTGTAACAATATAAAACGTTTCAGACCTTTGTATTTTTTTTTAATTGTTTTTCTTGGGCTGGGCCAAAACATGTCGCAAGTTAAGCCTTAACAGTATTTACATGCTGCAACTGAAACTGACTGTTGTTCCTTACTTTGGTCTGGAGACCATTGTAAAAAGAACCATAACTTTCCTTTACTACTGAATTGTCCAACTTAACTGAATCTAAGAAGCCAGAAATTCCTCATTTCAACTCTTTTTTTTTTTTTATTTTTCCACTGGATTTCCTCTGTTACCCCTTCACAATTATTCCAATTATTTATTTAGCCTGAAAAATTCATACTATTTGCATCAATTAAAGGAAGATAAAATACATATTTTGAACAATCAGTTATGACTTTTTTTTTGGTCTCTTCTCCATCCTTCTGGTATCATATGAAGATTTTTAAATGTTCAGCAATCTTTCTTTCTTTCATTTTTTTTTTTTTAATTTCTCCTCATATCCTTAGAATGAGATGATGCAATTGGATGTTTTTGGCCTGATTTTCAGAGGTCCTAACTGTTCTTGTGGTCTTTTGAAAATCAGTTTTGGCGCTGAAATGGAGCTCAATCTCTCTTGGCCTGCCAGCTCCAGCTATGGGTGTTGAGACATAGAGAATCTTGACCTTAAATCTTGCCTGCTCCTTGGCTCACCTTGCCCAAAACCGTATAACAAAAATTCTCGGCCATTCTCTGTGACTAGAGTATAGCCACATATATAGAAAATACGAATAATTTAAAAAATCAGAAATGTATCCTCAGGACTGGAGGCCAAGCCACTGAGCTCCCGAGAAAAAGTGAATGACCAAAAAAGCTGAAAAATCACAAAAATCCTCTCTGTGCCTTTTGGTACTGAGTATCATCTCCAGCTTTCATCTAAAACTGGTCTACACTGGGTGTTAGTGCAATTGGCTCCTGTGTTTTCACCCACGGCAGGGGGTTGGACTAGGTGATCTTTAAGGTCCCTTCCAACCCAAACCATTCTATGATTCTAAGAAGTCAGTTATCCATGCAGGCTGTCCTGAGCAAAAAAGTAAATACCTATGGAATGTACCGGAAGAGATCTGAAAGTAAGGCATATAGGCAGCATGCATTAGGTTTAGATCTTCGAATGTGTGCTATGCTAAGTCAGCATAGAGATTTCAAAAACTTTTGTTTTTGCTATTTTACAGCCACAGGGCAGTCATGAGGAAGTTACAAGCCAGAGTCCTGGTCTTTTACAAACTCTCCTGTCCCAGGAACTGCATTCTATCAAACAAGACTAAGTTCTTGCTCCTTTTTTTCTGCAGCTTTTATGCAAGCAAGAACTGTCTTGAAGACTGTTTCTGCTATAAAACAAAATTCTTAAGTATTAACTTCTAGCACAGTCAGACTGAGCACTAAGCCTTGAACCAAATGCCTGGACCATAACCTCTGAAGCTGGAAGAGGATCAAAACTCAACTCCAGTTGCTGAAACTCATAGCTAAAATGAAGGGGGAAACTGCCCAGTCTCTTTTACGAAAGCAAAAATAAACAAAAAAAAAAAAAAAAAAAAAAACACAGANGAGGGGGAAACTCCCCAGGCTCTTTTAAAAAAAAAAAAATAAAAAAAAAAAAAAAAAAAAAAAAAACACGAACAATGAAAAGACAAACCTGGTGTGATCAGTGCCAATGACGCTACTTCTGGGAGATGAGTGTGGGGGCCCTCCCAGACTGCGTCCTGCCACTCTCAGGGTGGACATGTAGCACAGACCTGAACCCCGTCTTTATCTACCTCCCTAGAAAAAAAACAGCTACTTGCCTATTTGCAAAAGCTGAATTAACAGGAAATGAGGGTGAGCTAGCACCTTGCTTGGACCACCTACAATCCCCTCGGATGCATGCTGCTCTGCATATGTTTTCTGCCTTTAAGACTTCTTGAAAATGAATCTCCTGAAGAAAAATTCCATAACATGAACTCACCCGACTCTCCTCTCAGCTTGACTTTAAATCTTTCCAGGTTGTTGGCTTGTTTTCCCTCTTCCATGCTGAAATGCATGGGCTGGGTTAAGCGAACAACACTAATGCATCACAAGAGAGCTATTTCTATTTTCAGGTCTTAATTTTGAGCCGTTGTGCAATGTTTAATTGAGGTAACCCAATTACTTGGGAGTATTCTGGAGAGTGGCGAATGCCAATTTTTCCATTCTGGACCATCTTTCAGCATACACAAATCTCCACGCATTTTAGAAAGCCTGAAAGGTCTGACCCCAACTGTCTTCTCCACAAAGTCCTATTTACACATTTCCTGTCATGCAGAGGAGCCAAAAGGGAATGCAAACACAAACCATACTGCTATCTATGTTACTCAACAAAGAAATCTTAATCTTGTGGCAGATTAAAACGTGTGGAGAAAAGAAACAGCAGAACAGCTCTCTCTGAAACGTAACTCCCACTATAATCTCACTGCTGCTTATGCAATACTTCAGTGCTAAAAACAACAGAGAAAAACACATCCTCGGTGTGTCCTTTGCTCTGGGTCTCACACGTGGGCAGCAGGCCCACAACCATTCATTCCCAACGGGAGCTGACAGATCCCTTTCTGCTGGGAAGACGCACAACAACCTAGTAGGAAGGCTGCAGCATCCATCAACAGGCATTAGTACAAGTTACAAAGGTACCAGAGCCTCTCTGAAACCTGAGTGACATTTTGGTCCTATTGAGGTCACTGACAAAATATTCCCACCGCTTTCAAAAAAGGCAGGAATTTACCCCACACTTGTACATACACAGAGGATTTTCAGCACAAAAAAAAACATCTCCAGCTTCTCTGCCGCCTGTTCTCTGTGGATTTAGGTTGCCAATAAAAGGTCCTTCAACTTTAAGCAGCTATTCTGTGAACATTCAAGGAAGAAGAACTCCTTTCAAATCCCCATTAGGATCCTCTGAATGAGATCCCAGGTTATCATGTATCACCACTGAAATCAAATATGTAAATAGATGTGTGTTATGTTTGGAAAATTCTCAGGTATGTACTTTGCTATTCTGCTTACACTGGAATGTAAGAAAAATACTCCTAGTGTCTTTCATCTCTCTCCATGAAGGGCTGCTCCTCTTTCAGCTAGGAATCATAAGCATGAATTGCAAGTACAATCTCCTATCTCCTCTGAAAAAAAAAAAAAAAAAAAAAAAAAAAAAAAAGGATAAAAAGTAACAACAAAACCTTGTCAGGGAATCTGACCCAACCTCCCTCAATGGCAAAAAAAAGATCAGACTTGTGTGCATCATTTAGCTGCTTATGACTGCTATGACCTAAACCAGATCAGATTAACCTGCCATTGACATGACAGAGCAGCAGCCCTCCTCATTACAAAGACCTTTTTTTCCTCTCCCATTTCCAACCCTTTTTCTGCTTGCAATCTACTGAAGTGGTACCTTCAGAAGTCATCAGTAACCAAAGAACTCTCCATCAGTAGGCTGAAGGGCCTGATAGGATCACAAGCCTAATCGCATTTCTTGGATATCATGCTGCTTTCCACAGGGTGCTACCCAAGTAATCTTGAGTCATTTTTATCTAAAAAAATATTTTCCCTTCTCCTCTCAACAGCAGATTAGGTGTAAGGTTAGATGTATGGGTGTGTGTTTGAGAAAGGGACTATGTAAGTTTTTTGTTTTCCCTCTAAATCCTTCCTCTCCTTGGCACCTTTCTCATGAATTTCACTTGCACTGACAGCCCAGCCAGCAGGATTAAAACTGGCTTCCCGGCGTTATCCCAGTGCCAACTTACTAATGAGCTATATTAAAAAAAAAACATTGTGCAGACATACTTTTATTGAATCCATCAGAATCCATCAAAAAATGTGAAGGCAAGCCAGGTGAAGAAAGCAGAGCTCCTCCAGCTGTGCCTCAGGCAGGGAGGGCAGGGGATGCTGCTCCTCACAGGTGGGACCAGGGAGCCCACCCAGTGGGCAGCAGCGCTGCAAGGGATGGGGATTAAGCCTGACCCCTAGACAAGAGCACAAGCAGAAACCTTCAGTGCGAGAAATCAGGTTAGCATGTTTTCAAGGCCAGCCTCTCCAAGGAAAGGGACTCGATACTTCTTTTAATGTGAGCTGTGGTTAGCCATCGTATGTGTCTGTCTGTAAAACTAGGCCATTCACCAAACATCAGACTGGTGCAGCTTGTAAATCCTACAGCAGACACGCTCATCACAGGCTCCGACTTGTGCCTTTAGTGCTGGATGACTTGAGCTGCACTTTAAGTCTGTGAGTACACATCAGCGTTTTAATTTTCTATGTGGAAGAGCTCCTAATCACAAGTAATGTTATGAAATCCAAGAGGATGGCTGAAAATCCCTAGGATATATCCTCAAGATTATATGCTGTCACGACAAAGCAACACTATACAAAAGTCTTCTTTACAAAAAAAAATGTACCACTGCAGAACAAAGCTGGGCTGGAAAGGAAAAAAAAAAAAAAAACAAGCAAACAACAACAACAAAAAAACTGAAAAGCATTTTGAATTATTTAAAGAACTACTAAGAAAACTTTCCCCAAATCCAATTTTCTCCAGCAGTGTCACAACAACCACAAAGCCGTCATACATGACAAACTCAGTGGTGTTGAAATCAAGGAAATGGCAGTGAAAAGACGTTCTTGGGGCTATTTCACAATTCAATTTAAGCTGTTCATACTGCTGTGTTTATGTGTCTCTCTACCTTAGCACAAAATAATCCAAATTTCATCTCTCTTGTTTTCTAGGCAAATGTTTTATTTTGCCTCTATTCATTTTTGGGGCGGTTCAACCAACTGGAAATGAATGTATGTGAGATGAGCAATAAAATAAGTCTGGGTATTCAGCAGGAGAGCAGGGCAAGAAGCCATTCACTCTGCTGCAGAAAAAGAGAGCAGGCATTTGCTTTACTTCCACACAGTCCTGCTGAAGTCATCTTCCAAGCTTTCCTGAGCAGCCACATGCTTAAAGCTTTCCTGCCTGAGAGTCTCTAGCAGTAAGATCTGAATCTAGCCCTCATGAAACTCCTTGGAGTGAGACCTCACAGGACCAAATCCTTGATGCTTCTCCCACTTGCAATGTGATTTTCATTACTGCTTTCCCAACCCACCTGAGCCCTCTGTTTAGGAGAGATCTCCAGGCGCGAGAGACACAGATGTTACTTTTCATGCCTGTGCTGTCAGTGGCCTTTTGGTTCAAACTCCTAGTGAGAGAGATGGAAACGCATGCCAACTTTCTGTGAGCACACAGATTTACTTACCAGGCTGAGCCTGGCCCATCCATCTCAAGCTAGCTAATAGACAGACACCTGCTTACTAACTCTCTCCAAACCTCCCCGGCCTCGATGAAATTTCAGCCTAGACCCATCCAGTCTCCCCAGATTTTTTCATTGTAAATGGGAAAAGTCTACAGTTCTAACTGACAGAAGTTGGTTAACAAAGATCCCTGGCACAATGATAAATTAAATACAATATCCTATAGAACCCAGCAGGGCAGTGATCTCTGCTCCATCATGGATAACTTTATTGAGGTAGAGATTATCATAAGCAATGTCCTAAGCTAATGCAGAACCTGGAAGTGGTGGCATGCTACTGTCAGAGGTCTGGAGCACAAAGTGCTGCCTGTTATCAATAGCTGCAGAGCATGACATAAGGCAATGTGCCTTCACACTGCTGACTCCTGAACTATTCTCTTCCTATCTCTCTCTTATACAGCCCTCATAACAACCACGGCTGTTAACTGCACATCTATTATTCATTGCAGTTCATGGTAGCTCTTTTGCTGCCTCATCTTGCTTGGAACTCTCCCATCATTTCATTCCTTTAAACCACTGTGCATTCTCCCTTCTTCAATTAATCCCTTAAAACTTTCCTTTCTCTTTAAGCTTGTGATTATTCTTTCATTAGAGCATTTTGTGGTGCCCTCTGAGCAGAGCAAAATTAAATTTAAAACAACAACAACAAAAAAAACCCAGCAAACCCAAAAACCCAGCACAATTACATTGTCACATTCTGTACAATACAATAGTGTACAACTTGAAGGAAACTGAGCCAATATGTAGACTGATAATGAAGTTCATTACATTTTTCTCTCTTTTGGAAGGGAAAGAGAGTAAAACTGACTACAGAATCATAAAATACATGAAATGAAATAGGGTTCTGCATATGAAAGTTGCCTGCGAAAATAGTTTCCAGGTCTATGGTTTTAATTACAAATAAATGAATGGAAAAACAGATTAAAGAATTCGCACAATTGTAACACATCATATTTGGAATTGCAGCATTTTCTTCAGCTACAATAGCATGGAGGCATAATCAAATAAAGTCCAATTGAACTGGATCCAACTTCTCGCTGATGTTTTGGTTTGGTAGACAAGAATCCGAAATCATACTCCAGAGCATTCAGTTGGGAGTGGAACATGAGGTATCTGGCTGATTTTGCAAATCTTTCTCATTTCTTAAGATTTCAGGATTTGCACAGATTAAAACTGTTTATGAGTTCCAATCATTCAGCTCTGCTCATTTACCCTCTCTGTTTGTAAACAAGATTTCAAGCACTGACTGAGCCACCAAACATAGTCTCTTCTGAAGGAAAAGCCTTGCTAGTAGGCAAAGTCATCTGCTTACAAAAGTGAAGTGTGCAGAGGAGCAAAAGTGTTGAAACTCCTTTTGTGCTATTGTTAAGAAACAGTTCATGTTTGCAAACACAATACCCCCTGCAAATCCTAGGGTTTTTCAACCATGGCTGGAGTAGGCCATTTTTTCCC
Source organism: Alectura lathami (assembly GCA_013399715.1). Classification (NCBI taxonomy): domain Eukaryota; kingdom Metazoa; phylum Chordata; class Aves; order Galliformes; family Megapodiidae; genus Alectura; species Alectura lathami. The sequence goes on from VXAV01002956.1 coordinate 222,013, forward strand.
CTTCCTTCCGCTGTTTTTTGTTTGTTTGTTTGTTTTACTACCATGCACACTCATTTTAGCCTGAATAAACTGCCCACGAGCAACTGCTCTTTACACTGTCTTCATGTAAGTCAATTACGCAAGAAGAATCTAGCATGCTGTACCAGCTCATTCAAACTTTTCTTCCTCTAGCCTAAAATCTCCCTAAGTCTCCTCTCCTCCACAGGCCTGCTCTTCATCTCCAGCCAGACTGCAATCTGGTAAATATTACACTTACAAGGTAACAGGTCTGGAATGCAAAGCATCTGAAGCTCAGCAGAGTCTCTTCTTGGCACCTCAATATACGTGCTCTGTTGCCAGCTGCCAAACGGAATTCAACTGGCCTTATTTGATTCAAATGAAGATATTAAATCCCAGGGTCTGTAGCAAAATTAGCAATCAAGACCATAGTTAAAAGAAACGCTTTCAAACCAAGTGCTACTTGTCTATTTAGCATCCTCGAAAAGTGCACTGTCCCATAATATGTTTACATTTTTGGTATCATCCTTCATAAGTATAAGACAAGAGAAGGAAGATAAGGGGTGGTTTGCTGTGCTTTTTCCTCTCATAGAAGCTTTCCCCTTGACATTATCTCCTGCACAGCACAAGGACCAACGCAAGCAAATCCTGACATTTTATCACAGGCTTTACAGAACAATACTATGAGCCAAAGGCCTTTCCTGAAGGGAACGTCTGGCATATATTCGAACACTGCCCTGCTCACTCAGAACTACTCCTCTAGTATTCAGTGAATTAGAGAAGCCAGACTTGAAAGCATCTGCTTAAAGGTATCCTCCACAGCAAAGAAGACTGAGGATGCATCTACCTGGCCTTGTCCTCATACGCAAAAGATACCGCTGATGGTAAGAAATAAGAACAGACTTATAATCCAACAATTAAGTTCAAATCCTCTTTATAACTAAGCATTACGATGTATCATTAAACAACACGGCTTGGGAAAGAAAATTTAAACTATTTCTCACCTGCCAATTTTGGTCTAAATCCATCCAGAGTAGCAGGCCTGATTTTGAAAGATGCTAACTCCAAAGGTCTTAATTCAGGACTGCAAGACCCTCTGCAGCTCTTCTGAATTTTATATTTATTGCTACTAACTTAACTACATGTGTTAGATTCTTGCTGTCCAGCATGAGCTAGGAAGGGAGGATTCTCAGCTTAAAACTTTCCTCTCCCATGCAAATGGCTGGCCATGCCTACATACCAGTACAGACACTGAATTGTACAGCTGGCTACATCATAAAAACTTCTTTAAGGGAGATGTGTCAACTTGTTCAAGAAGCATTATAAACACAGATAGATCAGGATGGGAGAAATTACAATAGTGTGTACAGTTCAAAATGCTTCCAGAATTCTTCCAGAATAGTCAGGTGTCTCGGGATTTTCTCAGTGTCACTGTAACTAAAGGTAAATGGAAATGGATATTCCTCATTTACAGATTACAGAACTGTCCACCTAAATGGTTTACCTGTCTAAAACTCTACACTGATGAATTAGAAGTGCCTGTGAAAGGAGCCAAGACATTTACAAAATAAGCCCGAAGTAGAGGTGTCCAGTATCTCCTGAGAGAAGGTGCTATAACATAACCCATCTTACTCAATGACAGAAACCTTACTAAGCTCCATTTAGCCTATAAAGTGCTCATGTTTGACACTCTAAGGACTCCAGAATACTATGCCTTTCTAACTTAATACTCAGAAGCATGAAAGCCCACTCTCATGTGTCAGACACAGCCAGCCATTGCTTAGGCACTTCTATGGTGTCTGCGCTCTTGCAGGCATGCAAGGATGTAAGACAAGTCCTCTTCCAGACAAGCCTCGGAAAAAAGCCAAAGAGCTGGCAGTAAGTAACTGTGATCAGTATTAGACATATCAGGAAATGAAAGCATCTCTAATGACTCTACTTCACCTCCTCCATATTGATACCAGATCTGGAACCGAGCATCTCCTGACCCTAGTGCAGATTTCACCTCTCAAAATGCAAAGTGGAAAGAAGCAAAATCCCTTTGAATCCAAAAAGACACCAATACTCAGCACAAATGTTTATGCAAGAACAGCTGACTGATGACATGATCTTACCATTGCTTCTCAGACCATGTTCGTTCATTGGAACATTTTTTATATTTTTAATTCAATGCTAGAAATTTTCTTAATATTGATTACTAGAAGTGATTTCCTCCAACAAGCTACTTTTCACATGAAACTACCCTCTTCCTATCTGGTCTAAATTGTAGTCTCCAAGTGTTACTGGACTAAATACATTAAGTGAGAGTAAATAATTCTTTTGTGAGAAAGAATACAGTCAAGTTTTTGAACTTTTAAAGTTCTAGTATTTGTTACTGCTATTACAAAACTTTGCTATTGTAGTATTATATGTATATTAAAGGACATTCTTCTGAAATATTTCAGGCTAACATAATAAGATGATCAAGACAGCTTTCTAAGTCTTAAAACCATCCTGTTTTAAATATTGGTTAATGCAAATCTGGAAAGTTGCCTTGTCTAGAGTAATATCATACACAGATTGAAAAGAGACTTTCTTTTTTATACAGTATATGCAGTTTTTATACTTTAACATTCCAGTGCATGGAATGGAAGACAAGAGCTGGAGAAAAAGGAGAACACAGAAGGGTACAGATTACTGTGACAGCTACTGCTGCAGGAGCATACATGGTAACACAGGGCATTACAGACACTTGACCACCACTTTATAGCATGGTCCCTCCCTGTGGCAGGTTAACACCTAACAGGTAAAGGACAGAGGCTTATACCATAATGGGCATTCCGCTCTTGTCTGTACTGACATATTCATAGCTGAGTGTTCACGTTTGCAAGACTAGTCTCATTTTCTTGCACCTAAATGGAAAAGCTAAACGGATCCAGCTGGATCTTCCAATGTGTAAGACAAACATCTTTCACCAAGACACTAAGAATATCAGTCACTAGAAGTGTGGCAACTGGCTTCAGATTCACCTACAGAGGACTGGCTTTTATATGCACACCATCAAGACTGAGTTTCTGATCCCTTATTATTGTTGTGTTGGTAGCTATCATCACCCACTGACCAAACCTTCCTCACACCGCAGGAGATGTCACCACAATAAAGCTGCGGGCAGAGCAACCAGGGGTACCTGAGTAACAGGTACAGAAACCATGAGCCCCACAGGCAGGCTCACAGAAACGCCAAGACAATGAAATTACACCCAGGCCCAACAAATGATGACTTTTGGCTGCTGGTCCTAATAGCGGTTTTTGCTCAATTAATGTCAACCTTTTATTCTACCTGAAATTTCACCTATTCTGTTTTACTTTCTCAGTCTGTCCTCCCCTAAACAATAGTTGCAAAAAAATTAGCTTCATATTTACAAGCAGCTTACTTTCTGTTTTCTTGGGAATGCATAAATGTTTGAGACAAAATTCGCTAGAGAAAGAGGCATACATACAGACTGACACACACACATATATAGGCACACAAAGAAACCAAAAATATAAAAGAATATATATTTCAGACTAACAAGATCATATCCAACTAAATATTAGAAAAAGATGTTCTGACCATTTATGATTCAAAAGGATCCAAAACTAACGCAGACTCCAGACAGAGATCACATTCAGTGAAAGAACTCCATGAATTGCATCATACAACACCATGACTGCGATAATGAATATGGATAGCAATTACAGAGTAAATGTCTGCACTTCTTAAAGATCAAAACAGACTAGGAATGCATCAGTGGCTTCTCAAAATAACCTAAAGAATGATTTTCAAATACATTAGTTCAAAGAAGCATGAAAACTATGGTAGCGTTTCACAGCAAGTTGTAAATTTTCTGCTCTATATGCATTATTAGTCACACTTCCTACTGGTAGGGTTCTGCAGGTATTCAGCTGACCTATGCCTTCAGAAGCAGGGCTCCAGAAATACACTTCATTGCTTTAGTTGCATGGCACTGGCTCAAATTACACAAAATACTTAAGCTTCTAAAGAACCATATTCAGAAGGAACACCATGCTGGAAAGTAGGCTGTGAAACAGGGAACTTTCCAGAGGGTTTGTTGTTGAGTTTGGGTGTTTTATTTTGTTTAAAGTAGTGGTGGTATACCCTGGAGTCAGTGTCCTAAATGCTGATGTAGAAGAACATGAGAGTGATATACCACACATATTTCCATGAAACACGTTATGCTTCTTGCAGTGTTCTCCCTCCACCCAACCCAAGGCTGACTTACTACCGCATTACAGAGGTGGAACTTCAGAATTCATGAGGAAGGTGTCTGCATAATCCACATGAGAATTATGTCTATAATCATGAGGAGGTGATGCCTTATTTCTTGCTTCATCTATTGAACACACACCTAATATAACACTATAGCATGACACTTTCAAGTAACAAGTATGGCACACCAGCTAACCATCCTATAGCCAAGTCAGGCAATGAAGAAATATTTCTCATTTTTGAATTTACACAAAAACGGCAATTGGTTGTTTTGCATCCACAAAAGCTTTACTGGAATCTAGAAGAAGCAAAACTGTAATAAGAACTAAATGTAAATATTAAAATGACTGAGAAAATAATCAAAAATACTGGCTGAATTGCAAGGACAATGCAAGAAAACAGGGTATGGCAGATGAGTTCTCACTGCAACATTGCAGCAGAAACGTGCTCTCAGACTACAAAGAAAGGTGAAATTAAGTCTTCTATTACAGAAATTAGTTAGGATCACACGAAGAATCTTTATTTTAGTGCTGGACAACTCTTTCTACTAGGAGTGTTGTAAAATGGACAGAAGTCTGAGCGGAGATCTATAGGCTCCAGAGTCTGATTAAAGAAAACTGGCTTCAGAGTCTGATTAAAAAAAAAGAGTAGTTACAGAACTGCTGCATTGCTTTTATTGGCATTCCTGGCCTCCTGATGATAAGTACTGAGAAGGCAATTAGGTGGACCAGAAATAGTAAAGTGAAGTGAAAGACCCACCCCACAAAAACACAAAAAGCTTATGATGCACATGAGGCAAATTTAGCGTCTCCTTAGACTCTGATATTCAGTGCAGTTTTCTTGGTTTGACAGGGTTCCACATCTCACCTAGCTGTAGCTGGCAGTTAAGTGTCTGTTCTAAATTAATAACCCAGGTGGCCTCTAAATGTAGTGGGAACAGCAACTGCTAAAAACTTGTGTACTTGGTCTTTACAAGTAGACTAAATGAACACACCAGCAGTGGTGGAGAGAGACCAAAAGCCAAGCAGATCCTCTGTAACCTCAGCTTCTTGCTGTACGTACTCTAGTACGGATGTAGCTGAGCTCTCAGCAACACTGTCTAGAAGGAAGGAGTAACCAGTGACTTCTCACGACAAAACACCTGTAAGTTTTGGGGAGATTACTATTTTTCTTTTCCTGTTAGTGTTGATTACAAAAGCATCCTTGCCCCTGTGTATAACATGGTGAAGAGTATTGACACATACTCAAGTCCTCAATTACAATAAAGTTCACAAAAATATCTCAATTTAAGAGGTGCACAAAGCACTGCATGAATGATTTTAAAACAACTTCACTGCTAATTAAAATGGTATGATCTTCTTGAAACAGTATCACAGCTATATTCACCTGAGGGTGAAGCTGGCCCCTACATAATATGCAAGTAAAACTCCCACAGATTAAAATGGATGTTACAAACAGACACGGTTATTAAAGGCAGGGAGGAGCCTATGGTTAGGTGTTAACATGTCCATTACAAATCCCTGTTCTCTAGGGCTTATAATCATGCTGTAAACATTCATAATTAACCACAGCACACCTACCCTCAATGTTCGCCACTTATAAAAATTACAACTGTGCAAATGCCTTCAAAAAGCAATCAAAAGAAATGCTGTGCAAGTGAGCTGGAAGCAGACTCTGCTCAGCTGAAATAAATCAGGGTAGTTCTGCAGTTCTCATGCAAACTGCATGAAGTTACGGGAACTAGGGATCCAGTCTGTACCTGTTTAAGTTCGTTTTGAAAATCTGTTAGGTGAACAATACCTGCTTATGATAAACCACAGCTCTAGTTAAATTGTGGCACTTCTTGCTTAAAGCACTTCAAACACGTAATGCCCTCTTCCCCCTCCAAAGGATGGGGAGAAGGACACAGGGGATATAGTAGGGGACCAGTGAGTCTGAACCAAAAAGGAAGAAAGAGGAAAGGTAGAAAAGGTGAACGCATCTATGAAGTAGCATAGTCCATGGGATCTAATGCAGGCTACAGGAAAAATGGTGCTCAGAAATCACTGATAATCAAGGGTGTGAAGCACCACTGTTCTCAAGACCTGGGCCAGGTACTGTGCTGACATAAATCTCAAACGGTCCCTATCCAAAGCAGCAAAGCCTGAAGAACTCAGCATATTCTGTTTCTCAGAAGTATCAGCTGTATGATCTGGAATAGCAAACCTAGCCATGTTGGACACTCAGTCAGATAGCTGACACTATTTTGTTTTGATTTCTTAAAGGAGCATGAAAAAGTTGCTCTCAATTCATTTGGTTAATTCAAAACAGGGGCATGAAGAAAAATGCTTACAAGTTATTTCTCCATTCTTTTCACAGCTTCCATTTTTGAAAGGGCATCAAGTCCCAATTCCATCTGAAAAAGGGAACAGTATTGAAAATGTAAGGTGAGGTAAGAGCTGATGTTTGTTCTTATAGGTTCCTGTAAGGATCTGTAGAAATCCTCAAGTAATAGATACTAAAGAATGCTACCCAATATGCCTTGGATTGATTAAAAAAAAATATAGTGTGATGGTGACACTATTCAAAGTAACTTCCACACATAGGAAGTCAGTTCACTGTTTGCAATTTCCACAGAAGGGATTCCTGAGGTCTGTCTCACTTCTCCAAGTGCTGAGCAAGCTACAAAACCAATGAATGGAGAATTTGGTGAACAAGGGCTGCAGCACATGGTAAGAAATGACATGCTCATGCTGTGCTTAGAGGCAGAGGCACCAGCACAGGCATGATACACAGTAAGGCAGTTCAGTTTCAGTCCTGCCATCCATCCTCCTACCCTTACACAAACAATGCAAGGCCAATGCACTCCTTTGGGTGCAAAGGACTGTGGGCACCTGCACCATTTTCTTCACTTACCTGAAGTTTTGAAAAGTTCTGCCACAAATCAATACATTAGTCTTTATCTATTTTAGTGTCCCTTATTGCTTCTACTACCAATTACATCTAAGGAAATAGAACATAGTCTCACACATGCAGTATCAGAAAGCTGAGTTGGAGCACATGCT
>VXAV01002956.1:229362-248518 GCA_013399715.1 Alectura lathami
GAAAGCTGAGTTAGAGCACATGCTATCTATATGTATATATAAAAAAAGGGAAGATAAGAAGTGAGGAATTAAAGACCGAACTAGAGTGGAAAGATAATCAAATGAACTATTTGTTAGCACCTGCAAGAAAACAAGAAGTTGAGTAACAGCTCACATGAACTTGTCAAAAGCAGTTAGTGTCCAAACAACCTGAAATGCCTCCAGGACTGGATAACAAGCTTTGCAAATAGTGGAGAAACCACAGATGACATTTATCTTGCCTTCAGTAAGTTTGGATACTGACATGCCCATTAGCAAATGGGGGAAATAGACAAAGGAAATACAGTAGGCAGGCTGCAAGACTGGAAAACTGGACTGAGAAGGCAGTTATCAGCAGTTCCTAGTCAAAGCAGAAGCATCTATCCAACTGAGTGCTGCAGAGCAATAAACACAGACTAGCAAGCAAATTTGGGTTGCTCAGCCAAAACAAGAGAAAATTGAAGGTGCTGCAATAAAAGAATCTTAAGCTATGTCAAAAGCTGCTGCAAAAAGCAGGAAAATGACCCATTTTCCACGTCCATGATGGATGAACCATGAGCGGTTCGGAGCTGCAGCAAGTAACATCTGTGCTAGGTGTCACAAAAAACATTTGGACATTGGGATAATGAAGCACTAGACTTGCACAGGGAGGCTGTGGTAGCAACTGGAAGTGTTTAGGAAAAGGTTACACAAATATCTGTTTGGAATATCCCGGTGGCAGTCTACACCCTCTTACAATACAGAACCAGCCAAGCGGCCTCTTGAAGCCACTCCAGCTCTGCGTCTCTTCTGTGACAACGAGCTGCTGGCAAACAGCTCACATCTCTGAACAAGCTTTATGAATGCATCCATTGATACCTATGCACATCAGATATATTTATGCAAAGTAATTCAGGAATGTATGTCATTAGGTCAGGTCCCAGAGCGTACAGATCAATACATCAACTCCACTAACATCAACAAAACCTGGCCCCGTGTGCAGCAAGGAAATAACAGCTGTGAGCACAGAGCTGAAGCCGTCAGGCACAGAAAGCTCCCATGACAGCCCACATGGAGGAGAGGCTTCTCAAAACCTTTCTGTGGGAATGACTTGTACATGCTATTAAATAAAAACATACAGCCAAACTTAAACATTTAACATTTCCTGTGTAATCCGCTCAGAAGTCTGCAGCAACTGTCCCGCAACTAGCTAGCTAATAAACCGTAACAGCTCCTTGAGATAAGGAGATAAGCCCTGTGTTAAAATAATTTATACCAGGATATTTGAAATGTGTAATAATGCAAATATAAAGAGCAAAATCTCTGTGGTATTAATGTTAAGTTCATGCTTAAAACAACACCTTATATAATTATGACTAATACTCCATTCCCTGGTTTTGAATTCCCCAAACTAGGATGCTACATTCTACACTGCCTTCCTCCACTGGTGATTCATTATCTTGGGTTAGCTTGTTAAAGGAGAGTTATATTCAGTGCAAAGAGTGATGGTGAAGTTTTAGTAAAATTACTATGATATGTTTTTTCCTTAGTCTTTGGCTTTATTTCATCCTAAACTTTGAACTTGCTGCTTTTGATGATGTACATTTCAAGTTTAAAGCGAAACAGGCCAATAGCTGAAGCCAAAAGTTTGACCTCCAGTACAACTGCTGTAATCTTCTGGGAAAATACCCTCTTGACTAATTTCTCTTTTCAGACTCACCATGCTGCCAATGAGAAATAAATTATTGGAGCTGTAAGGTCATGATTAATGATCAGCCTTGAAAAAAAGCAAACAAAAACCAACAAAACAAACAAAAAAAACACAACTAGCACTGAATGACACACACAGTTTCTCCATTTCTCATGCATGATCACTTCCTAGATAACCATGCTGGACTAGCACAACCATGAGAAGATGAACACTCTCCCATGAAGACATATTTAAGCTGATATTAAAAGTCTTGGTTTCTGAGCACACATGCCCTTTGCAGCGTAACGGATTGCACCATGGAGCACCCTTATCTGACTTGTAAGTTCAGACACAAAGGTCTATAGGGCTGGAAGAAGTATGGTGAGACAAACAGCGCCTCTCACAACGGGCTCCTGATACCTCACTGCAGCTTGAGCAACTACTGTAACACAAATATTCCAGCAGTCTTCACTTTGCCTCAATTGGATAGCGTTGTTAGATGGATGCAAAATGTTTCTATCAAGAAATATTTGGCTGTGCTTCCACCAGAGTGAAATGATCCCTGTAAATACATGGACAAATTGTGGCTGGCCCTTGGCTCCACACATCAGAAAACCTTTCTGTCCGCAGCTGCCATATGGGGTGAAAGTTGGCTGATGCACTCGTAGAACCAGAATGGGAGCAAAGAAAAGGATCTCTGTCACAGGAGCTGTGGAAAGCCCTGACTCATTAAACGTGGGCAGCTACAGCTGCCCCAGCTGGATTGTTCCTACCCATGGATGTTTTACTTAGCACCTTTCAATAAGAAGGAAAAAAATAAAAAATAAAAGAATATCCAGAGTGAAGTTCTTTCTCTTTTTCCACTTTTCCAGCATAGAAAAACAAGCCTCCTTTCACATCATTTTTTAATTTGGTGACATCAATAAAGTTTAAATTCCTTGTCAAAAGTGATGAGAAAATTATTAATGACCCAGCATAGCTGCCAATGCCGTTGAACTAAGAGTGCTTGTGCCTACCTGCTCATCTGTCGGCACCCAAAAACAGCACCACTGTTTTGTAACGCTGAATGTAAGATGTGCATTCTCATATTTACTTGAGGCTAGCAAAGTCTCTAAAGCAGAAGGATCCCAGGCTCTCACAGCCCTTCCAACTTCCAGACAAAAACATGAATTCTTACCAGAAAGACCCTGATGGAGAAAATGCTGTTTGCACAGCACAGACATGATGTATTCACTCTGTGTGGCATTGGCTGCTTTTGGCCAAGGCAGCCATGGGCAATTTTGGGGCCCAACCTGAAGAGCACGAATTGCATCAATCCAGTCTGGAACTGTGTAAAGCCCAGCTCACCACATCCAGAATTTCACAAGAACAGGTAAACAAAAACTCTTCCCTGTATCAAAGAAATTTTTTCTCCCTCCCTGCTTCATCATGACACCCATGCTGTGTTCTGCTCTGAGAAGGGTTCCCATCACTGTTGGTGCTAGTGTAGCAATCAGTTCCTCTGATGAGTTTCTTTTTGTCACCACTGGTTCTGTCAGTTGTGAGTTTAGCTCAAGCCAGGAGCCCCTCATCATTTGCTGACTTTACTCAGAGAACGCTGACAGATGTAGGTATGTCAGACCTGGAGGCAGATTATAGAAAGCATCCTCTGTAGTGGTCATTTTCACATCAGGACCTCTTGTAAACCATGTCTGTGAGGAAACCATGGAAGAAGACAGATGCTTCCAAACTTCTCAGGGGCTTAGAACAGAACTCTCCTTGCTTGTGTATTTCTGAAGATCCCAACAGTGGAGACCAAGGAATTGAGTTTAATTGGGTTTTACTAGGAAACTTGCAAAATTTCTTTTCAAAGGACATCCCATTAAATAGAGGATTTGCAATGCTGCTGACAGCAACCTGTCTGCAAGTCATCAAATACAACTACAGTGCTGAAGCACTCCTCCTGCCCAGCACCTCACCTCAGTAAAAGGGCTCAGATATCCCACAACTCTCTGGACTCCAAAACCAAACCCACAAATCCAAATTTCCCCAGAACTTTAAAAAGGAATGTGTGCACATGTATGTGTGTGTGCATGTATGTGTATATATGCGCACACACACACAGAGCAATCAGAACATTACAGTATGCATCCCATCCTGAATATGATGAAGCAGGATAAAGCATAGACCTAGATCCTATTTGTAACACAAGAATTGAATATGCACAACTATACAAAGAGAGGATTCACTGGAGGTCACAGTGATGGTTGCCAGGCACATGGGAGTGCCCATCATCCCTTACTCAAAATAACACACATAGAAACTCAGTCTGTGCTGGATAATTCAGAGCATTTGTTCATCTATTACTATTTATAAAGGAAAGTAGCTCTTTTTTTTTTTTTTATTAAAATGTAATTAAAAAAAATAGCAGGCCTGAGTGCTGAGCTATTCTAACTGGAAGATATAAAGGCGGTCAGGAGATTTCAGTGTTGCCTTGCCGAGTGGAAGAGATGAAAGCGAGTCCCACGGCACAGGCTGGGCTCCTCTGGCCCCACCTCTGCCAGGAAGCGCTCCTGTTCCCCTGGCAAGCCATGCAGCTGGCTGCCTCCTGCTCAGCCAAGGGCCCAGGGAACAGAGTTTCCAAACTATTCCCTGGCTGGAGGAGGAAATGAAAGCAAGTCATTTTCAAGAAAAGCAGGTTGGGTTGTCCAACTCTTGCACTCCGGGGAGCAAAAAAAGGAGAGAAAAGAAAAAGGAATTATACAAGAAGTAAAAGTGTAATGGAGAAGGAAAGGCAAAAGAAAACTGTAAATTTTTTTGCACTGTGGAGAAGTCAAGATTCACAGACTGAAAGCATCTTTAAACAATTAAGATAAAGACAGTGGGTAATAGATGAATGTTAGAGACAGAGGGAAGTGAAAGTTTTTAACCACATTAAAATCATGCAATCTTCCCTGCTCCATAACAGTAATTGCAATTAAAATGATTTACACCCTGCTCCAGTGTAAATCAGAAATGGAAAAGCACCTCTGTTCGGGAGAACTCTCCAACCCGCAGAAGTTCATGCCACTAGCTGCCAGGGTGCAGGAAGTGCACACCTGTCTGCTCAGCTTTCGTCTCTTTCCTCTGCTTTTCACTCTATCTGGCTTAGGCAGCTTCCCATCAGCTCCTCTCTGGAAATCTCTTTAACACTTCACAGACTGCATGGCTGCTTGCTGAGGCCTGAGACTACTACGGAGATGGACAGAGAGGGGTTAGGAACTGCAGAACAAACAGAATGGTACAATAGAGCTTGAAGGAGCAGATTCGGAGCTTCACATACAACTGGCACCAAATCAAAGTACAAAATCCTGGCTATCAGATAGAAGATTAATTTTGAAATGCTGGTTATTCTGTTTTATAGAGTAACCTGTCTAAAACAGACTATTCCCTGAAGATAAAGCTGACTCCAGTTTAGCTTTAAGAGGACAGACTCATAGAGAGCATCAACCTTACTATTTAAGTACAGGCAATCCTAATTCCAAGGCCTTTTGACTGATTCCTACAAACTAGGATGAATTATGATCCATCCTACCATCTTCAGTATGTGTAACACATTCTTTATAGACTAAGGGCTCAGACGTCTGGCTGGGACAGTTTCTCCACTGACTTCTTCTTTGTGACACTGAGTCACTACCTTGTGCTAGTGAACTTGGAAAAGAAACCCCCAAACATTATTTGTTTTCCAAATAGATAATAATTCTTGCAACAGAACTACCCTCACCACCCTCCTTTGAGAGGAGAGCTGCTGACTGACTGAGCACTGCACCATCTCCACCTGATTCCCAGCCCAGAGTCAGGAGCTACATCTCTCCCACCAGCACAAGGCCAACCACCGTAAGTCGGGCCTTTACATCTCCTTCTCGATGAGGTATTCCAACTCTCTGACCAGCTGGTTTCTAAAGACTTTTCATTTTAGGTATGTTAGGTGTCTGGCCAAAAGGCCCAATGCTGCAACATAACCACACTTCAACAACTAAGCACCTTCAGGAACACAAATGTAGGTATCAGTTTACTTTGAAGACAGAACTGAGGTCCTTTGGTTACCCAGATCCAACCTGAAAGATTCATAGCTTAGGTAAAACTAATCACCTTATGTTCTGTGCAACATAACAAAGTCACTACGCATTGCACGTTCAGGTTTAGTATTTTGAAGGAGACAGTCACAAAAAGATAAATACAATGATGAGCTGAAAAGGTTGGAGAGAAGTATTCACCGAGAAAAGCGGAAAGGATTATGGACAAATGATTCGCTTCCTGGGCTTGCAGAAATTACACAATCCCACAATCAACGAGTAAGAGCTCTCAGGACAGAAAACTGTATGTGACAGAAACTGCAACTGTTGGAAGGTAAAATTAAAAAAAAATCAGCAATATACGACAAGTAAAAGTCATAGCTGCTGAGAACCACTATACATCAGAAAATAAGAACTGCAGATAACAAAGGACAAAATAAAGTAGGCATAAGAGTTTCATGGCCAAGAAATGTAAAGATGACATTTACATAATGTGACATTCATCCAGTACCAGATAAAAAATGTTGAAGTTAATAGCACAGAAATAAGAATTATACTTCTGTAGATAAAAAGCCATGTGGCCATACAATGAAAAGATGATTTTTTTGTTGTTGTTGTCACAGCAGCAACTCAAAGGTCTTAAAACAACAGCTTCTACAACCAGACCAGTGAACCAAGCAAGATCAGGTAACCTGCATCAAGACTATGTAAACAGCTGTCAGAGGAACTATCTAAATCAGTAAAACTGGCTTTCAATAGATCCCAAACACTGCATAGCATCTTCAGGATTATAATTAAGGAATATGTTTGCTAATATATACTGCCTAAACAGGGTAGCCCATGCTATCTCACATACACAGTCAGCCCTATACTGATCTTAGACAAAAGATGCAAAGCACAGGAATGACAATCAACTCACAGGAATTAAAGGAGTATAAACAACATGAAAACAGATCCCATTGGTCTTAGTGAGCCATACCAGTAGTCCTGTTGATAAGACAACTGTTTTAATATAACATACTTGTGTAGCTGTAAGACATTTAAGCTGGTGTTACATGATGATTTCATTAAGAAACAGGAACAGCAGGACATCAACATGGCCATGCAGTAAAGGAATCAAAGCCTTACTTTTTTATGAGACTCAAAATATAATGAAAGACAGGAAACTGCAATTGAGAGACAGGCTTCTAACAAGGTCCCATAAGGCTCATTTTACAGTTCTTTCCTATGTAATATTTTTATCAGTGACCTGGAAGGGAACTAAGCCATTATTAACCAATTGCAGTTGAAATAACAATAAGGATGTGACAAATAAAGAAGATGATGCACCACAAATACAAGTGACTTGAATTGCCTGGTATGCAAAGATATGAAGATGTAGATGTCAGTAGAATTGATATAAAAATATAACCCTAGCAAGAGAGGATTGAGATCATATCTACAGAGTATGGGATTCCATCCTGAGAGTCAGCACCTCTGAAAAAGATTTGGGGAGGAGGCCCTGGTGGATGTTTAGCCAAACATGAATTTTGATCTCTCCTAGCAGAGCTCCTAGCAAAGCTACTGCTGAAATTAGCTGTAGAAACTGTGGAATAATGAATAAGGGTAGAGAGGCTATAATAGGCATGTGTTTGATAACAGCAAAGCCACTGCTGAAATACTCTGTAACACTGTTGACCACAATCCCAGCACTATATGAACTCAGCCAGAGGAGTTTCAGAGGGAAGCTGTGAGAATGACTATAAAAGGGCTGGGAAGCATCTCAAGGAGCACAGCATATTAAAAACTAGCTCAATCAAAGTCTATGGATCTAAAACATACCCAAAGCTGGGTAAAACAGCCCACACTGAGCTCCTGGCTGCCCCATTTTATGGTCCCTGAAATGGGATCATTGCCCATCCACCAAACTTCCTTCTCCTGCAGGTGCCTACACCACGGATACAAATTTGACAACGGCCTCCCAAACATCAAGTGATATTTAAACCGTGTTAAAGGCTAGATCTTGAAGCTCAACAACTTAAAACACCAATACGCTCATTTCAAATGAATATAATTAGTCACTGGAACAATTTACCAAAAATTCTGTGAAGATCCTTTCAAAAAATAATGAATTCCGGGAAATTCTATGGTCTGGAAAATACACCTAGGGGGACTGCAAGACCATAATGGTGGCTTCCAGGTATTTAATTTTTCAATGCCCATTCTACAATAAATCAAAGCCTCTCAGAGCAACATGGGCCTCATCCTTCCTAAAGCACAGTACAGAATCAGTCATCCAATAACCCCATGCAATGCTACAGGCTTTGGGCAGAGTGCCTGGAAAGCTCTGCAGAGGAAAAGGACCTGGGGATGCTAGTTGACAGCAGGCTGAATATGAGCCAGCAGTGTGCCCAGGTGGCCAAGAAGGCCAATGGCATCCTGGCTTGCATTAGAAATAGCGCAGCCAGCAGGACTAGGGAGGTGATTGTCCCCCTGTACTCAGCACTGGTGAGGCCGCACCACGAGTGCTGTGTTCAGTTTTGGGCCCCTCACTACCAGAAGGACATCGAGGCCCTGGAGCGTGTCCAAAGAAGAGCAACGAAGCTGGTGGAGGGTCTGGAGCACAAGTCTGATGAGGAGTGGCTGAAGGAACTGGGGCTGTTTTATCTGGAGAAGAGGAGGCTCAGGGGAGACCTTATTGCTCTCTACAACTGCCTGAAAGGAGGCTGCAGTGAGGTGGGGGTTGGCCTATTCTCCCATGTAATTAGTGATAGGACGACAGGTAACAGCCTCAAGCTGCACCAGGTGAGATTCAGATTGAATATTAGGAAAAACTTATCCTCTGGGAGAGTGGCCAGGCATTGGCACAGGCTGCCCAGGGAGGTGGTGGAGACTCCTTCCCTGGAAATGCGCAAGAAACACATAGATGTGGCACTTAGGGAGACGATTTAGTGGGCATAGTGGTGTTAGGCTGACGGTTGGACTAGATGATCTTAGAGATCTTTTCCAACCTTTGTAATTCTATGATCAGCTATGAGCAGACACCGAATGTACTACCCCAAGCAGCACGTCTGCTTCCTCCTAAAATATATATCCATGTCAGTTGAGAAGTAACATTGAGGTTCACTCAAAAACCAGCTTGCAGGTCTGGCTGTCACTATGTTAAGGCACTTCACACTTTGTGACAGTGCAATACTGCCTTAGATTAAATAAGAATCAAGCCCTTTGGTTTCATATCCCACATCAAACTGTTTGGGGTGAAATCTTGCCCCAACATAACATAGGAAGTGTCAGAATAGAGACTATATTCTCTGTAAGTTTTCCCTCTTGCCTCTTTTTAACTTATTTTAGACCTATACAGGCTGATGAGTCTTCCCAGGCTTTGAAAAATCCATAGCAGTAGTATAAACATGACACAAAACAGCATCCAGGACATTTCTAATCGGCAAAGCAGATTTACCTGACTCATGCTTGATCTGAATAAAAGGCTGGGATTCTGAAAGGAACAAGCAGGAGTGAAATTCCTAGCTCCTTTAGGTGCTTCTTAAAACCCAAGCCACAATGATGGTTCTGCTTGCCTAAACAATCACTGCAAGGACTCCAGTTTCAACAACACAAGGAAAAAGTCTGGAGTGGCTTTACCAACTCAAAATTAAATTGTTCCAACCTTTCAGCTACGCAAAAAAAAAACGTACCTTGGAAGTTAACTCATTATTTCAGGAGGCATTTTGTGACATATCAGCTCAGAGGGGCTTTACGTAAAACCACATGCACTTTCATGCTATCAGCACAGCTCTTGTTCCTGAACTACCTGGCTTTCCAGCTTATAAACTCAGCATTTATCATGCAGCAAATTGACTTTTAGAAGTTGTTTTTGTGGCTCTGGCACTACTCAGAACTGACTTTCAAGATTTTATTGATAACATAAAAACACCTTGTTGGCTTAGGCCTGATCTTTCTTCACAGTCCACTGCTCAGGGATCTGCCACATTATTATTCACAGCATTTAGAGCCTCCTCTGCTCTGGGCGCCGAGGTCTGATTTTCTCCCTGTTTTGGATGTGAAGTGATGAACTTCCAGACAAAAACTCACTGTGGGGAGGATGATAAAGATATATTATGGCATGTTTATTTGCCAAGACCTTTGCAGTCATATGGTCATTTATTTTAGATAGGGGGAGGTGTGGAATACCTAAGAAGTACAGGACATGAACTCATGCCTCCTTTTCTGCAATTCTTGCCATATTGGTGCCATATGCTGTTCCCAGATGACATTTGCCATCGAATGCTTCTATCAATAAGCTACCAAGGTATTTATTTTTGAAGTGATTTTTTTTTTTTTTTTTTTGCAAAGTCTTATGCAGAAGAACATCTCTGGTGGGAACTCAATAAAAGGGAAAGCACCACATTAGAGTAACAAGTCCCAATATATCTTGAAGATGTGGCTGTTCTCTGAAACAAAGGAACAGCTCTTAATACCTGATCCAAAGACTTTTGCAGTCAATGGAAAGACTTCCAGTGTTTTCAGCAGGCTTTGGACCACAGCCCTTAATCTGGGGAACATACTCTCAAAAGGCAGAAAAATTGAAAGGTTTGGCTGTATCACATGTATAGTTGGCCTTGTGGCAAGTGTGCATTAGGCAGATTTCTTTCCAGACTCTACCTCAACAAATACACTTTCAGCCAGAGAAAATTAAGTCTCCCAATAAAGCGGGTAAATAATAGGACTCCAACTTGGAAGGAGGTAAGTTCCTTCAGACACATGATAGTGTTGTAACTCAGCCTCTGGCCACCTTTATAAAGATCTCTTTTTCTAGATCCTTTTGGGGCTCTTTTCTTCCCTTCAGCAATGGGGACATGAAGTTTCCAAATACATGGCTCCTAGCATCGAGGAAAATGTAAGCTGGTGTGGGGAATCCAGACTAAGAGAGGGAGAGACAGCTCAGACCCTCAACAATCTGCTCAAATCCATCCTAAATGGGACTAAGCTGCTTGCTCAGCTCCCTTGCTTTCCAAACTGTATATCCTGGCAGGGAGCCTCTCGGTTCCTATCACCCCACCAGATCAGAGCAGCAGATTTATTTTCATGAAAGCTGGAACTTGTTCCTCACTTGCAAACCTAAAGCTGTATGTACTGTCTACTGCAACAGCCTGCCATTATATGCTAGGTAAACATGCAACAAGCACCACAATTGAAACGTACAGGCATCTTTCAGCATACCTCAATGTTGAAATGTGGCTACTTCACTTCCAAAGCGTGCACTTGGGGAAAAAAAAAAAAAAATTGATATAGAGCAGTGATTGGCACAAGACATATATAGCTTTTGCTCTGCCAGGGAAGCCCAGAGCCAGCTACAACAGCCAAGAAAACTGGGCTGGATCTCTCAAAGGCTGGGTGAGAATGAGAACATCAAAGATCTGCATGGATCCAACACATCTCCAGGCAGACTAAAATGTCCTATCATGTTGCAGAACACAATATACTGCTTATCACTCCCAAAGGGCAAATATCCCCTATGGAAGCATTGCCTGTAGGCATATGGATAAAGAAATAAACTGCCAGTATCATACGCGTCAGTGGATCTGACCCCAGTCTCCATAAATTTTACTTACTGGGTATTCATGGAGTGATACTACCCGGTCAACAGAACTGACCCCTGCATCAATCCCTTGAAGCATGACAGCTAGAACTGCAATGCAAATGGAAGGGCTGCTCCCCTGCTGCTGCATTCCCAGGGCAGCAGTGACACCTCCCAGTTTTGCCAACCTGGCCCAGCCCTGGAAGCATGCAACATTGGGATGAGAAGCAAACTGCCAGAGGCTCTGGTGAGTACTGGACTCCGATGACACCATGCCTGCCAGCCTGTTCTGCCATTATTTTAACTCAACATTGCATCCAAAGAGGGCAGATTTGCTGCATCGTGTTATATGTCACTTGAGAAATGAAAAGTTCTGCATAGGTTATCCTTCCCTAGCACACATCTGGATGGTCCACGAGAAGTGCTTCATCACTGCTCAACCCCAGAAAGTCAATTTATACATTCTGTCGGACAATGCTCGCCCATATAAGCAAGGGCTACTCTTTGGCCAATTTGAGGTATTGGAGATCATCTGTAAGCACAAAGGCAGGCTCAGATGTATTAAGTATTAGTGCCAAGAAGCCTTCATCAAGTATGGGATTGCTAGGTATTCTCTGACCCTTTCAAAAGAGTGCTGCTGATGATACCTACTAGATAGTTCTTCACTCTCCTGAGTACAACGTCCACCCATGGGGCTGTTGATTTTTCAGTTGTTTTTTGTTCCCCAAGGAATGAAAACCAACATGTTCTGATTGCTATCTTTCAATCATCACTATGGTAAAGATAAGTTACCATCACTATTTCAGCTGAGCTAGCTGCTGAATCACAAATGCTATCCGTAAACAAAAACAAGCAAGAGAAGGAACTTCAGCAGGCTGAGCTCGCCTTTTAAAATTCAAGGCAGAGTTCTAAAAGAGATGAAGCCAGGGAAAACATTGGATACTAACACCAGCCAAACAGGGAAAAATAAAGAAGTTGTAAGACTGAAAAACTGAAATGGAAAGAATGACAGATTTACTGCTGCATTTGATGCACATAACCACTGATAGACTCTCCCCAGGAAGTGTTGAAATTACCATTACTGAAATGAATCCAGAAGCTAAAAATTAAATTATGCTTCCCAGAACATTCCAATTTGGGCTTCGGCAATACCAAATGCTTCAATGCTCTTAAATACATGCACGCGTGTGTGCATGCACACACGCACATGCATACTTAAGCACAGTATCCTCTTTCACGCAAGACCTCCCTCCTGGTTTTCACAAAGTCAGACTGAACGGACGTTCATTTTGCAAAGCCTTTTCTTCAAAGTCTCTGCTCAAACGCACAACTGTCAGATTAAGCAACCACTATAGAGCCTTGCAGCAGCTCCAAGTTATGAATGAATGGCTATTTGTGAACACGCTTGTCAAGACAGATGCAGTATTTGTCAGCGCAGTGTGGGTTAGATATGGTGGGAAGGAGCCAAACAAACAAAACAAAAGGTCAGCATCACAACATTTCCCTTTCTGCCCCCTAGTTTGCCTAAAGGATGCTACAGCTTTTGCTGAAACATAATAGAGCACTGTATTTACATGCAACCTACGATGCTTATCTGAAAATAAAAATTCACGTAAGAAAAGCAAAAGAAAAATAGGTGCTGACGGTAGAAGAACAGGGACTTTTTGGTGCAAGGAAGCTACAACACAAAGCGACAAATCCAAGATTCACAGAAACAACAGATCTTTAGAAACCTGGTGACACTTGTTTTGAGAACACCCCATGGAATTTGAAACATCATGCATTATTTTTATTGCATTAAAACTTAATTATTATGAGGATCACAGACTAATTCACATTGCAAAGGACATCTAGTCCAATCTCCAGCTCAAAACAGGGTCAGCTTATAGGTTTGTAACAACCTATGCTCCTCTGCAGTTATTTATAATAACCTGAAGTCAGACTATTATTCATTAGCTATTTCCATTGCAGTAGTATGTCAGAATCTCAGCCACTAACCAGCACTTCACAGCACTTCAACATACTAGGTCTTGTCTAACAACTGAAAGAGGCTCCTGCCCTACAGATAAGACCCTGAATACAGCAACAGGCATCACATATGAAAAAAAAAAAAAAAAACCACACAAAAAAAAAAACACCTCTCTCATCTTCCAAATGAAAATGTGAATGAGGAAGAGAGGTTCTAAAGGTCCTCTCCATGCTATCTGCCACAAATCTGCTGCAGGGATGGCTGTAAAGTCTCACATCCTCCAGAAACCAAAGGTGGGTGCTAGAGAACCTGTACTGAAACACAAGAGGTGTTTCAAGAGAGGTTTGCCTCATTGCAAGGAACAAGTAGCCCCTCTGTGCTGCTGACTGAGTTCATCTCCCTGCCTCCCTCTGTGAGCTGACAGAGCTTCCCAAGCCGCATGCAGGAGCTGCAGTTCCCTCCAGACACCCTGACCCTTTCAGAGAACACTCAGCAGCCTACAGATGCAAATTCTCTATTCTGGACCAATCTGCAGAGCACCAAAACCTTGTAAAGCTTTACTCACCAGGCAGGTCTAGCACTTCTCTCCAGGGCCAATCCTTCACCAACCAAGCTCAGGGAACCACAGTACTAAATGGAGCCATGAGTCATCCCTAAACTCTAAAACAACTGGTCACACTGGAAGGAGGTAAAACACAACTCTTCACACCAAGTTTCTTCAACTCCTCATCATCTTGTCCCAGTCAAATCTGCTAGCCTCTCCTCTACATCCTGTAGCTGTATTTCCTGTATGACTGCATACCCAGCTTCAGTCCCTAATCAGGAGCAAGGACAGCAAGGAGCGAAGTTATTTTAAGAACCAAATTTCTCTGCATGGACACTGCAGGCAGCCCACTAACAGTGATGCTGAAGCGAGGCACCAAGAACACAGACTCAAAAAGAAACACACAACAGCTTGAGGTGAAGGCAGGATGCAAACTTCCTCTAAACAAATGACTAAAATAATAATTTTAGTCTAAACAAATCAGCTGCAATATCCTCAGCACTACACTAAGCAATATGTGGGGAGCATATCATTCTCAAGCTAAAAACTGCCTACTTGAAAACGTGCAACATGTGGTTTCACAATAGGCACAGAAACACTTGTGTGCCCTCACTGACAACTTGTTTTGCCAAGGTAGGACAGGCTGCTCCTCCTTATCTGAGGCACAGGAGCAGCCAAACAGCCCCTGCAGAGAGAGGCACAAGTAGCCAGCTGCCCAGCGGGGTAAGGCCTGTTCAGAACGATGGGCCTACTGCAGCCTTTTCTCTCATCTGCAAAAAACCTCGCACCGTGTTTCCTCCTGACTGGGCTCTGATGCCCAAATAACAGGTTTCAAAGAAACAAGAAGGATTTGAGCTGTCTGGCTTTCTTCTTCCCCGCAAATACGCCATGAACCGGGCCCCAATTCAGGAAGCTAATTGGGCATGCACATAACCTTAGTGTTAATGAGTCCATTCACGCGTGTGAAGCTCTGTGTGTATTTCAGCACCTTGCTGAAGAAGCCCACTGAGGACAACAGCCTGGAGACCTCACTTGCTCAGGAATGACACAAGCAGGAACCTCAAACTCTCAGAAATACCCTGGAAGTAGCAACTTCAAAATAATGCAGTCACACTAAAGGCCACCGCTGCTCTGACGCAGCACACCATACACAATTTAGGCCAAAAGCTGCAGCTGATGAAGATCAGGACGGTCTCTGTTGTCTCTGCACAACCACATGCTTCCTCCTGCCCATGCAAGCAAGTGCAGCCACCAGGAACAGCACCAGCCGCAGGCAGGCCCAGTAGACCTTCAGCCATGGACTTTCGCCTGCCACCGCAACCCCAGTTACTGATGGGAGGGTTTTGCCAGCAGAAGACAAAGACACATTTCCAGAGGGGTCTTTGGGACTGTAAAACTCTCACACCACCAACAGGCTGTGGGCAGCAGGGGCAGTGATGCTCAGCTAACCTTTCACTCAACAAAGGGTTGAGTAGAAGTGACTCTAAAGCAGACACCAGAGATAAACCCAAGGAGAGCTATGACACTGGCTTCAAAAGATAGCCCTGTGCTTCTGTCTTCGGTGGTAGGAACTCAAGGGGGGACATCGGTCTTTGCTTTCTGGAAGCTTCTCCTCCAGAAGAATGATGATGATGAGGTTGGACTCACCACGCCAGACCACGACCTCCAACTCTCAGCAATAACCAACAATGCAGGAGACAGGCAGACAACACGCGCTGCACCCTACCAGCTGCCTGACATGAGTGGGATGTGAAGAGAAGAGCTCCTTTGATGTCAGCTGCACTTGGTTAGCACACCAGAGCACGTTATTTTCTTATCCCTCTTAGCATGTAGATGACTACTGTCCAGAAAATAACCCTGACTCTTTTTAAAGCCATCTGCAATTTCCTGTTTTTTACATCCCCACATAGGAGGCCTGTAATAAGTGCCATTCATGAGCAAGGAGCTGTTCCTCCCACGTCCCTCCTCAGAAAAGTCTTTCCATTGCTTCAGGTCCTCTCTGCAAATACAAGGTAGGCACCCTACAAAGAGTGCTAAAGTGCCCTACCACAGGGTCAGCACAGCTAGAAGGTTTTACACCAAGGTGTTCCTCCCAGGGCTGTTTCTGTACCATTAACAACATCGGAAATCCTTAAAAATCAAGTTCTCTGTTCTGCTAAATATAAGCACATGTGAGCTGTGCAGCGGGAGCCAGTCACGTTGCGGCGACGATGCTGCCAGTGCCGGGAGGCCAGAGCACAGCAGCCCTGGTACCCTGAAGACAAGGAGCCCACATAGGTGTAATTGCTGGTAAATCGAGTCCTTGTTGACAAAGTAGAAGCATGTCATTGTGCGCAGCCGGTTCATAATGTTGGCTTTCATTGGGTGAACACTCAGCAGAATGACAGCCTGTGTAAAACGATATTCATGGCACTGAGCACCTGAAACGACCAATCTCACCACCAAGCTCAGGCCGGAACGTGGGAAAGCACCCCAATGTACCTCAGAATCCATGCAATACCAGGACCAAGCCCAGAGAACAGTGATTTCTTAGGCTGCAAAGAACTGATGGACCCACCTCCCAGCATGCAGAAAACTTAAAATGTACCTGGTTAAGCCTTAAGCTCATCAGTATTGACTGATTCATTGACTGTAATAAGAACTGCCATGGATAATGACTACAGAATTGGGCTCCAGCCCCTGCATATACACGCTGCCTGTTTTGCTCGAGTGCCCCATCTGTGCATTAGTATTACAATTTGCAAGCCATAACCATGCTGGCATTAAATTTCTGTTTATTATCAGTGCAGCGATGATTATTGCTCAGCCTCAAATCCATAACTGGGTTAAGTCAATAACCTAGATAATCAGTGAGGAACTGATAAATAACAAACTTCTAACATGACTCGATTCCTGGCTGCCAACTGGACTTGGGAGAGATTTCAGCTTCCAGCATCTAGCCCACGCTGCCGCAAGCAGAGCACACGCAGGCATGCTTCACCAACAAAAGCCTTTGTGTGTTTCAAAACCTCTTTGTAGTATTTTTTCCGAAACTGCTTTTCACGTCTGCTGGTTTTGGGTCTGGCAGTCCCCAGGTCGCTGAATTTCCACATCTATTTCCACACTGGATGTGTCTTTAACCCCAAGTGGACTGTCAAGCCAGATGCCAGATGCCCCCTTACTTCCTCAGCACAAACTATCAGTAAACCTTAGCATAACTTTACTTTGAGCCTTAAACTAACAGCATGTGAAAAGATTAATATGAATAAATTCAAAACTAATCAGATCCCTTCTTTAAATGTTGACACAGTATTATTTATATCCCATAAATACCTTCTTGACTAAAATTCATCCCAGGAGATTGGCACCTCGCCAGTTCTATTCATATTTACTGTATTTATACAGTACAGTTGGCCAAGGATAATATTTAAGACAAAATATGCCTTAGGGTATATACAATATCTCTTATAGTTTTCCTTTTAAATCTCCTCATTGCTAAAAATATTTAGTCTGAACTTTACAAAATGCCCCACAAAGACCTATCAGCGATCTGCAGTGATATATGGCTGACTACGAGTATAATTAGAGCATATTTGTAATACTTGGGTAGCAAGCAGTTGCTGAGCGCTCACAGCTCCCGGCAGGGACTGAACCACTGATCTTTCCCATGCCGTCGTCCCGGCAGCAGGCAATCCTCCTCTCCCTTCTGCCCCTCCCAAGCACAGCAGAAAGGGCAGAGTTAAATAAATCTGCTCTGAGACACCTCGGAGCCAGTACCCGCCAGAGCTGCACTTTTGAGTTCTTCCTTTAAAATATGGTGGGGCAATTTCATCCTTGCTGTCTTTTTTGGAAAGGTTCGCTCCATTTGGTATAACTCGAGAGCAGTGGAAAAGCAGTTAACCTACTTACTGGGATGTTCGCGCAGCAAGCACACAGCAGTAGGGGATCCGCTGCTGCAGGGCCCTCTGATCCCAAACTTGTGATGCACTCTGTTGGTAGGTACCTGCAATCTCCTCTGCTCGTCCAAAGCCTCGATCGATCCTGCAGTGCAAACCTGGCCTCTGCCAAGGCTTTAAAAATAGATCCTCTTTTGTCATCCAAGTCGCACACCACAGGTATTTTCATTTTCTGGAAGGTCTGTGGCTGCATTCCGGACCATCAGTCCTTTGGAGCCTGCTCATGCTGAGGAACAGGACGGAGCATGAGCAGGGTCGAGACATTTCACCTCTGGAGACCATCCCTGGGTCAGCTCTTGGACTTTCTAGCCCTGCCCATAGGTGCCCATCATTCTGCTCAGGACACGACCCAGGGGGTTCCAAAGCAAATGCTCCGGCTCTCACCAAAAACCCCAGCAAACCCCCACCATATGCTCAAGTGTAAAACCAACCTGGTTTCTGTGTTCTTGCTACTGCTGGGAATTACACTGAATCTCTGTGCTCGTACCCACTTGGCTCCAAATGTGCATTTTTTAAAAAAAAGTTTCTCTTCCCTCGGGGCAACAAGGGTGGATTGTATTCATCATGGCTGTTAGGGAGGGTGCCATAATTACAACAATAAAATGGCTCTGACTGCCAGGGTGTCCCGTACCTGATGCTGTCATTTAACAACAACGGGAGGCAGCTGCACTGAGCGTGGGGCTCAGATGCCTTGGCTGCCATCCTAGGACTATCACATGCAAGACAGAGCAAGCCCCAAAGCTACAACTTGCTAAACTAAAAATAAAATCAGTGAAAACACAATTAGAAACCCTAGAATAAAATTAGCAAGACGGCTGAAATATCTATTTAAGCGAGAGGTACATGCTTCTCCGACACCCAGACAGTGAGAATATGGGTCATCCTGTGGCGGTGGGAAGGGAGAGGGAAGGGAGCGAGGTGAAAAGAGCGGGGACTCGGCTCTGGATACGCGAGCGGAGGAGTTATTTTCTGCTTCTGGTATTTCACTTTCCTCAGCACAATGATGATCTAGACTCTTTTAAGGGAGTGCGCTGCTTTTCCTTTATTTTTCCCCTATACACTTAAATTTTACAACCAAACCGAAAAGGCACGTCAGTACAATTATTAATCACACTAAAGCGGATCCAGTCTGCACAGCGCATTTGTACCCTTTTACTGTGCAAAACGTGGCACAGATCGTCAGAAAGTCGTTAATAACAGCGAGAAGGCAGACGGCCTGAGACAGGTTCCAAGCAGCAAGGCTAACCAGAAGGGAAAGCTCCTCCTGTACCTGAAATGAAAGCGCCCATGACCCGAGCTGGCGGCCGGCTGCGGCAGGGAGAGGAGGGACACCCGAGCCCCTGTCCTCCCTGAGCACCTACCCACAAGACCGAGTGCTGGAGGGGCAGGCGAACCTGCTGGGCACTTTTTTTTTTTTTTTTTTTTTTTTT
>VXAV01002956.1:259799-270620 GCA_013399715.1 Alectura lathami
AAACCCAAAAAACCAACGCAAAGCTCTACCAGGACAATTAAAAAAAAAAAAAAAAAAAAAGAACCCTATCTCCACCATGAAGCAGAAGGGGCCCTAGGCAGCAGCTTCCAGCTCTTTTGTGTTCTGCTCTCAGCTCGTGAGCCCCAGCAGAACCCATCTCAAAGCTGCAGAAATGGGACCTCTTCCCTCTGTGTTTTAGCAGGGAAGACTAGGCGGTGCAGTAGCAGCAGGCACAAGAATACTTCTGCCCCACTCCTGAAATGTTTCCCTAGTAGCAGGCTGAAGAAAAGCAGGGAGAGGGTTCTTTCTTCCGTAGGCCAAATCATGCTTTGCTTGCTGAGAAACTGGATGGGAGGAGGACAGGCATGGGAAGAGCTGACCCTATGCCTTCTCTCATTAAACAAAACTTTGTTACTTGCATGCAATCCATTGAATATTAAACTCCACAAACTCTGGAGCTGGCTTGAAGCCAAACAAAACTGGAACCACCCCATCCTTATTGGCTTTATATAGATAGGTACAGAAATACACAAAGTTAAGATGATTCATGCTTTCTGGAATGAAAGGCAGCAGCACAACTTTGCCTAAGCAGAAATATTCATGGGAGCAGGCAAAACAGACTGAGAACTGTGACGGCTGGGAAAAGCTGCTAGATTTTGATAGCTGAAGCTATCAAAAAAAGAATATTACTGAAAAAGCTGGCAGGGAGACAGGTGAGGCAGCTGATTCTGCAATCAAGAGAGGAGACTGGAAGATGCCTGGGCCAAACAGGGTTTAGCTCTTCTGACTTGATAGTCAATTAACATGAAACTTGTGAAATAAATCGGCACCAAATGCCTGAAATTAAAATACACTGCTCCCAGCTGCCAAACTCCTAAGTTTATTTCTCTTTTGAAATTACTTACCTATTTAAGTTATTCTAGGAGCTTCTCTGCATACAGCACAACTAAATGGCACAGTATCCAAATTATAAAATTGTTCAACTGAACATAACTTCTGAATATTATAGCTCTTAAAAAACAACAAATGCTCTCAACCTACAGGCAAAACACTAAAGCACTGCTAGGCATTTTAAACAGAATGGAACGTCAAGATACGCACAAAAAAAACTAATAAACATCTGAGTATTCTAGAAGTATTCTGAAAGTACTTTGAAATTTTTTATCATCACCTCAGGATGTCGTAGTTTCTAAGAAAAAACAGCTTATTTTTCCAAGAGTTTGATCTCAGCCAGGGGCTGGTGATATTAACCTAGAGAGCAACTGTAGATTTAAAGGTGCTGATGTAGTTTTTCCGGACAAAGTAACTAAGCTCTACAGAAAGAGAGCAGTGTTAGATTAGACTACTATGCTGTTTCATAGACTCAGAATTCATTGTGGCATATTTTTGTATTGCACTAATGAGATGCCAGCTCCAGCTGAAGAGCTGTACAGATGACTAACCTTCAGAAGCTGGGATAACCATGTCAAACTTCTGTGGTTTTGCCACTTGATATTTTGGGTGTATGCCTTCATTTGTGATAATAAATATCAGGCCACAAACTAATGTCTATGCAGGTATCTAATATGTTTAACACTCAAAGCAGCTTGAAAATCCAAACACTTCTGCTGTTAGCTTTGAGTTCTTCTCAAAGAATTATGCTACAATATGTACCAGATGAATAGGCTAGGGATAACACAACCGTCACCAGTTGTTAGGATAGGTTTCTCTCTACTATTTTGCATGCATATTTTTTATGCTGTTATATACACAAAGTTCAATCCCCCTGCCCTCTCAATGCCTTCATTAAAAAACTGAAATCTACCATCCTACCACGTATTTCAATGCTAAAGACTGAAAATTTTAAGTTGATTCAAATTGTATCTTGCATCTGAGCAGGTACAAATATAGGCTCGCATGAAGGAAATCCGGAGATCAGACAGAACAGTACTATATATATAGTATCAATTAATAGGCCCCAAAGTATTCTCTTCACATAGCAAATGGGTAAATGCAATACCAAAGTTAAACAAGCTGCACAGCATCGGAGAGACAATCTGAAACAGTAATGGCAGCAGAATTCAGCTCCAGCCTCTCACTAAACCACCTCACTAACTCCTTAACCACCATCCTACTCTTTCGGTAGGCATATGCTTATCTATAAAGTACTTGTATTATGCAGTAGCTTCTGCATCTTTGCAACCTAACAGTCCATTAGGAGAAACTGCTACAGCTTAATCAAAGCCAAAATTTGGATCATTACAGTACGCACCTAAGAGAAAGAGACCCTTTGCAGACCTGAGGAATTAGCATTACAGTTGACTAAACTCACAGGGTGCATCTCAGAGGTCCAGCTCCCTGCTGAAAAAGACCAGCACACTGGAACTGCAAATGAAGCAACACTGAATACAATTTCATGCGGTGGTGCTAGAAAGACTTTTCTGCTTCAACAAACACAATAGCAATGACTGTCTTTCCCCCTCTTACCAACCTCTTAACACAGATAACTTCAGGCTTGCAGTGGAAAAACACACATATGTATACATGCATGCTTTATAAAAGCATGTAGATCAGTAGAGATGAGTCTCACTTTACAACTGTGTTTCCATAGTTGTCTCCAATCAGATTAATGCTCCAAGACCAGAACTATCACATTAATAGTTACTTTTCTTTATTATCAACAAAACCTTTCCTAGTCAAAGTAATAAAGTCTCTATAGGAGTCTGATAACTTTATAAGGTGACAGTATTTCTGTGTTTATTGTGAGCCATTTCTACCGTGAACTGCTAGTCACTTTTCAAAGTGCAACGCTGATTTGGAAGTGCATGCGCACTAATACATCAATTGCCATGACTAATGTATAAACTTTTAATGACCTTGGCAAAATCCATCTTTCATTGGGCAGGTGCCACTATTTTGACTGTACAAAATGTTTTGGAAATATGCTGAAAATTATACATGTTTTGAAAAATATTTCAGGATTTCAGTATAGCAAACGAAGCTATATTAAAAAAAAAGTTTGACACCAAGGAGAAAACACACTCCAACATTGTACAAGTCTGTTTTTAAGAAGAGGCATCCTCCAAGTATTGTACATTCACAGAATGTTGACTTTTTATCCAAATACAAAAAAAAGAAGATAAAATATTATCTTGAATGTTTTCAGTTTCATTCAGTCGCTGTCATCTTCTTGTTTCAGACCACCTCCTTGTTCAATATTGCCCTCTCCATCACTTTTCTTATCCCAGTCTTTCATAGATGCTCCCATCATGAAGTCATCACGCAGTATATTCCACTCTGGTCCCTCTTCAGACTTCACTTCACCCTGTATGTTTGAGGGGAGAAGGAAGAAGATGATGAGATGAATATGAAAGAGGCAGTAGAAGATGGAAGGCCATCACAAAATAACACCTCACACACTGAGGTTCACACTGACAGATGCAGCAAACGCCAGCTCTTTGTGCAAACAGTACACAAACAGGACAAACATAAATGACCTGATGCAAACAAGCAAAATTATTTTAACCAACCAATAAAAGGAATATGGAAACAAAACCCTGAGCATGGCTTCCTTTATTAAAATCTTTCTTGGCAATCAAAATGGATCCATGATATCATTTATTAACCCCCAGGTGCTGCTTCATTAGAACACTTCTTGGCACATTTCTAAAACACAAATATGGATTTAATAAAAGCTTTAAAAAAAGATTAATATTTAACATATTCTGCGATATGTGAACCAAATCCCCTTTATGTAGATTATTACCTCACTACCTGGACTGGTCATATGGTACAAAGCTGCCTCTAAAAGAAACTGAAAGTTGATCTACACTCAGTAAGCCAACCNGTTTTAGGTTAGCACTGAAAACATCACTAGGCTGCAGTTCTAAGTGACAGCTCACACTTGTGCAGTGCAACAGCCCCATCCTGTGGCAACAGTTTTAAAGAACAGGATGAGAGAATTCCAACATTGATACTGTTGCTGAAGGAAAACACTAACAACTCTTCAGTGCACTGAACATTGGACACTGAGCTATATTGTTCCTCAGAAGCATTTTGCTTGAGACTCAAAGAGGAATCGGGGGAACTGAAAACAATTTACTTTTGCAAGGTCTTTGAAACAAAGGTATACAGGCATCTCACCACACTGTGTTTTTCCCACCCCCCTACTCAGAAGGGCAATTGATTCATTCTAGATCAAGTAATTGCCTCCCCCCGATGCTGTACATTTGGATGGGGGCTGTTACAGTATCCTCTGCAGATGCAGCTTTGCCTACTAGACGCAAATCCCACAGATTTTGAGGTAGGCATTCGCAGGGCATCTCTGAATTCCGAGGAAAACACACTACATAGAGCGATTCCATCTTTAAGCTGATGTTCATGTCGTTTCTGGGTGAGAGCAGCATAAAGAATTTAACAGTAAGATAAATCAGTAATAGAGGATGCAGATCTGTCACGGCAAATCTAACACATCACACCAACTACTTGGTTGCAAAAAGTTTGCCAAATAATTTGTAAGTGTGGCTTGTCCTGCAGTTCTTTTTGAAAGGTGATCCCCACAAAAATAAGATTACCACCCTTAACACCTTCTTTCCCCAAAGGAATCTCCTAGGGCACAGTTGAAAAGAGAAAGCGAAAGATGCAAAAGCGAAAAACTCTACAGCTGTTCAAGATGCTTGCTCTGGAGGGTTTTCTTTTTTATTCTTTTCTTTTGTCTTCACAGCTGCTCTCATTAATGCCTATTCATTAGTGTAACTTTCCCATCTCCAGCAACAGTAGAAAAACAACAATCCCCTTTTTCCCCAGGGGAGTGACTCCTACCTACTTCCACTGTTGTGGCAGTTCACAAACGCTATACCCAGTTAAGTCCAAAATTATCCCAGGCAGAGTAATCAATTAACTGGAATTAAGAGTGTCACAGATAGAGTAGGTCCCTAGGAAGACTGTAAGATATTCTCCTTGGAATAATACATGTTAGTGCAAACTCGGGTATTCTGTTGTTCCACGTTTACCTTTCTACATTAAAGAAAGGCAGGAATGATCACAAAACCCACTCAGTTTGTTTTTTTTTTTTAAATTCCAAACCTTTTAGAAATAAACAGTTTGAATGTGTCAGAGTAAAAAACTTGAAATACCCAAATGGAAAACCCCCATTTTCCTTACAAAATCCAACTTTCTTCTTCCAATGATAATAAACCCAATAGAGATGTCATTTTTCCCACACGCACAGAACAGACCATTGTCAGCAACACCAGTGAAAGGCTGCTCAGGCTTTGACAAGCCCAGTGCTCAAATTGTCACAATCCACTATTCAGCAAGTGAACAAGAGGACAAAAGCAGGACTGCAACAAAAGGGGGATGCTGATCCTCCACAGCATTACCCACTATGGAAGGAGCCACAAAGGTTTGAATAGAGGTTTGTACAAGCACTAAGACGACAGACAGAGGTAGCACCTCCACTCCTGAAAGATGAAGCTTTAAATACTTGAAAGCAAACATTTAATCAATTTTTAAGCATGCTCCCAAGTGAAGAAAACCCCGTCTTTAGTATCTTCATTCCTAACTCATTTACCACTCTATTTTCCCCTCACAGTAAAAATCATCCAAATCCATTCGATCACAAAGAATTCCTGGAGTCTTAAGAAAACATGCAGCAAGACTATTTGTATAATTAACAATTAGTTCAACTCGAATATCGCTTCCCAACTTGTTTTATGTAAGAACGTTAATGCACTTGGGTTTTCAATGCCATAATCTAGTTCCATCTAAGTAAAACAAAAGTGATTCTTGGCACTTAGAAAATAAACCGGCTTTCATCCTATACAACTGCCTTTGAACTCCCAGTCAGCTGTTCATCCACCTCTCCCACATTCCACGGCAACACTGAGTCCCCTTTGAACATCTCCAAACAAAACAGGCTATATAAACATACGTGCCTAACACTAAGTGAAGCTGTAAGGCAGGGGGTGAACAATTGGTTTTCTGTTGCTTTTCCTTCCTCATCTTTTATACACACATTTCAGTTTCTTTGCCTGAAGGTGTGGTAACCTACTTCAGAAGGCCTGAGAGGCAGCAGTTAGTAACACATCACAGGAGTCACTGGCATATGGTGATGCATGTTACCACCAGCTGCCATAAGACCAAAACCTGAAGCTATGGTTACTCGAGTGCAGATGTCCCTTTGCTGGGAAAGCCAGATAGCCCAGCTGAAAAGGGAGTGTATAAATACCACAAACACCATCTTGCCTGCTTGGCGTGTCACCTAAGCCACCACAGCATTAGCTCAAGCCTGATACAAGAAGGGCTTTGCAGTGGGGATGTACATCCTGAACTAATACTGGACACATCCTCTAAAATCTGCACCAAAAGAACTGAAATTCTTAGCCAAGTCCTAATAAAAACTAACTAATCAGCAAACAACAAGGCTTAGGTCTGCCACCTAGAACAAGCAGCCATCACTTGCAGGATCCAGGCTGGAATTGCCTCCTGGATGCTTTTGGAGTAATTGGTCTGTGGTCTTGTTAGCAGGAGCAGCTGAAGGGTACTTTCCACTGCACATCAGCTGCTTCAGTCTGCAAATGAGTGCCTTAGCCCAAAGCCTGCTTCCTTTGAACACTTAGCAGAGTTCAGCTCAGTCTAAGTCACAGGATGTTGTCATTATCTGTTGTTTTACTGGGATTGCACCATCCTAAAACCGGAGCAGGAAAGTCTGCCGGTGCTTTTCAGAGCCCTACACACAGGCTGACAAAAGTCCTGTAAACCTGACTGGTGACAGCATAAAAAGACAGGTCCTGAGAACAGAGTGCAGATTAAAGACAGCACTTCGGCGCTGTTGCTAGTTTGTCTCACTTGAACCTACCTCAGATTCTGCACCTGCACAACAGCAGAAGTACCTACATCATCTAAGGCCTCAAGTCCCCTATTGTCCAGAAGATGGTAACTGCAGGGTATTAACAAATAAACACTTTCCAAATGCACGAATTATGATCAACACATGGGATCCCACGTCTTTGCTCTCTGAACAAGATGAAATACCAGAGCTTGCAGGGGCATCTCTCTTTACCATCACATACAATAAATGTTTATTTGTACCTGTCAGGGAAGGAATTTCTAACATAAATATCTCTAAAGCAACAACTTTAAGCCCTGAGAAAACGATTCTAACGTGTCTAATTAATTCCAACTACCTCCCCAGGTTCGTCTGTTTTGCTCAATACAGACATCTAAGAACTTGAAATACAGGGAGGCTTTTGTCACAGCAAAGAAGTGAAGAAGCGTGTCTGCCAAAATAACATTCTCACGTACACCTGACAATTACCCTCCCTGCCAGCCTGCATCTTTCTCCAGAGGCAGACTGCTGCTATTCTGTTCCTTAACCCCAAGCAAGCTGACTTAAGCCTAGCTCCAAAAAACAAGCACATACACTGACGTGTGTTAAATCTCCGTTAAAAAAATAACAATAAAAACACACTTGAAAGTGTAGGGAGGAGATGCAAGACAAAGAACACCAGCAAGATCTTTACCCCTAAATTTCTTTTCAGGAATATCCAAGTTCACAGACTAAGAAAATAAGTTTTCTCTCAGCTGTGAGTAAATAAAACTGTAGCTTAAGTACCTAAACAGCAATAAACTAGAACACAGTATCTGAAGATTTTTAACAGGAAAACTAAAAAAATCCTGTTGGGTTTAATCGTCAGCACCGATTGCAACTTTAACTTCTTTGAAATAGAGAGATCAATGTAAGAAAGGTTCCTACATACACCTGATTCCCAAGAGACAAAAACTCCCTAAAGATCTGGAGACTACATGCTGTACCTGCCACTGGCCTGAACTTGTGAGCTGAAGTCTCACAGAAACTCACTCTGGCTTTAGAAAGCATTGTTGAGCTTACACATGCTGACACATGTGTACACATGATACACAAACTGAGCATGCAGTTTGCCCAACAGGAGTCTATTCTAACGCAGAGTAACACTACACAATCATTTATCTCTTCAGATGAGAATCATTCAACAACGGTTTATACTGTCTCTTAGTGACAAATTAGTGACTGAACTAGATTGCCCTGGCATACCTGAGGTGACACTATACTGTGAATACCAAGCATGACATGAGAGATTCATTCAAACCACAAGGCCTCTTGTGCATACTAGAATCTACATTTGCACTGCTAGTAAAAAAATACAAAAATAATTTTTTTTTTTTTTTTTTTTTTTTTTACAATGTGTTTTGAATCCTGTAGCTCAAACTTCTCCGCAAGTAAAGCACTGGAATGGTTGCTACAAGGCAATGGAAGCACGAGAAATACTGATTTTAATATTGAGCACAGCCAGAGGACCACCCACAACTTAATGACCTGCACAAGGAATCTCCCCATCCTCGTACCCTCCTCTGGGGTTTACTACAATGGGGGATGTGTGAATGTGCAGGAATGCTCTGGGTTGGCATGCAGAGGCTTAAACACACTCCAACCCTAGAGAGGTTAGAACGGCATTACAGAAATTCTAACAACAAGCATTTATCTGGATTTAAGCAAAAAAAGAAAAATCATTAGCATAATTATGAAATGCTCAGTGGCCAAAAGGAATCACAGGAGGTTGAGAGAACAGTTTTCTTCACCCTCAGCTATTAGAAACCTCATATAACAGTATTCGTCAGAAAAGGCAAAAACATTTAAAGAATTCAAGTGTAACACGGGGCCCTTCTGCACACAGGAAGCTCTGGAGCTCTTCAGCACTTGCCAGGCTCCTGTTCTGATAGCAGCTGTCTCAGAAATCCTCCTGCTGCACATAGAATTGTATCACTTGCTCCTGCAAAAGTATGCAACAGTACTAGCATTCTCCTCAATGTTTTAAGCAATGATATACTACTTCCATACTGTCTATCTGAGAGCTACTCATAGAAAACAAACTAAAATCAAAACCCAACCAACCAAACCCCACCATCTGTGTTCCAGGAGGTACTGCACACCTTCCGGGGGACACAGGTCTGCACATAACTTGTGAAATAAATTTAATCATCTTCTGTTCCCAGTCAGAATACAGAGTTCNAGACAAGTGTAGCTTTTTTTTCTTTAAAAAAAAAAAAAAATGTACTTCAGCATGCCTAAAGCTTATGTTCCAGTTCTGACAACCTGTAAACACCTTCTCTTACACAGGAAGCAATTTATAATAAGAAGAACTACAAAATGTTAAAGGCTGTTTGGAACAGGCATACCTTAATACCACTCCTACATACACAAGAAAAACCACCACACCTGAAAATAACCTTTACCTATGGAAAGATAGATCTTATAGGTAATTAGCAACATAGATATGAAATATTGCAGTTCGCTATATTAATGACTCCCCTTGAGGAATGCATTCTGTTACATTAAACTCGTGTTCTGTAAAACATGAAGGAAGATGACAATGTCCTAAATACTAAGCAACTCCCCACAGCTGTCAGGCCCAATTTCTTCACTGATGGAAAGAAAAGAAAAGAAGTCTACCAAAAAAAAAAGGCATTTTTAAGTAGGTACCAAAAAAAATCGCTCAAAGTCAAAGTACACTTCAAATTGTTACAGAGAAGATATCTGGAAAGAGAGAAAGAACACATTCCCTGTATTAGGCTATCAGGGAACACATCTGGAAGCACATTTCCAGACAGTATACTTTTCCTGTATGTCATCGCTGCTCTTTGTCAGTCACGTTTGTTTTTCTCCTCCTATAAAAAACAAACTGCTTCATTATCCTCACCTGTTTGCTTTCATATTCACATCTGCAATGCCTGTGTGTGTATCAGCCTTCATACCACCACGAGTGACATCACTGCCTATCATACTGGCCACCACTATCTCAGCCTTCACCTGTTACTTCCATCCCTCCATCACCTGTCATTCTCCACACAGCCTTCATGTTTCACCTGCTTGAACAACAGGATCCATAAAGCAAAGACTGCACAACACTTAGATCAATAAATTATTGACAAAGATCCAATGGTTGAAAACAGTAAATGATCAAGACTGCCATACTTACAGCACCATGTTATGTTACACTTCCAGTGCTTATCAGATGAGAACTTGTATAGCTGGTTAAGGTACTCAAAGTAAGCTCTTTGCTCACAAGACATCCAACAATACGGTAGCTGCACTGCTTCACTGAGAATCCTAATTCTGACTTGGAGAAGACTGTGATGTCCATTAGAAAGAATAGCTCTTTGTGCTAGCTCACCCTGAGCCTCAGGTCACCACAATCTGCAAAACATTGTTCACTGCGTAACAAAAACCATCAGCTATCATTGGTTAACTACCAAGAGCAAACTGAAATGGACTCTTCCTTAGAAGCTTCTAATAATGGTTCATTATTTTTCTTTTAGGACTAAGTATTTTTCTATTTGGATGTGATTCAAAACAAAGAAAAATCTTTTCCAGATTTCAGCTCCCCAAAAATGTGACTCAAAAGAGATTGGTCCTACATTTCTTAATACTTTTTAGTGCAGTAATAAAGACATGAGAGAGTTTAAGGACCAGCTCTCACCTACACATTACGCAGATCCACAACATCCTTGTTGCAAGGTTCTGTTTCTGAACCCTTACATTGTACCTGGAAAACAGGGAATTACAGCAGAGGCACCCAGGAAAAAGCATTTGCTCAAGATGAAGGCCTTGGAGATGCATGCTATCCTTCAGAAGTCCAGTACTATATGTCTTCTAATAGCCTACTTCAGATGTCACCCATTGCTGAAAGAGACTTGGGAAGAGACTTAGGCACTGTCTCAGCTGGGGACCTAAGACCTTCTGCATGTTATTAATAAAAACTTGCCTGCTAGCACAGTAAGGAAGCATGCAGGCCACTGGCTGTT
>VXAV01002956.1:273782-284933 GCA_013399715.1 Alectura lathami
CTGGGAGAAATCTACGCCTTCATCCCCACACTTCAGGACTAAATTCCTTCCTACAGCTGGCTGAAGGAATTGTGCAGACTCCTTCCCCTCCAAACAGGTACACAGACAAAAATAATGAAAGCATTTTTCCCCTCCCTATTTCTGTTATATGGAAACTGTGGAAAAATGCAGAATGAGATGCCAACAGTCACTACTTATGCAGCTGCAACAAAAAGAAGCCAGTCACATGTTTTAAACACATCGACTTTTAAGCTGGAAAGCACATTTATATCCCCAAATGACTTGACAAACGTAAGCTTTATGCCACTTCCTGTGCTTGCTTCAGGAAAAAAAAGCAGTGATGTTAGAAGCATAGTACTCCTTCAGTCCTTGAACAATCCTCAAACTACTGCTTAATATTTATCAGTTGTAGAAGTCTTTTGAAGAAAAAAAGTCTGCAGTGTCTTTTTAAAAGACAGGTCAGAAGGAACTTTGCAGGAAAATCATTTCATTTCAATTCTGATATGATCAGTAGCTGATATAAAACAGCAGTTGTATTTTTCCCCACTCATCTTCCATCCCATCAATAAGTTATATTAGAAGAGATAGTAACCAGTAACAATTTTTTTTTTCCAGACAGTACCACAACATTGGAATCAAATTGTACCTCCAAGTCATGTAGTCAGCAGCAGATTTCATAGAAAGTATCTTGCAGAATTTGAATTAAATCCTACTCTCACTTCCACCCTTCAGATGCTCTGAAGCAGATCTGGTATGAGAAAGGTTTTGAGTTCAAGCAAACACCCGTTATTCAGGGCACCATTCTACAAAGACCTAATTCAAAATTAAAGGTTCATGAGTGTGAGTTCTGCTTGTCACAGAGAACATTTGTAACTTTCACATCATTTATTCATATGCCCCTAGAAAATATGTTCCCACCCAGTAATACTTCACAGGGAGCAGCACAACTGACAAGCAGAAAGGTAAGTGGAGAGCTTCTGGTGATTCTGCTGAGACCACAAAATGAACAACCCTGTTGTTGTACTGCCCTGCAGTGAGGGACAAGAGCTGAGACTGCTCTGGGAATGTAAATTCTGATTTTCTTTGTCTCCCTATAATAAAGATTTCAAAACTCTAATCCATTGCATCAGCAGACATGCCTCCACAGGTCTAAGAGATCAGAAACTTCATTCAGCTCTGGAAGCAAAGGTACTTCCCTAAGTCAATGATCTTAACACCACCCAGAAATTTGTCAAGGACAACTAAAGCACCCCTAATGTCTGTTCTTAATTCAGTGGAGTCTTGGACTTCAATTGGAGCACTGGGTTTCATGGAAATAGGAGCATGTTGTATTAGATAGATGATCTGCAAATAACAGAAATGAGCATGGAAACTGGCCTCTCAGCAATCATATACCGAAACATATCCCTGAAACGCATCATAATTCCAATACAAATTGTTAAAACTCCCTATTTATGCAATCTTTTTAAGAAAAGAGTACTAAGAGTAACATAGGTTTTCCCAGTAAGGACTCAGTACTGGCTACAATCTATCACCTGCAACCATGGCTTGCAGCAAGCCCTGGGCCATGTCAGATGAACAGCTGACAGTCAACACAAAAGAACTTAACAGACTGGGAGGCTTTCAAGAACAAAGTATCCACGACAAAACTACTACCTACCTTAGACCCTGTGACATCTCTTTCAGAGGCATCTGAAAGGAACTTAACTCTTTAGAAATCCTGTAAGCAATCCTTGACCATCCTTGCCTACTTATGCATTGCTATATGGCTTCAGCCTCCAGGGCCAGACAGACAGCTTCTCTAATATACACTACTACTAAAAAAAACAAGCAAACAAAACCCACAAAATTCTGTAGATTAAAAACATTTCTTAAACTATCTTACAGGTGGGAAATAGCCAAGATCTAACCAATAAATACTGAAATGAAAATGTGCTCTGTAAGGATTTTCTTGAACTGGACTTGAAAGTCCTGGTATCTCCTGATATAAAGTTTCAAAAAAAAAAAAAAAAAGTCACCACCCAAAACTTTAAAAACCCACCCAAAAAAACAAACCAGTGAGATTTTTTTTTATTTTCAGTATTACATTCTTATTCCACATTACAAAGCTTTCAGATAAGATGATGGTGGGGGAAGGAAATTACATGATCTTACCCAGAGGCAAGCATCTTGTACAGTACCTTGGGAAAAAAAA
Source organism: Alectura lathami (assembly GCA_013399715.1). NCBI lineage: Eukaryota > Metazoa > Chordata > Aves > Galliformes > Megapodiidae > Alectura > Alectura lathami. Next base: position 275,977 of record VXAV01002956.1, read on the forward strand.
AAAAAGAAAAAAAAAAAGAAAAACATTACACAAGTCAGCTGGCTCAGCAAGGATTAAGAAATACCCTGATAAACAGTTAGTGATATGAAAGGCAAAGTTTCTGGCTCCAGCTCAGAAGAGTAATTACTCCCATCTGGGCATATTAGCCTGAAAAGGGGCTACAGTTTCAAATGGCACAAGGAAAATTTTCACAGCCTGACAGTCTGTCTTTCACAGCTGCATTAGGTGGGTACACCGAGGGGTGTTCAGGGCAATGGCTAGAAGTATGAGACTATAAACAGCAACGAGCTCTGGCAGGGGTACAGGTTACCTGCCCTTCCCATGAAGGCATGAAACTGGCAGAAAAAGAATATACTTTTGAAAGGTTTTCGCCACAGCAAAACCCCACCACTACAGATGGCCTTCAGAGAGCTTTTCACTTCTTTTTTTCATGCATACCTGTACTTGGTTAAATAGTCAACCACAACAGAGCTTTCTAAGGGATAACTTCAACAATCCCTAACATTCAAAGACGCCAAACTCTCAAAAATATGGCAGCAAACAACAAACACGATTGCAGAGTGTTTGCCCGTTCTCACAAATAGAGTCAAGTCTCCTTCCACAGCACAAGGAGTGGGTAAAGAAAGGTCTCCTTTCACTGGGAACACTTCAATCTGCTATTTTTCTTGCTGACTGCTTGTTTTATGTGGGTGGGGTAGTGTTTTTATTGTTCCAGACTATATTTTAATTGATGGCACAAAGCCTGGAGTTTGGGATTGGCATCTCTTCCATCATGCATGTTGAAATAAATAAATATATTGCTCCCTCTTTTTTAGAAATGAAATGTACCCCATACTCTTAATTGCTAAAAACAAAGCAGGCTGCTACAAAAAGAAAATAATAAACAGAAAACCAATGTTAACTAACCCAACAAAAGCTCTCAGATGGCACAGTAATCTACCAGGCTCCTGCTCTAAGGAATTCACCATCTCAGTCTAATCCCTCTCTGAAATACCCTCAAAAGACCAAGAAGCAAAGATACGACTGAGAAGGACTTTAATGAAGACATGCTGTTACTGATGCTGCCAAGACATTTCTTCTACCGTAAAGAAAGATTTGTAATCTGTCTTCTGAACATAGAAGTAGTAAATAGAAAATTGCCCTTCTACAGTCTGACAAAAAGAAAAAAAAAATAATCCCAGTTTTTAAACTCAGCTGTTGATTAATTGCCAGTCTGTCATGTTTTTGCAGCTGACATACAACATCCATGACTGTTACGTTCATAATAATCTTGAACGGCCTTTAACACTAGCAGCAGTAGTAGGCATTGCTTTTACTGATGTTCTGCTATTACAGGGAATAAAAACAACACAAAACAAACAACAACTCCACCACACCACATACATACCCCCCACTCAAATAAGCAAGCTGGAATTATTTAAGGAGAAATAAAGTGTCAGCACCAAGCTAAATTGTTCTCATTGTTCAAGGAATTTTAAAAAATACTTTAATGTTACATGTTGCATGAAAATTCTATGAGCTTTTCATGCCAAGCAGTGTTTCAGCATGCTCCCCAAGCACACACAAACAAAAAACATATGACAAACTGTTGTCTCCCAACTGATTAAAGTATTTCTTACTGGCACCAAAAAAACACCTAGTTAACTGTTTGGAGTCTGGGCCAACAGAATTATTCCACCCACTATCATGCACGAAGTTCAAATCTGAACCCAAATGCATGTCAAAAACGTACAGCTTCTGAAAAACAAGCAAGAGTACGTCCAGGCAACTTGTTTTTAACCCTGAGCTGTTCACTGCACTGAAAGGACCGATAAGAAGTCCGACAAGCCCAAATAAGCTGCCTCTCTCTCAACTACGTTTGGAAAAACTAAGACATGTTAAAATACTTCTTCCCAAAACATTCAATCACCAATAACACCCCACTAGCCTAACACAAAGAACTGGAGAGTGAAAAGCCTACATATGTTTAACATGTCCCAGTTTCTCTCTGCTGCAGCATTCGCTCGCATGGAAAAGCCTCAAAGATCCATAATCACCTAGAGCAAGCAAGTTTGAAATGTCTGAGCCTGTGGGTACACACAAGTAGTAGGCCCCATGCCCTTTAACCGTTCTAAAGATCCCGTAACTACTACTGCCCAAACTCTGTGTTGCAACTCATTAAGATCTAGCAGTTTGTTCCATGATGCGCAAAACACAAGATAAAGTCTAACTGAATTACTATTTAATATTTTTACTTCTATATTTAATAAAAACAAAGCTAAATAGTTATTTGTACACAAGGCTTGATGCCCTAGCAGGAGAGCTTACAGTGTTTTGTGCCTTGATGCAGAAAAGGGAAAAAATGCTAAGAGCTACTCACTCCCTAAGTAGTCAATTAAAAAAAAGAAAAACAGGCATTTGGATGACAGCTGTTCTGAAGAGCAGGCACATCAGTGGGTCCTAAATACACAGAGAAGATATCCTGCATGCATTACTTCAACCAAATGAAGCCTACCTGTTTACTTTTGGTGGCCTTCCCAGCAGAATTCTGGTTTCCTTTAGCACCCTCCATGCTTCTTAGAACATCTATGAAATCTTTCTTTGAAACAGATGACAGCAGTTTAGCACGTTGCCTGTCAGATCTCCCAGCTTTCTTCACCTTCTCATCAACGTTCTTCTGGTGTGTCCTGACAGCATTAAATAACTGTACAACACCCCTGGGATGGGAGGAGGTGAACAACAAAACAAAAAAAGCTTTTAACTTGAGTTGCCTTTACAGATGTGAACCTTCTACCAAAGCAATTAACCAGAGCAGATGTCAGTTGGCTGCTAGGTGCCAAAAATGGTTACCTAGAACCTCGATTCAGTTAAGAAGTAACGTTCACTATAGTACAGGAGGCTTCCCATCTTCCTTCACACTTATTGTTTAGGAACCAGTAACAGAAATCTACAACCAACTGCTCAGAGCCCAAAGCGAGCATGGTGCATTGCACTGAGATGAATACAAAAACATGTTTTATCCCCAGAAGCATGCTTCTAGTCCTACAACCAGCTATTAAATTCCTCACAGAAGAACTTAAGAGAAGCTGAAGCAGGGGCACAAGGCAGAGGAATGAATCCTGTAAGCAAACAAGCAGGTATAGACAGAACATCAACATGGTGCTCAACTAGCCCTGTGACACGGAAATTCAATAATGCAAATCAGGCAACTGAATTTAGCAGCCATGGATCTGGTGAATCCTCTGTGGAGAAGGGAAAAATGGAATAGCAGAAACACTTGGTTTGCATTTTTAAAGCATTAAATTAACAAGATGAAGGGGTTCTAGCAAAGCACTTCTGTTAAGCAAACATTACATTCTTGTCTAAATTTTTATGTTTTCGCAAACCTTCTGAAAGCTTTTGTTGAACTTGATCCTGCACAACACAGACCTGTACATAAATCACTTGGCTCCTGCTAGTCACTTCTTAGGAGTTCAATCTGATTGGAAACATATTACCTGCAAAGGCCTTTCCTTCCCCTTTTCCTCCCTTTAAGATACACATGTATTTAAGGAAAGCTTTCAGAAAAAAAAAAAAACTCTTACCTTGTGGCAATTCTCTGAAGATTTCTCTCTGTGTCTCTGTCTCTGACAACATCTGGCTTCACTCGGCACATCATTTCCCACTCCCGCTTTTTATCAAGCTGTGTTATAAATATTGTTACATGAAGTGAGTGGCACAGGGCATTTAAGAATGCAGCATACTCGGACAAAATATGCAACAAGAGGAAAAAAAAAGGATAAATCACAGAATCATAGCATGGTTTGGGTAAGAAGGGACCTCAGAGATCATCTAGTTCCAACCCCCCTGCCATGGGCAGGGACACCTCCCACTAGACCAGGTTGCTCAGAGCCCCATCCAGCCTGGCCTTCAACACTCCCGGGGAGGGGGCATCCACAGCCTCTCTGGGCAACCTGTGCCAGTGTCTCACCACCTTCACAGTAAAGAATTTCTTCCTAATATCTAGCCTAAATCTCCCATCTTCCAGTCTGTGGCCATTACCCCCTGTCCTATCTCTACATGCCCTTCTGAAGAGTCCCTCCCCGGCTCTCCTGTAGGCCCCCTTCAGGTACTGGAAGGCCACCATCAGGTCCCCCTGGCGCCTTCTCTTCTCCAGGCTGAACAGCCCCTACTCTCTCAGCCTGCCTTCAGGGAAGGTTCTCCAGCCCTTTGATCATCTTCGTGGCCCTACTCTGGACCTGCTCCAACAGCTCAATGTCCTCCTTGTGTTGGGGGCCCCAGAACTGGATGCAGTGCTCCAGGTGGGGTCTCACAAGAGCAGAGCAGAGCAGCAGAATCACCTCCCTTGCCCTGCTGGTCACGCTTCTCTTGATGCACCCCAGGATGCTGTTGGGCTTCTGGGCTGCAAGCGCACACTGTCGGCTCATGTTGAGTTTTTCATCAGCCTACACCCCCAAATCCTTCTCCTCAGAGCTGCTCTCCTGCCATTCTCTGCCCAACCTGTATTTGTGCTTGGGATTGCCCTGACCAAGGTGCAGGACCTTACATTTGGCCTTGCATCAACAAAGCTCAGTTTGGTTAAGGGTAAGAGGAGCTCCAGTACAGCACTGGGCACCAGGTCTGAGGCAAGTCTCTTGCACCGATAAAAATGGGGCCCCAATCAAATCTCAGCCATTTCCCTTCTGTAACATAAAGTAGAAGAGTTGTGCCAGTGATGACTCTGACATTAGACAAGCAAAAGGAGCCTAGGAAAACTTAAATACTTTCAAATACTGCTACAGGCAGTCAGAAACAGTTTTCAACTCCAATACTTCACAAGCTGATCACAGATAAATTACTGAATAATTAATTCCAGGGCACATCAAGACAAGCATGTTGTATTTTGGGCCTCGAGAATTTGACTTTCCCTACTGAATTAACCACAATGCAGTTTTGTGATTAACAGCGATGCATGGCAAAGACTACAACAAGCAGAACTCAAACACAAAATAGTACCAAGCGCCCACTGGAGAACTGCCACATACAACACTGATTTTTGTCTTTTTTGAGACTCTCTGCTACCAAATCCAAAACTGATCAACTTTTAGATTTTGAAGGGCCACAACACCCACGGCAGAATGCTGCATTTCCCCAGCACCTGCACTGGGAATAAGGTAAGAACTTTTTTGCCCACTGTTATCAATTTAACAGTGTCCTTAGTCCTGGTGATGTGCCATTAAGTCTGTTTTACACAAGGAGTTCTTCGTGGAATCTCAGAGCCCTTATCTTTTTAATTCCAGGCAGACTACTACGAATTTGTTCAGTTTATGACCATGTTTTGGCCTTTGATCAAAAGAACTGCCCTAGTCTAGCTTCCATCAGCAAGAAATTAATAAAAGGCAGACTGACCTCAAACTGACTAGATCACCCTTAGAAAAACTACAGCTCACCTCTGCTTTACAGTACTCCCACACTTATTTGACGAGAACAAGCATTTAGGACAGCTAGAACTGAGGAGATACCTTACCAAGGCTCTACTAAAGAGGCAGGCTGTGGCCTAACCACTCTGCGTTTCAGACTATCAGACGGACACCTGGTTACCCCACTTAAACAGAACTGGTAGGATGAGACATAAGAACTACTAATGTATTTTCAGCCTGAAGGTGAATCGATTACAGTCTGGAATTAAAATCCCACCAAAAAAAAAAAAATCCTACAGTTTTGTTTTCTTTATAACATTTTCACAATCAGAAGTAATTTAGGGCACAGGTGCCATCATAGGAAATTCCTACCATGGAAAACCAAAGGGAACAAACAGTGGTTCAAAAGTACATAATGGATTACTGCAATCTCAACCGAAGCCTTTGATTTTAGAATTTACAGCAGAATTCGGCTGACAGCAGTTTCCTGTTTTTTTGTCCTCACCTTCTATGACAGAGACAGAACTATTTCCACTTCTAATGCCAATAAAGGAGCTACATCCCACATTAACAACAGCACATGGAAGTCCAAGCTTAAAGCTGCTTCTTTCATGCTCTCAACAACAAAACAATACCATCTTAACCTGGCTGACAATCCTGTTGCCTGTTGTTGTCAGATGGCACAGAAAGTATGGGAAGAAGCTCTACAGCATGGCTGAGAGAAGGTCACAAAATTGCAGCTACTTGAGGTCCCAGTGGAGGAGAGATTCCACAACTGAGAAATAGGACCAGTGCTCTGCAAAATCCCTGCTTAGGGGATCCTGCCCGCATCCCTATCTAACTGTGACTGCACAACGAAATGCTGAGTCTTTTTCTCACCTTTCTCCTCTTCTCCAGTCTTTCCTGTTTTTCCTTTTCTCTTTCCTTCTCCAGCTTTTTACTCTTGGCTAAGATGATGGACTTATTTTGTGGTATCTTTTTGTTGAGCACTTTTGCCATGGCATCTGCCCAGCCTGAACCTGGGCCACCTTTGGAGTTTGTCGTCTCTTCAGCAACATGACCAATGGCTGGTGCTTCATCCTCATCATCTCCCTCCAAGGCTTCACCCCCCGAAGAGTAGCTGTCCTCTGGAAGTCCTGAGCTGATCTCAGAATCTAGGGGTGGGNAGTAATGACCCAACACAAGCTGGACTTGTTTCATATGCAAATGTTTAATTAGAGTTCAAGGCCATGTACTCCTTGCTTTTACAACTAATTCCTCAAGATGCTGATCAAGCAGGCACAAAACCACCGTAATGAATTTATCAGAAAGCATATTGTGTGTTTGCCCCTCTTAGTGATGCCTTACAGTAGTTTAAGAGGCTGAGTAAAAGAGAGAAGATAGCTTTGGAAATTATTATTAATGAATATTTTGATGACTAGGACCAGTAAATTCAGGGGGAAAAACTTATGTTCCAGTTTAAAGAATTATTAAATACGTGTGTATATACACACACATCTACGTATGTATGGATATACATACTCCTGTACGAACTGCAACAGTGACATCTAGCGTCCAAATGCATGCAGCCAGATTAAGCAGACGGTGGAGGGCAATTCATATATAAAAGCAATGTTTGTTCCAGGAAAATAACACCATCAAAACATGATTAGCTAAGCAGGAAGAACACAGAGGTAGGTGAGACCACTCCGTGAAACAGAGAAGACATTTGTCAGGTAGCTCAAAAGTAACTGAGCTTTCCTGTTTCATTTTCTGTTTCTGCTCAAGTGCTCCATACACAAATACACTACCCTCTAATTCACATTTGCTCATTCCATGGCCCCTTCAAAACAAAACGAAAGAAGAAGGAACTGGAGTTAAAATGCTGAAATCTGGAATCAAGATACACCAAGAGAGGAAGGAAGAGCCAACTTGACAGCAAACCAAACACACACAAAGTATCTACTGCTTCCCTCCTCAGCCTGATCAGTGGGTCAAGTAACAAAAATAAAGAGTTTAACAGTGAGGATGACTAAGCAGAACTAAACTGGCCACAAGCTTCCGGTGTAACAAAATGTTTGGTTACTTCAGCCCACCTGTCTTTCCAGATATTTGAGCAAGTAGCATCCTGTGGCTATTGGCCCCCATTCTATCATATCAGCAGTTGTGCCACTCAGACATTTCAGATGACTTATGTGATCTACAGCTTTCAAAGCTGAGAAGACCACCAAGTGATGGGTAGAACGAGGCTGGTTTCTGACTCCCCTACAGTCCCACCTGCAAGGAGACAACTCCCCGCTGGTTCGAGACCAGCTGGCTGCCCCTCATCCACTCAACACTCATCCACCTTCCACTCTCACACTACTTTATGAAGAGTAGTTTAAAACAACAAAGTTATGTTCTACTGGACCAGGTGCTCTAACTTGGTAAGCATTACTACATCCCTTCAGCTACCTCAATCAACCAAATTGGTAAGAGAACAATTAAGTCAGGAAGTGCTTGACAAGATCTGTTTTCCATAAAACCATGGACACATTGATTAATCATATTTAGTTTTAATCCCTTCACATAAACAGAAGCATACACTGTGGCCAGATTAACCCTTTACTCTGCCTCCTCCAAGCAATAAAACACCACACATTCATTTTTCCTATGCATAACATCCTCTTAGGATAAACTAGGAGAATAACGCCAGATAATACCAAAACTATTTTGCAAGATAATCAGCACTTTCAGCAATTACACGAAGATGAACAAGGCTTCAGCAACCAGGCAGGACTGCCAGTTTTGAATATGCCAGAGATGCGTCAACAGCATGAGATAAAGCAGAGGTATCTCAAAGTATTGCAGACTAGATTAGTTCTATCAGAAGTGGCACTTGGAGCTCTGTTCTGAACCAGAGAGACTGAAGTCTAGCAGAGCTTCAACCCGAAAAGTCCTAATTGTGGGGTGAGAAAAGTATGTAACATCTCCATACATTCCTCATGCCTGGCTGCTCATGTGAGCTGGGTGTAGGAATGTACGTTTAAAAATATCAGTCTTTCAGAAAGGAGCTCTGGAAGAAGCTCCTATGCAAGGCTCCCCTCAGATTCACTCCTGACCCTCAAACCAAACAGATCCACCAGGAAGTTACTCCAAATGGACTCTGATCCTCTTGGAATAAATAAACACAAAAAAAGCAGTTACATTACATAATTAAGAAGTGGTCACAGCTAGTCAGATGTACCCTACCACACCACAGGACAAGGCAAAAACCAGTGGAGAACCATAACGAAACGTGACTGCATTTATGCTGTGTTTACATCCTGCACCCTCCTGCTGACGATCACAGCCGGTGTTTCGCACAGGTTTCCTCCCAGGCGGGAAGGGGAGGGCAGTTGGATCCCCTGGCACACACAGGCACACAGACACAGCCCAGCCTCCGGCCGCACCGGACTGCGGCAACGCCTCAGGGGAGCCCAGCCCTGCCCGCGGCCACCCCGCTGCCGGCCCAGGCCCACCGGCGGGCTTAGACGGCGCACGGCAGAGCGGCCTCCGGAGAAGGTGGAAGCCCAAGGAGAGAGCCAGGGGAGAGGGACCCGCCACCCCCGTTACCGCTGG
>VXAV01002956.1:284994-308316 GCA_013399715.1 Alectura lathami
GGGTTCCGCCCGCAAGGGTTCCGGGGCGGGGAGAGGCGGGGGCCCGCCGGCACCGCTGAGGGCTTGCGCGTGGTTTTTTGGCTTTGTTTGGTTGTTTTCACTGAACGTGCCACAGAAATAAAAGTGTATAAAGCTGAGAATAATGTACACCGTTGTGCTGGTAAGGGTGTTCTCCCTGCTGAGTCAGTAGGAGGGAGAGGCGGCCTTTAAGCCCAGTTGTGGCCTGCGGGGCCCCTTCCTCAGACCTGCCTGGCCTCAGGGCCGCGCCGACACCACAGGCGCTGTGCCCTGGGTCTGTCCCAAGCTGCAGAAACCGAGTCACTTTTGAAGCCTTGTGCTCAGGGCTTGTGAAATCGAGTGAGATCAATGCTTCCAGGTGCCCTGTGTTCAGCTCTGCGGTTTCACAGCCCTACAAAACAAACTTTTTACTCTGGGCTTTGTGGTACCTCTTTCCAGGAGAGTGCTCTGCCAGCGCTGCTTTCTGCCCGGCATTGGCCTTGTCAGAGCAGAGCCTCTGGGCAACTCTTGAAATCCAGATGTATATGCTTACCTTTAAACAAAATTTAAGGGTTAAGGCCTTCTCTTTCCCAGTGAGGAGCCACTAAACAGCATCAAGTGATCTCTTACTCGCTATAACGTGCTATCTCTTCCATCAAAAAAAGCATTGTGCTTTTCCTTCTGATGGGGGAAGCTGGAGAGTGGCCCTGCCTTGGATGGGCGCTGGGAGGTGTTGTTCGGGATGGCAAATTCACCATCTTTGTGCTGAACTCAAACCCCACCTTACTGACAGCCTCCACTTCCAGGCAAAAGGAACTTCCCACCTTGGGGTGGGAAAGTCACAAGAGCTGGGTAGGATGTCCTGCTCGGGCTGTCCAAAAAATGGTTGTGTTCTGTCACTCTCTGTGTGCAGGAAACTGTTTGGAGGCAGTGCTGATGTGGAGGCATAGGGGAGACAGGTGAGAGCCAGGACTAAAGAAAGGGCTGTTGTAGCATCAGAGAGATCTGGCTGGGCCTCTCCCCTCCCACAGGTCCGGGGAGGTCTGTGTGTGTTTTGGGTGGAGCTCTCTGCTCCCGGCCTTTGGAAGCCATGGTGAACTTCTGTCATTTCCTGGTTATTTTTCATAATAATGTGTGTGGCAGCCAAGACAGCAAATTCCTTTTGCTAGCTCAGTATCAGGTGGAAAAATTAGAAGTTGGAGAGACATCAGTAAAGAGTGACAGAAATCATTGTATGGCTGAGGAAACTGTTTTACTAGTAAGGACTGGAAAGGCTAAATATGTACATCAGGGTTAAGTGTCAGCTAAGCACAAATATTATTGCTTCTGTCATAAGCAGTTCTGCAGAGCAGACCAATGTGGAAAGATTTTCAGTCTAATTCATTGTTACAAGCAAAGAGAAATTCTGTTCTGAAAAATGTGGGCCTCTGCTGTGATCTGCAGAGGAAAAAGAAAACCATAAACATCTCCAAAGAGTGTAATGAAGAGGCCAGAGCTTTACAGGAGACATAATTCCTAATGCATTACAGTCTAGGGCTCAAAACTATGGTGTCTGCAAAAATAAGCGCTAACCATCTGGTCAAGTGTGCTGTGTGACGGTAAAGACACCATTTGCTTGGCATGATGCATCTCTGAATCACATTGCATCAGAAGGGAACTGATAGGAGAAAGTTATTAAACTATATAAACAAAAAGCTCTTCAAGAACGGCAATTGCAATACTCATTTTATAGTACACGTACCTTATTAAAAATGTCTTACTCTTGGTAGCATACTTGGAAGTATATAAAAATCTTCAGATTAAGTCTTGTCATGTGTTCCTATAAACGACAGGTCTGCCCCTTCTTTGCTCAGACTGAGTTAACAAGTCACGTCTTTGATAGCATACTTCTCTCCACAGGCATTATCCAGAAGCATTTGTTAGCAAATTTATTGCCAAATCTCATTTCAAATAATTGTCATTGTCTCCTATCACACTGGCCTGAATGCTTTTCTGGATTGAAATTGTGGTCTGAGGAACACTGGAAATGCAACCAGCCTATAAAATCTTTCCAGACCAGACAAAGCAGCAGCTACCTCCCTGTTTGTCATTGTCAGCAGCCACTAAAGAACAGCTGAGGCACAAGCTGGCATTCTGTGTGTACAAGTCTGTAGTAAAACCATGGCTAATGAGACAGAGCATGAAACTTTGATCTGTGTATGCCATAGAGCCAACATTTGAAAACAAAAAATGTTAAAAAGTTGGCGCATTGGTATGCAGACCTAACAACATTTTCAAAGATTTTAAATGTGGTGATTTGTTGTGGGTTGTTGTTGTTTGTGTTTGTTTGCTTGTTTGTTTTGTTTGCTTAAAGTTTATCAACAGTACTGGGATAAGTCCAATTGCAGTGGTTACTGTTAGTTAGGGGTCACAGCTTTGGAAGCCTGTGTGGGAGAGGACCACAGATACCATATAGGCATGGCAAAGTGTGTTACTCCAGGGTTGTCCTGCAGAAGCCTGATTACCTGGAGTTCCTCAGTCTACAAAATCTTCATGATCTGATTATAGACTACATTATTGTATTTCAGTCAAGAGACAGTGCACATCACATCATACAGAAAGGCGGGAGTGGACAACTCTTCTTCTGCTCTTCATATGTGGAAGAGACAGCCAAAGTAAAACTTTTCAACTCTGAGTCAGAAAATAACCAGCTCAGAATCAGAGCTGGAGACTAAATCACTGTATGCTCGGGTGTGACAGGCTTTTCTAGCTGGCCAGAGCTTGTCTGCAGTTAATACCTTAGCCTCAGAAAAGAATGAGGGGTGTCTACCCAGCATGGCACCATCAGCCTCCAGTAGGGAGAAAGAGAATAAATGGGAGGCAGAACAGAGAGAGCAATTGCTGTTCTTATCATATCAAGCTGCAGGAGGAAGACCTGCCTGTGCCACACAACACAGTCCAGTTCTAAGAAGAATGTTAATCCTTGGTAATAATCGGTGCCACACTGAGATGCATGAGGCAGCTCCCGTAAGATACAGATCTGTCAGAGTGACTACAGTGTGAAGCAGGTATTTCATCAACAACTGCTCTGAATGCATACGTATGCTAGGCTCTGCTTCATAAACATCTGGGTCTTTTTGATGGGTACTGAGGTTCTTGCATTATTTTGTTTGTTTTCATTTTTTTGGCAACAAAAATCACTGGCATATGTTGCTTTCTTGATAATAGAAGAGTTTTAATGAATTCTGTACATGGAGGCCCCCATATTCCTTGTAATTATTGGTTGTCTATACCACACACCTCAGAGCTGTACAGAAATTTGTGAGCTCCCTCTGCGTATGCTGGGGAGCAGCTTATCCTGACACCTGTACTTTCTCCAATGCCTGTGCTGCATCTCTCAGAACTGCATTATGCATCTTTGTGCTGCAGTATACATTACCTCTAAAGCAACAGGAATCTTCCTCACTCTGGCCTGCCAGTCTCACAGATCCTTTACGAAAGGACCCTTACTTGTTTTGAAGAGTCTTTTCTAAACATAGTACAAATCCTCCCTGGCTCAGTTTCATTGTTATTCTGTAACAGTCTGCTTTTGGAAGAAATACTTCATTTCTGAGCGAGTATGAGAGTAAGCAACACTGCCCTGCTCCCCTAGAGCATTTGAATCAAAATCTTGGTGAATATCATGTACACCCCGTTCTTCCTCTCATTTGCACTAGGAGACTGATGTTCATGAAGAATGAGTCCTGACAGGGCTAAGAAATTTGGGAATTTTCTTTCTTAAAGAATAGGAGTGGCTTCTGGGCCACAGATGTGATCTGATAAATTCCTATATACCTCAGAGGAGTTGTGAGAGTCATGTTGAAATATGAGGGACTTTCAGAGCTTGCTGTTTCTCTGTTTTAGTGCCAGTCTAATGCTTTCCTTTGATGTTGTTTCCTGTGGAGCTGCTGAGCTAGCTAGAGAGCTTTGCTGAACAGTTTGGTGAAGCTCTTGGAAAGTGATGAACCAACATCCACAGTTCCAGAAAAAGACCCTTGTGACTATAAATCCTGTTCTTTGCAGGAACTTCAGTGCATGACTCATGCCTAAGAACTCAGTATTTTTTTTTTTTTTTTGGTAATTAACAAAATAATAACAGCAGGCACACCTGCACTTCTCCCTATGCATTTATACTGTTTTCAGGCTCTAATTCGGTGCCCTAATAAGAGTCAGAAGGTGAGTTGGGGAAGGTATGAAATAAAGGTGCAAATACTTGCAAGGCAAAGTTCAATGCACAGTTCAGTAATTCTTCAACTGATTTTCTCAGACTCCCCAGAAAAAAAGCTGTATTTCAAAGAGAATGAAGAAATGTCGTCTGTATTTTTCTTTCAGAAGAATACTTGGACGTTCTCTCTAAACATACAACATATGTGATATCCGTGACCCTGCTGTAGAGTTGAGAGATGTTAACAAGAACGGTGCTCTTCAATTTACATTGATCCAAAGTTGTGGGATTAAATGCAAAGACCTGCTGCCCCCTGCAGCCTTTGAATCAAGAACTTTATGCTTAACTTTAAATAGAATAGACAGTAAAAAATAACATCTTGATCATTTCTAAAGACATGCGTAACCTCTTTTTTCTGTGCTAGGAATTGTTGTTGGCATCCGTGAGAACTGAGCATTTTCACATTCCTCCTAGGTTTCAGTGGTGTTATCTTCAGCTTCGCATGAATCCTTATCCAAACTGAATGGTTCAGTGTTTCTGATCTGTTTTCTTTTCTGATTTTCCCCAATGACTGCTACCACTCTCTTCCTCTTTACTTTATGAACGAATTGCCTTGAATCACGCATATTCCCAGAACGATTACTCTTTTGGTTCCGATGAAGGCTGAATCCCAAGCCAATGTAATAAAGTTTAAAACCTTTGCCACTTGCATAGGTCATATTCGCAGCCTGGTTGCTGCACTAAAAGAGATCAATAACTCCGGATAGATGGTGAGCATGATAAAAGACTCCAGTGCCACAGGATTTAAACCTGTTTATTCTCATTTCCATTTCTTTGGTTTAGCTGATGCCATATTTCCCCCCCAAATCTTCAGGGATTTACAGATGAAGAAAGAAGAGCAGTCCAAGAGTAAATCACAGAATATGTTCTGTCATGTGATAATCGCTGTTCTAATCTCATATTCAATAAAAGTCATAAATTGACATTTAATAAGTCATAATAAAACACTACCTGATCTTTTACAAATGTTTTGGCTCATGAAAGTTCTAGAACAGCAAGGTCAAACAGAAACTTCCTATTTCTGTCAGTGGGTATTCATTTGGACCCTGAGCCTTATAGCCACACAACAAAGTAAATTTTAGTGTGTTACAAGAGAGAAAAAGACACAGAGGTAAACAAACCATTTTAAAACATTTATGCCTATATTTGGAAACACAAATGTGTATTTTGAAACTCACATAAGTATTTGTGCAACTGTTACCTTCCCAAGTGGTAAAAACCATACAAAAATGAAGATGAGGAATTCCAGTACACAGAAAAGGGTTTTGGGACTGGGAAACATGGCCTTGAAAATGGTGCTTAACAGAAACAGTGAAATTTTGTCCATCGAATGTGGCAGGTTAACACATTGCTTATGCCTGAAATAGTGCTAGGTAATCTAAAATTTTTGTTTTCCCTACTTTTATGTGCTCAAGTTTGCAACAATCTTTATTTGACAATTTATTTTATATGCAGTTACTATTATATATTAGTTTTCAACCAAAACCATGGTGTCATTTGAAAAACAGCTCCCTGGTTAAGAGATATGTAAGTATTTGTCATGTTGATGAGTAATTATTTATTCTACATTGGTAGGAGAAGATGGGATAGAGACAAAAGGATTGTATCTAGTAGCTAATTCTTGAATTCCTTTTTGCTTCTTCTTTGCTAATTCCACTCATCCCTTCAAGCTCCATAACCATTCTCATTTCTGTATTCCACATTAAGGAAGTATGCCGGGGGTGTATTACAAACCATGAACTAGTAACTGGAAATTTTAAGAATTCATGCCAGATTTTCTCAATTTTGTCAATATTTGAATCACAGGAGTTAGCCGGAGTTCCAATGCACACCTGAGAGAAAGATCTTGTCTCTCACATTATGCTTTTATGTCCTCAGTAGATTTGAAGTGTTTAAGGATTTGTAAAGGAGGACAAACTGGAGAATAAAGAAGTCAATATTTTATTCAAATCTTAAAGGAGGCTTGTTTTTTCATTGAAATTATACTCAGTCATATTCATCATCTGGTAATTTCAAAGAATTTTCAATAATGATTAGAAAAGAGATGTCACGGCAATGGTTAGAAACTTGGTTTTCAGTAATGGTTAGAAACTTGCAAACACCAAAAAGCAAAAAATCTTAAATAAGCTTAGAAAACTGTCCTGTGCTCTCTAGCAATTACAGAAAAGACTATAGATTTAGACTGTGTGTAGTAGAAAGTTATCCAAATTTTTACTAATCAAATCAGAATAAAAGTGTTCAATAGTGAAAAGAGTGCCAGGATAGTGACTTAGTTTGTATGCACTGCGGGTTCTGCGGAGGTAGTTCCTGTAAATTCTGACAATATCAATCTCTCACCACTTATAAAGCAACAAACTGAAGAAAAAACTTTCTAAGGTGATTAGTTAAAAGATGAGTCATTTATTATTTCAGAATAGTCTAAGGGAATTTTGTATAAATTTTTATTAAAAAGCTTTATTTATTACCTGAATCTTTTAAAATTATATCTTATTATCTCTAATTATAAAATCATCCTGAATCTACATTGTTAATAATTGTGACATTCTTCATAAAGCCAGGTGAAGCCTCACTATAGTGATGTCACATTGACTATAAAAGTCATTATTAAATACAGATGCAGAAGGGTTAGCCAAAACACTATTGTAGCTTCAAAGCAAAAACTATATTATAGGATGAGATAATACCCTTGTACGATGATGTAAGAGCTAAAGAAAGATTTCATGCTAAACTACCTTGAATTTTTAATAATATATTTAACTACAAGATGAGGAAGTTCTGTTCTTTAGCTGGACTTGACATTTACTTTCATATATTGTTGCACAAGATCACCAACTACATCTATTTTCACACCTCATTTAATACCAGGTTTTGATGCATCTACATTCAATAACATCCAATTGCATGAGTTATCCTACTTCAATTATTGTATGCAAAGAAAAAAAGCCTCACTTCAAAAAGCTTCTTAATCCCTGGTCAGCAAGATTCTAAGACTCTTACGGACTCTCAGTATATGAAATATACTCTGTTAGTGCTTATGAGCATGGAACATGTACTAACTAAGCATGTGCAGTTGCAGCTATGTGAGCTGTAACTGGGATGTGCTGCTTGCACCGGGGTGCTGATGAAAAGGCAAAGATCTCACATCAGAAAATCTTCAATAAAATGATCTTTTTTTTTTTTTTTTTTTCCTCCTGGCAGCTGAAGTGCAATGGAAATTGGTTTACAGCTGGTCTTAAAACTGGTCTGTCATACTGTCAGATTTTCAAGTGATAGTATGTTTTAGCAACCTGAACTTTGCCAGTAGCAAGACCACAAGAGTATATGAAACATAGGAAACAAAACTTTGTAAACAGATATATTGATGCAAAATAATTTATTTCTAAAAGTCAGTTCCTCCTCCTGCACTCCTTCCTCCTCATAATGTAAAACTTCTTCAGATCAGTGAATCCATCTAATTCTCCTTTAGCTGAATGAGATCTTATTATAGAATCATGGAATGGCCTGGGTTGAAAAGGATCTTAAAGTTCATCTAGTTTCAAACCTCCTGCTGTGGGCAGGGTTGCTAACCACTAGACCAGGCTGCTCAGGGCCCCACCCAACCTGGCTTTGCATAGGTAATGACCATAGTAAAAAAATTCTATCAAGAGTCTTACCATATCTTTGTTTTCTTGGATAAAGAACTGGCTGGAGGGTCGCAGCCAAAGGGTTGTAGTCAATGGCTCTACATCCAGGTGGAGGCCGATCATGAGCACTCTCCCCCAGGGGTCTGTCTTGGGACCGGTGCTCTTCAACATCTTTATTGATGACTTAGACTGTGGGATCGAGTGTACCCTTAGCAAGTTTAATGATGACACCAAGGTGAGTGGTGCAGTTGATACCCCTGAAGGAAGGGATGCCATCCAGAGGGACCTGGACAGGATGGAAAAGTGGGCCCACGAGAACCTCATGAGGTTCAACAAGGCCGAGTGCAAGGTGTTGCACCTGGGTCAGGGCAATCCCAGGTGTGTGTACAGACTGGGAGAAGAACTCCTTGAGAGCAGCCCTGCACAGAAGGACTTGGGCGTTGTGATTGACGAAAAGCAGGCCATGAGCCGGCAGTGCACTCTTGCAGCCAGGAAGGCCAATGGCATCCTGGGCTGCATCAAGAGAGGGGTGGCCAGCAGGGAGAGGGAGGGGATCGTCCCCCTCTACTCTGCCCTTGTGAGGCCTCACCTGGAGTACTGTGTCCAGGCCTGGGGCCCCCAGTACAGAGGGGATGTGGAGTTGTTGGAGCAGGTCCAGAGGAGGGCCACCAAAATGATCAGAGGGCTGGAGCACCTCTCCTGTGAGGAAAGGTTGAGGGAGTTGGGATTGTTCAGCTTGGAAAAGAGAAGGCTCCGGGGAGACCTCATTGCGGCCTTCCAGTACTTAAAAGGAGCTTACAGGCAGGAGGGGGACTGACTTTTTACACGGGTGGATAATGTTAGGACAAGGGGGAATGGGCTCAAACTGCAAGAGGGGAGGTTTAGGCTGGACATCAGGAAGAAATTCTTCTCTGAGAGAGTGGTGAGGCGCTGGCACAGGCTGCCCAGAGAAGCTGTGGCTGCCCCATCCCTGGCTGTGTTCAAGGCCAGGCTGGATGGGTTCCTGGGCAGTTTGATCTAGTGAGCTAGTGGCTGGCAGCCCTGTCCACGGCAGGGGGGTTGGAGCTAGATGATCTTTGAGGTCCCTTCCAACTCAAGCCATGCTATGATTCATTCTATGATTGAGCATTTTTAGAAGGTTCTGAAGTGAGAAATATGTTACATATACATAGAGCTGGAGACATAAAGGAAAAGGAAGAAGTGGCTCTACCAAGCTGGAGAGATTCATCATACAACCTATCTTCACTAGGTTTTCTTCTCTGTGCACTCTTGCAACCTCCCAGGTAACGCTGTGATTATTCTTCAAAGTGTTTTAGGAGGCTTTTGTTTTTAACAGAAGACAGACAGATAGATTCCTGCTTCCTCTGAAATCAGTAAGAGATCTCCCATTTTGCTTGGGGAAAATACATTTGCATACAAGGTTTTAATTCCCTGTGCAAAACTGTAACTATTAACAACAGCCAAATTCATCTTCTTACCTATAAACCTAAATATTTACCTTGATGATGGAATTCTGAGTAACAAACCTGTTATTGTGAAATTGCTTTCCCAGTTTTTGTCTAAATGCTATCATTAACTGCACTTGATTCACATTTTTTCTTCTCCAGCCCCAACAGAAATGATGGTTGCCAAATGAACTCCCTGAATTCACCAATCAATTTTTCAGTAAATGAAATTACTGACTGGAACAAGGAGCTTGGCTGAACCTATGCAGCTCTTTGTCACATTTCTAAGCAAAATGTTCTTGGGACTCATTTGCTTTTCTCAGGTCAATCTTTTATAGGATAAGCTGTGCTACCTTCACCTTCTTTGGAAACAACCACCACACCCAACAATGCAGGTGTCTCTGGGCTGCAACTACCAGTAAGAGCACATTAGCAAGGATGCCTGACTCCTATAGAACCTTCATCTTCAGGGTTGCGTGATCTTCTGGTCATTCGCCTACAGTTTTGTTTCAGTCTCACTGCTGCATAATTTACAAAGTATGTGAGAAAGGTTAATGCTACAGGTCTTCATCTGAATCTATTAGAGAGCTGAGTGTTTTGATTTAGTACTGTTTACTTTTGTTGCAATGAGTGGACATTTGGGTCTGGCTTGAAGGAAGTTATTGAAAGAATATAAAGTTGGAGAAATAATACTTTTAGTTTGAAAGCAGTTAGTTCCATTGTTGCTCTTGTTTTTGCTTAGAGAGCAAGTCCTGTCAAGTAAGTCAGGCTCTTGCAGTTGCTCAGCCTCCTGCCCATCAAGCATCCCCATGCCAGCAGGCTCTTTGTTTGTTCGGCAGGAATGCAGCTGCCAGGAGGTACCATGGTGGCAGAAAGAAAAGCAACTTGGCTTTCAGTATCACAACAAAAATGTGTAGCTAGTCTGGGATTTGTGACAAGCCAATGTAGAGTGTTTGTGATGATCTGTGTCAATAAATAGGCAGGCTGCTGTGTTTTGCATAGGGAATTATTTTTCAGGTATATCTTCATTTCTAGATTTAAATCTCTCATTACTGAACCTTATGAGGAAAAAGGAGGAAAAATTGTGAGAAGATTAGAAGCCTGGCAGAGGGGTATACAATTTTTTTATTTTTTATTTTTTTAATTTTTTAAATATTGTCTGTAGATAATCTTTAATATCTCAACCTGATTTCTCAGGTATGAAGATTTATGGTTCCAGGAAGAATCAAAGATGTGTGTGCATTGCTTCTTAAAAACTAGATCTAGGGTTTTTAGCACCATTGATAGCAATAAAAGAAAGACATCCACGTCTAGCTGGGAAGATGAATGTGGAGCCCACATACATGTGTGAGTTTGTAATGAAGCTCTGTGGTAGCTCTTTCTGCCTTTAGAAGAAAATGTTTCTGTTTATCCTTAATAGAAATCCATTGCATGTAGCTGTGTAATGGAATCTCTCATTTTTCATTTGCATCTGTTAGCTTTTATGTTGCAAATAGGGCTCTAAATCTTACTTTAGAAATGAATACTGCACTATATGCCAGTGCATGTGCAAAGGAAGCCATTAATAATCTTCGTTATGAAAACCTGATCATAAGTGTTTTTAGTCCATTAGCCATTCAGCTTTATTTATGTCCTCTTTCAGGAAGAATTTGAAGCCAGAATTCAACAGATGAAGTTTGGAAAAAGAGCAACACATGAGGTCATAAAGTGCCGTCACATTCAGTATGTTAGAAAACTATTTTCTTTATTCAAGTTTTTCAATAACCTTTAAGCAGAGGCATGAGTATTCATCATCATCTTCTTTTTCATCATTAAATTACAATGCTTTTAGGACACAAAACTCTGATGAACCAGACCAAAGTAATCTTCTAATTACACAAAACTCCAATGTACTATATTTCCACAGGCTGTATAAATGTCCTGCAAGTAGCAGCTCTTAGTCCCTTCCCCTCAAGGCTAACATGACGTAACTTTATTCATAGTATGCCTTGGCGGCCAAAATCTCTGATCCCTTCTAGGACAGAAAACTTTTGAAATGAAATACTGAAATATTGGCAGTCAGCTTCCTGTCTTCATGGGCTTACACTGGCTGATCTGCATTTATTTTAGTTATTAGTGAAAAGATTAGGACTTAGTTCCACAGCATCCTTGGGTCCTATTTTGCAAAAGATATTCTCAGGAGAAAAGTTTTGCCTTGAACAAAATCGTATTTTGAGGTGGGAAAGAATGTAATCATATTCTAAAAGGAAAAGAATTTTTCTCTTGAATAGTAACTTAATTTCTCTCCCATTTTTTTCTTTTCTCTAAAATGCTATCAGAATTTCATCATTTATAAATATAAGGCAACTTGTAGTTGCTATTGTGTCTGATAAATAAAATCACCTCATACAACTGAGTTTGGGGAAAAAAAGAAATTCTTACAACTTGCTTGGGATATAGTTACTGTCAGCTCCTGAGATTTTTGATGTATGCTGACTGTTTTAATGTATTCCTGAAGCTATGACTTGATCCTGTTGTGTTTGCAAGCTGTGAGTTTGGGGTGCGAAATGTCAGCACAGGGGCTGCTCTCAGTGCATCACTTGTACCATAGACAGCGGTGGTGCTGCTGGCCACTCCCCAGAGCTGTCATTGTTCAGATTTCACAAAAGCTTCAGGAAAAACATCTGAGGAAAAAAAAAAAAATAGTCTTGGCTAATCTATCTTCATCTTTGGTTAACATATTAAGAGTCAAGGTGATTGCATATAGTACAAATTATTTTATGATGTATTAGGAGACTTATCCCTGTGATTTTCATAAAAACACAATGGTTAGCCTGATGTAATCGTTTGGCATTCAGTGTTTTTCGATCGACTAATGCTGAAAGGCTGAAGTGTTTTTTGCATGAAGAATAGGTCGCTAACTTCTGAATTAATTTCTGTAGGAGACAATACGGATGCAATGTTTTTAAAGCTTAATTTAGCTTCAAATCAACGTGAAGACAAGCTCCTTGAGTCACCTAGTCTTTCTCTGTGGAATCATTTCTAATTGAATGTTAAGATCAAAGTTTAAGTTTATAAGAAAGAAAAACAAGTGCAGATAAATAGTTATTATCTGACATCCTTATGAAAATTCATGACCTGCCGCTTTATCAGAGACCTTTTAAGAATTCTAATTGTGAAGTATGCATAACTATTAAATGGCTAGAACGCTTCAGTCTCTTGATAAGAAGCGAGTTAAATAATTGTCCTGTTTAACTTGTGCTTGTTAACCTTTAAGGTCAACTAGTTTGAACATACGTTTAATGAAATCCTGGAGCCAGAATTTATGATACTGCAGCTGAATGTTAAATTGGACAATTTACATAAGCAGGACATTAACCTTCTGAGCACTAAATAGCATTTTAGCACTTAGCCGCTGGGGACAATAAGGGACATGTTCTATATATTTGTGATTAGCTTGCCTGGAAACTCTCATGATGACCAATTGGCCTACCAAGTTTAGCAGCATAATTAAATGAATGGACTCAGCCTAAGTAAATTATCAGTGCTGTGTACAGTATATCATTATAGTCCTAAGGAAAAAAAAGGTATGAATAATTTAATGTTACATTACTAATTTATCAATGCTAAGTGACTGTGAGGAGGCTCTTTGTAATTCGTTGTTTTAAATTTGATATTTGATTTACTGCTGGTGTGATTAAACTTGAACCTACTTCATTTCCTTATCAGAAATTTATGGTAACAGTAGACTTTTTTTTCTCATGGTAATGGATGTATTTTTCGTTTTCTTCTGCTTTGATGATAATAGCAAATACAAAGTATTACACGTTGCCAAACTAGTAATTAAGCAATTTGTCATGACAAGACATGTGTGTCATCTTTTGGCTGGCAGATCTTGTAGCAGATAAGGGCAGCAGACCTGGAATTGTCAGCTTGCCGAGCCTGAAGAGCAGAGTAATAGCTGTAATAGCAGCCTAGGGTATGCTTTTCTCTCACAGCTGAAAGATGGAGCATGATATCCTTGCTCTGCCTACTCCACTGTTCTCCTGGTGCAAATCAAGTCCATATATCGCAAGCAAGTAACACAGATTCTTTGGGGGTAGGTGCTCTACTTGTTAGGACAGTCACAGTTTATTTGGGGCTGGTACTTGCTGGTCTTGTGCTGGTGCTGCACAGACACAGAGAAAGACATGTTCTGAAGGGTGACTTTGGGCCTGAGCCATTTCCCAAGGAGAGTGCCAAGGAAGAACCAGCTGTGTTCATCCAGATTCTCACACTAGCTGCAGGATGCCTTCCCATGGGTGCTACCTTGCAGGCCAGCACTTCGCCTCCCACTGAGGTTGCATTTGGCCAACAGAGGCTCTTCTTTCCTATGAACAGGGACTTGAGCTCAAGGAGCTGGAGCCAAAGAGAGAATGAGTTGACTGGAGTATTGGCTGTACTTCCAACAATGAATGAACATGCAGCCAGCATCCACAGGAACAATTTTTCAGCATTTCTGCCAGTTTCCCCTGGAATTCAGCAGAAATTATTGCTAAGGATACAGTCCTGTCCTTGATATTTTTCTTGAACTTGCAAATACTACTTGATTCAAATTATTATAGATCAGGCATACTGGGAAGCTTGTGACTAGATTGGAAATGTTACTGTTTTAAAGTTAACCACATCTCCATGTTTTCCACTGACTAGACAAATTATTTCATTTGGTATCTTGGATGCTTCAGCTTTGCTGGCTACGTGATGCATGCCGACCTTTTCAATCTCACTTACTGATTACACCATAGTTAGAAACTATTAATAATAAAATAGCTGAACAGGAAGAACCTTAGTTAAAGCCATCAACAGACTTATTAATATGCCTGATCATAGCATCTTGAAGATTATTCAAGGTGTCATCTGGCAGCTGTGGACATTTGGTAGACCTAAAAACCAATTAAGAAGGGACGTATGTTTTTTCAGAAGCTGATCTGAAAAGTGAGCTCTTTCAGTTGCTGATTTTTCCATATAGGTAAACTTGGGTGACCTGAGTTCAAGGTCTTGTTTTGGTGCATGTATTTCTGTGGTATTGGGCAAGTCAGTGAGTTTGAGTGCTCCAGCCTTTGTGGTCAATAAGACTGTTATCCCACCCTCAAAGAGTTCAGTGAGGATAATTGCACTAGGCCTGTGAGATACTCTGGCACTGCAGTGATGAAAGCTGTACAAGTAATTCCTCTTTCCAGAGAACAGTGAAACTTCATGGAAAAGTTAGCTTTTGTGACAAAAGAGATTTCTTATATGATAAAAAGAGATTTCTTTTTATCATATTTCTTATGATTCTTTTATCACATTTCTTATATATGATAAAAAGAGATTTATTACACTGATGTGTAATAAACACACTTGCATCTGAGTTAAAAGGGGAAGAAAAAAAAAGGGAAGAGAGACAAAGTCACGCACCAGCCCTTTATAGCCCCAGAGACTCACACTGTTAAAAAAGATGCATTATCAGAACAGCATGCATCTATTTTTCTACTCCATTTTTGTGGCATCATTGCATCAGTGCTTTCAATCACCCATCACTGGGATTGCAAAGTGCAGGGGTCTTCAGAAACAATTTTGGAAGTATATGACAATCTCCTTTCCCCTTCCCTGTTCCTCCTTCCAGATATTTGTCATTTGAGACATTTCCCTCTACATTTTCAAAACAATTTTATGAACACACTCAAAGTTCTTGGCTTTCATTATTTCCTGTAAAGGAGATCACAGCCCATACAAAACACAAACGTTTCAGCCATACAGAACAGAATGGTGGAGAGAGGTGAGAAGAGAGAGCTGATAAAGGAGGATGGAGGGGTTTGCTGGCTAGCACCAGAGCTGCAGTTATTTTGTCATTGTAGGAAGTTGTTCATAAGATGTGTGAAAGGACCAGGTTGCTCTACACTCAGACCATCCTTAGTATTTTGTCTATGCATTACGTGGAACTGCTGTTGTAAAGAGCCAGCAGTAGGGAGGAGAGGTGAGAGGGGGACAGAGAACAGCACAACATCATGGTGATTGTATTCAATGTGTTATTTGCCTCCCTGGGATTTGCCCCTGTAGCCCTTTCTCTTTACATCAGTCATATATATCAGTCTGAAATGCTGAAGAGACTGGTGAGGGCCGTTCACTCCAAATAAAACTGGGATGTTAAATCCTGTGATCACAGAAACCAGGATTAAGCTGGTGAGACTAATTCCTGTTTGAATTAGGAGCGAACAAAAGGAGCTGTGAGTTCAGGTAGTACCACCAGTATGAACGGAAAAGCTCTAGGGTGATGGTGGTAACAACGAAGTAGCAGAAATCCAAACTGGTAAAGACTGATCTTTTAAAATACTCTGCATGTGTGTATCTCCTCACATCGCCAGCTTTACTAACAGTAAGATCAATGTACACTTCTTTTGTTTGTCTTCTCTTCCCATTGTTCAAATTCAATGTAATGAGACTGTTATGTTTTTTTTTGTTGTTGTTTGTTTGTTTTTTATGTCTGATCGCCATCCAAGTGAATACAGTCTTTCAATTTTTCTCCTTTGGTTAGCCAACAAAAATTCCTGCTTCCCATTAATCCTCAACTGTAGTCTTATTTAGTATACCATCCTATTTCCACTACATTGGAAAACTTATGTTAGGATAAGTACTTTCTTCCACTCCATTTAATATGCAACCTGATTACATAGAGACACACTTTTCTTTCAGTGGACCACTTCCCATAAGTCACGGGGTAATCTTTTGCTTCAGTCTAGAGCTATTTGCAGGCACTTAATTTTTCTAGTTTTAAAAATCTGCAGATATGGCAGTTGAATGCAACAGGCAAGAGACTTTTCATCATGCCTTTAAAATTGCCTGTGCTAATTCACACCTACAGGAAGCTGCACATTTAAAATTACTGGCACTGCTTTGTCTTCATGTATTTTGATATGCATTTTAGTTTCCCCATTGAAATGATACCATCAGTTCCTCAAAGGTCCCTCAGCTTCTACTTAAAAATTCTAATGACTATACATGCAGAAAGTGATACACATAAGGAGTGGTTTTGTGTCATTGGAAGCTGTGGATTCTCTGCATCCTTCTCTTTTCCTCCTACATTTTCTGGTTAGTGAAATGTTGTATACACTATTGCTAGCCAACACCTATATATGGAATGATGTTTTAAATGGGCTTAAAAAAAGCTTTCTGAAATGCAAAAAAAAAAAAAGAAAAAAAAGATGTAGCACTCTGGCAGTCTGTTTGAAGCAATTTTAAAATTCTTTCAGCCTTGCTGTAGCTGTAAGACATCTTCCAGCAAAACAACTGTTATCTTTTAAGAAAAAAGAAAGACATTTCTCTGGCGTGTTTTGCACACAGACATTCTTAAATATAATCCCTTCTGTTGCTTTGGTAAGTCAATCACACTAACAGGTACCAGTTATTCAGTGACTGCCTTGGGCTAAATAGAGCAAGTGACAAAAACACTTTTAGGTTGTCATGTGTTAATGTAAAATGCCCCCAGACCCCAATGCTTATTCATCTTCATCTAGTTGACTAATGCTTTTCCCATGTTGTTACATGTTGGTAAATTAAAGAAGCCTTCCAGACAGTTCTGTCAACAGTTTACTGAAATGTACCTCATTAGTGAGGTTGAGCTGTCACACGAGTGTAATTTAATCCTATTGAATTATCACTCAAAAATGCTTGAATACCAGGCCTTTATATGCCAAGAAAGAAGGTTTTCTAGGAATACTGTCACATTTTAAACTGATTAAATGTGAAGCATGAAAAGGAATAACCCCAGAGTTTTTTATACTTGCAGTAAGACTTGTGACAGCCCTTTAACTGCATCTTGTATTTTAGAGAACTGCATCGAGCCAGGTGCATTTCCATTAAGCACTTGTTTTTCTAAATCCATAATAAAGCTGGGAGGCTGTATGCTATGCTTATGAAACTTTTACTTTGCCCAAAAGGAATTAAGGAATTTCATTCCTGAAGTAAAAATTAGAAATACAAACATGGATTTCAATTAGTATCCTGCTAAATCGTATGCATTCAGTACTCCTTTTAAAGAACACCAGACATTTTGAAGCCTTTGGATTCAGTTCTGTGTTACCTGGCCATTACACATATGATACGAAGTATAGAGTCTGGTTGTCTGCGTGTCTATATGTGTGCCTGGGGTCTTAAAGTACATTCTGCTCCTACTGAGATCATAGGAATGGGACCCATCAGCCTGAGCATGATATGCCTGGGAAAGCTCAAAACTGGCTTTTTTTTTTTTTTTTTTTTTAATCTGGTTATTGAAATAGAATGCTTCCTTAATCCTGTTTTAATGTTTTTGTTAAAATTGATTCGGGGGGACTCAGGAAAGGATTTCTAACTAGAATGAGGGACGAGGGTAACATTTGCCTGATGATGAGATTTTCGGACCATGTGTTCAGATCCTCATCTCACATTTCCTGCACCCTAGGCATTTGCTGAAAGCACAAGTTGATCAGATTCATATAGGAGAAACTGGAAAAGACTGTGGCTACTTTCCAGTACAGAAAAGGGATGGTCTTTACATCTCACGCAAGAGGATAATGGTTTCTCATTCACACCAACATCCAGACATGACAGACAAAGTGTGGCATTTGCACGTATATTTGTTTGTTATTGACAAATTGGGAGGGGAAATGAAGTGGCATCCCAGCAGCTCACCTTACTGCAGGATGTCCACCAAGATAGCACAGGAAAGCTCTCCAACAGGCGGTCCTGTTCCCATTGAAGGTCACCAGGGAGTCTCTGTGGAGTGTATCCTCGGTGCTTGGGGCCAGCCCTACCTGGTTTTCTCTCCTGGTAGCTCTGCTGGCTTTACATATTTAATGAAATTTTATGGTTTTAGGCATTGTAAATTATATTCGCTTTCTCAGACCTCTAAGACCTTCCTCCACCTACCCTCCCTTACCTGTCAAGTTTCACTGAGTATGCTTTAAATTCTGGAGAAG
Organism: Alectura lathami; assembly: GCA_013399715.1. NCBI lineage: Eukaryota > Metazoa > Chordata > Aves > Galliformes > Megapodiidae > Alectura > Alectura lathami. The sequence continues at coordinate 303,254 of VXAV01002956.1, forward strand.
GGAATACTGACTTTGCATAACATAAATGAAAGAGCTGGAAAGCATTACATTTTCATACAAATTGCATGAAACCCCCAAGATTCTGTCCTTGAGGGGAGAGAGAAATGCAGCAAGTGTGCAGAAAAACACCAGCTTTCTTTTTTTNTCCATGATTCTCATAGGGAAAGGAAAGCTCTTGTGCTTTGCAGATAGCAATTGTTAGACCAAACTGGATTTTAGTCAGTCTTGTAAAACTAAGAATCATTGCCACAGTAGTGCATACAGAAAGGAGATGTCTGTGGGAAGTTAAATAAAATTGCTGGTGAAGAAGCACGTGGAGTTGGGGCAGCATTTTCTGTTTTGCACTCCTACATCTGTAATTTATTCCTCAGTGACTCAAGCACTCCCTTTCACTGGGCATATCAAACTTTTCTTCTGCAACAGAGGCCGTTACAGCCAAAGCATTTTTCATGATGAAAAAGCAGTGTTACGTCTTGTATATATGGCTGAACGTACCAGCTACAATAGACTACAGCTGAGTATGCAGCTTATACGGAAAGACTTCCTTTTCAGTGTTACTGCGCTGAAAGCAAAGAGAAATTAGTACTGGTGGATGGGGTTATCAGCAGAAAACTAGTTACTTTTTTGCCTCTCCTGAAATGTTAGTGTCACAAAGGCAGCTAATTTTATACTTTCATCACACTGTATGAGGCAATTGTCTGATCAAAGTATGCCTAATATTTTGAAACACTTCCTAACAAGTGAGCATTTCCTTAATGTGATTGAACACTGGCACAAGTTGCCCAGAAATGCTGTGGAGTCTGTCTGTCAAAATCAGGCGGTACACAGTCCTGGGCAAGCTGCTAAGGCAAAGTGAAGTTAGATGTGGATCCTAATAGATCATGGCTAGGAAGTATACAACTACTCTAATATTTTCAGTAGGAACTCTCCAGCCAAATGGAAGAGAAAAAGGAATTTTAAGGTTAAATTGAGTAGTTCCAAGATGTCCAGCCCAGCTGGTGTTAACAATAACGATATTTAAATGAAGTAGGAGAAATGTGAGTATCACTGAAGGCAGTAGGAGTTTTCAGATTGTCTTTCCAAAAGTCAGGCTTTATCCAGTACCTGCTTGGTGGCGTTAGTGCAGGACCTGTTCAACCTGTGTTGACATTGTAGGTGTATTCAGGCCTGTGTTGGCATGGACACTGTAAGAGGAAGAAAAGGGCTAGCAGTTTGAGTTTGAGTGTAGATTTAGTCCTTGCCCATGGAATCCAGCAAACTAAGAATCCCTTTCACAGAATTCAAGAAGTGGAATTGGTTGCAAACAGTCTGCATACTTTAAAAACAGGAGTAAAAGGAGAGCAGGTGTTGCCTGAACCCTCTTCATTCAGTATTTCGCCTGTGCCATAGATGCATAGTAAAATAATATACTGAAATATCGTCCTGTGGTATTAAGCTTTTTCCCCTGTGAAAAAGCAGAAAACTGAATAGCTAGCCACAGAAGTGTAACATAAGAAAAGAGATAGTCATTATTCACAAAGAAAGATGAGAATATGAAAGCTGGTGTGCCTAGGAATTTTTACAGAGTGTGGGCATGCTCCCAGAGCAGGCACATGCATGACTAGAAGAAGGCATTTGCATTTCAAGACAGATTTTCTTCTTGTTTTATTGTTACTTTAAAGCAGAGGAATAGCTTGCAAAATTAGATGGTTTGAAAGGAAAGATTTATCTTTCAAGAAAAAGAAAAAAGATAATAAAAAGTCACCATGGAAAGGCTAACCAGGTTGGAAGGCATACTTAAAATGGTTGCTCCTAAAAAAAGTCTGAAAAAACTGATTTGTTGTTGTTGCTGTTTTGACATGCTTGTCTAGTGCTTAGGAAAATCCTTTACCAGTCTTCTTTCCAACTGTCTTCTATTCAGAGTTCATGCTGAAATCTGTTCATGCTTAAAAACAAACTTTGAGAGATCATTTTTTCCCACATCCCTCACAAAAGGGCACTGTGAAGGCAGAAATGTGAGTGTCATCACCCTGGTACAAACCATCTCTTTAAGCAACTTGTCCCCTACTGATGAGAAGTACCTTCCTAAAAAAACCTTCAGTTCTTGGTACATGGTTTGGTTTCCATGTGGTTTAACAGATATTTTGTAAAATGGAGGCAAACTGCAAAGGTAGTATTTCACATGCTCTCGTTTTGCCTTGATAATAAACCTGCCCAATAACAGACAATTTTGTGTTTTCCTCTTGGTGTGTCTTCTACAATTTCTTCTAGAAAACTTTCTGTAGTTGTCATCTCTGTTAAGGCTTTCATCTAGGCTGCTGATGTAAATATACTATATGGTACTATCTTTGGGCAGCACTTCTAAAGTTTAGTCTCATCTCAGGGGTTAGGTTCTGCAAGCATCAAATGAGATGCAAAGCACCACTTTCCCCTTTAGCTATAAAGTATAATGAGGCATGAAGAAGTCTTAATTAATTGAAATGAGGTGTGGCCTAAAAAAGTCGAGAAAGAACATGTTAGAAACATCCATACACCAGCACAATACTGCAGAAAGCCACCTACAGTAACTCTCAACAGTTAGCGGAAACCAGAATGCCCAGACTTCTTGCAGGGATATATTAGCCCTTCAAAAGCCAGCAGTCCAGACAAGCCTGTAGTTACAAGTCCAAGAACAAGCCGGACCCATGTACCAGACAGCCAAAAAGGCCTTTGTAAGAGGTTGGTTGGGGCGATTAGTGCCCACTGGCACACTCACAGCCCCGATGCAGCCACCTGCCATGACACTTTGAGTGTGTGGTTTCAAACAGGAGGTGTAAAATCGTGTGGCTGTCGGTGGTGAGAGGGACACAGGCGTGTATTTTTCTGCTGTGATCCTATCCTGGCATCGGAGACATGAGAAGAGCAAAGTAGGCCTCTGCTCTCCATGGCGTGTTCAGCTGTGACTATAAGCAGAGAAACTCCTAGATTGCCCTAATTTATGTCTGGACAGGGAGTAAGGCAGTTTCAAAATTAAAAGGGCATAACCACTCTTCTGATGGTCTCCCCTTTTTCTTTATCGAACAGATCCTTGCAAAGAAAGTAATCTTTCCTTTCTTTCTAAAGGAGTGTTTTAGCAAGCTCCGTCTGCTTAACTTATTATTGAGCTTGTCTAGATGTTGAGGAAAAACTTCGCTTTCTAGCAGGGTTTATGTCAGTTAGGAATCCTTAGACTTCAGAACAAATCAGTATAGTTTAAAAGCTATTAATCTTCAGTTCTTCATTAAGTTTGCTGTCGTTTTTTTCACTTCACTTTTGTGCTCATGGGAAGTCCTAGTCTCCAGACTTGAAGATGATCTTTCCTATTTATCCAGCTGTCCTGACAATATACTTCTTTCCTAAGAGACCACTTTTAAGGGAACTAGAAGGTAGGCTGAGTCCTACATTCTGCTTCTCTGCCAGTGACTGCCTGCAAGGAGATGACCGAGTTCTGGCTGTAGAGATTATGGGTTGTTGGTATGTAATATTTATGGCTGCAGAAAGTTGAGCTATAGTAATTACCTTGTTCTTTAGATAATATGTGAGTATTTATTTGCTTTAAGCATACAGAGAAATCTATGTGCATACCGACATTATATATATACATATATGTATAAATACCATATACTTGCTTCGCCTTATAGTGTTACTTGCTCTGTGGGCATAGTCCATGGAATTATTATCTTTACAGCTATTTTGCAGTCATGACACTGTTATTACCATGCAGGAATGGGAAAAATATTATCTTTTTTTGTGTCAGTTTTCATTAAATTGCTAACATTTTTATACCAAATAAAGAGTAGAGACTGTCAGCCTCTTCACGCTTTATTACCATTGCTAGATGAACATGAGGTTTTTTTTCAAAACAGATATTGAACTGTGAAAAGTGTTTTTTTTTTTTAAATGATAAACAATTCCTGTATAAAATACAGTACATTAATCCTACCGTAGCTTCCTGTAACTATACCTGAATTTGATCATTCCTTTAAATCTTGAAATCAGTTGGTTCTCGGTTACTTTCCAATGACATTTAACAGTTAGACTTAAAAATACAGAAGAATGCATTATAAGTTTTACCCAAAATGATTATGGCAGTCATTTGAATAAAATACAGATTTTGCAAGCTGTAAAGCATATCATTATACTATATACTGGTCTAACTAAGGTTTGGTTCACAAACTACAGTGCTCTAACCAAGTCATTAAATCTATCTAAAAGGGCCTCATTTGAGAAGCAATAAAATTTTTAATCATTTTATTATTAAAAGAGTGTTTAATATGTAGCTAATTAAATGCCAAAGGCAGGTTATCTGAGTTTAACCTTCAAAAAGAAAATGATGTATCAAAGTCTGCCTCTGGCATCATGGGATAGAAATGTCATCCTCATAATCATTGCGTGACAACTAGCTGGTGGCCTTTTCTAGAGCTATAGTTAAATTACCTGATTAAATTAATAGCCATTTAGATGTTTTAGGAACTGCACAGACCTATACTAAATGAAAATTAGGTCCATTACATTTTCCGAGTGGGCTAGATAGGCCCTAAAATAAAACACGTATGCCATTGTCCACATTACTTAGATTAAGCAATTAAAAGCCCTTTCTTAAAAGCTACTAATTTTCCATAATGTGCCAAGGACTAGGTTTACACTAATGATCAGGGAGTTTTTTCCTGCTTTTTCTCCCACTTTTCTTGTTTATTTTACTATCAAAAAGTCTCAAGGACTGGTGTACACCTGTTAAACATACCTGAAATGTGCAAGTATATGTGGGCATTGTGCTGTCTTGACTTCTCCTAAAGCCTGACCTCCTGGGAGAGCTATAAGGGAGAACATTGTGTGTTTAGACAAAGTCCAACTAAAATCTCCATGGTAGCTCAGTGGTAGCTGGAGTGGTAGCACTGGACTCAATCTCCTTGAAAAGACAAGGCCTTGTCTGTCACACGTGGGTGAAATGACAGGTGAAAAGCACAACATATGTTCTTGCAATGTCAGATGGGGTGCTTTCAGCTACGAGAGAGTGACTTTTAAATCCCCAGAAGAAGTATTTATTTTGTCTCCATATTCTGCCT
>VXAV01002956.1:328771-340639 GCA_013399715.1 Alectura lathami
TACATATTTTTCTCTAATTTGAAAATTATGTTCTTTTTTACTACTTCACAATTGCTGTTTCATCTTTTAAAGTTCAAATCATATTCTGGATAACTATACCTATTACATCTGTAAGTAAAAAGAGCCTCTTACTTGCTTCCTCTCATATGCACTGTGCATAAGCCTTATGTTTTGCTACTTTAAGAATCATGCTGGAAACCATACATTCAAAAGATATGTCAAGTAAACGTAGTCCTGATGTTCTTATGAGCTAAAGTAGTCCTAAAGAATATCATGAGCAAATGGCACTCTCTTAAGTTAGGTCCTGAGGAAATTTCTCCATCAAATATTGCTAACATATCTTATTTCAGTGGTCCGCCAGCCCTATAAAATATATTATATTGGCCTTTTAAGGGCAAAACTTTGTCCTAATGCTGTTCTATTAATTTTGAAGTAAAAAGTGATAGCTTATTTCCCAGAGACCATGGGAAAATTCAGGGTTTAGTGCCATCTAGGATAACAAAGAGACTGTTCATGAATGCATTTTTTCTCTACAGGAAAGGGTATCTGGTTTTTGGATGTCTATGGTAACAGGGAATGTTGGAAAATCTCATTTCAACTCTCCTTGGAAAAAGTATTGGCAAAGAAACTTAAAAGCTACTTTATAACAAGACCATACAGGTGCTGAGGTAATCTAATGAACAAAGCAAAGTAAGGAACTCAATAAAATTTTTGTCTGTATTTGATGTTCTAATATAATTTCTATAAACATAATAAATATTATAGTATTCCATCCAAATAATTGTACTGTCTCAAAGATAGTATATCCTTTCTAATTATGTTCACCAGGCATTATCTTGACCTAACAGTAATTACTCCAGTCAAGGAATATGATGATTTGGATAAGAGTAGAGTTGGTATAAGAAAATCATTCCCATTGTCTGCATGTTAATTAGAAAACAAACCACACAACATTTGTTATACTTAACCAAGTAAGCTCCCAGAAATTGTTTACCCTCATCTTCGTGTTGATAGTAAATTCTATTTGAAAAACGAATAGATTAACCATGTCCTCCCTAAAGCATTTGATTTAAAGTTCAAGCTTTTTTAAGTACTATATATTGCCATTAAGATAAAATATTGGGCAGTACTATCTCCTGGACACCGTATTTTTAAGAATATGCTTCATGCCTCATTTACCAGAAATGTATTGAGATTTTCCTGAGCCAACATTCATAGAATAACTTCACATTTTTCATAGCAAAATGCCATATTTTTGTCTTCTTTTTAATTCCTTTGCTCCTCAGAACTGCTACTTTGAATTACTGTTAGTTTATATGTATATATTTTGTATTCCATGAAAAGCACAAAAATTATATCTTCATATACTGCATATAAAAACATGTGTAGGAATATGAATTCCTAGACACTATCTGGTGGTAGCTGGCTCTTGGAAATTGCTTCATTTCTGAAAAATGTCAAGGGGAAACTGCAAGCAAAGCACAGTTATGATACATGATGTCTAAGGAGTGGCTGCCTTGAACAGGAAGATAATTCCTACTGGAGTATCGTCTCTCAGCTGATTTGGTGAAGCTTCCTACTGTTCTCCAACTAGTGCATCAGGCATCTGTAGCCTCACACAAGATATATCTCTGTAATACGAGACTGAAGTTTAAGTTGAGTTATTCCTGTGAAATTTGAAACAAAGCATGTATGTGTAAGAAACAATTTGAATAGAAACAAAAAATAATTTTACTAGAAATCATATAGTGTCAATGTCTTAGTATTCTGATGAAAGTAAGTCGTTTCCTGCATGAACATCACTCTGAAGGTCTCTCTCTCAGGTTGCTTGGAAAGTTCTGCAGACGGTTGCTACAAACCTTACATGATTGAATGATCATTACTGTAGAACTGCAGAACTGAACTTGTTATGTGCTGAATCCCTGGTGTTCTCTGAATGTACAGTGTGAGATACAATTCAGGAGGATGGCAAAATATGACTTAGTGGTTTTAGCACTCAATTCTGAAACTGTATCATGTTAGCATGATAGTACTGCACAACTTCCCTTGCTGCTTTAGCAATTCCAATATGTTTTAGTAATTCTGCCAAGTTTCTTGTCTTCAGTTTTCCATTTGTTACTATTGGTGATGCATCCTGATAAGCACTTTTCTTTCCCAATAAAGTGCTCTAGTGCAGAAAGTTAGAGAAGATGGGACAAACAAGAGCAGAATTTCTTGAAAATATAAAATTCAAAAGTTAAACCAAAGGAAATATGATAAGAGCAATTCAGAGTGTAGCGTGTATCAGAATGCACGTTGTGTGGGGTGTGTCTGCTTATTATGGACAGTTACTCACACTTGTTGAGATCTCATACACCACAACTAATCCCAGTGACTTTGGCAGGACTATGTATGTAAGCAAGGTGACGTTCCCTTTCCTCTTCCTATTCCTGCAGGACTAAAAAAATATCCAGAACAGAAGGAAAGAGAGCCTGATAATTTTAGCCATATCATACCTGAACAGTTCAGGCTCAGAACTGCATTTCCCAAGAACACATAGATCATTGAGTCAACAGCTCAGAAGCAGAGATTACATTCAAAAATCTCTTCAACATCAGATGAACTGTAAATTAGCAAATCATGCAGTATAAGCTATGCTGCAGACAGCAAACACAGAATCAACAGTGATGAGCATTGCAAACAAAAGAAAGAGCTAGGGTTAATTCAGGTTCACAGTGGGCTTTGGAACTGAAGTAAAAATATGTCTCTTAAATGCAAATAAAGAAAAACGATGGCCATTTGCATGATTGACAGCCTTTCAAAAAAGAAGTGTTGCTATAATTAAGCAATAATGTATGAGTGAGTGTACATTATGACAAATTGGAAGCTTGGTTGATTAGATTGAGCATATAAGCTGTCAGTATAATTATCACATTTTAATCATTTTTCTCCATTTTTTATAACAGCATTGTCTTCAGCCTCGTTTGGTGCTTATTAGATTGATATTCTAAGAGGAATTGTACAACATAAAGCACGTCCTTTAACAGGATGAACTTTAGATAAGACTTTAGGTATGTCTATAAACATTTATAGTGATGACTGTTGTGTCTCAAATTTTTGCCACATCTTATGTCTCAAATAATGTTATTTCAGAGCTTTCTTTATCACGATAAAATATCATGATATTATTATCATGATAAACTGAGCATAGCTTATCTCACTAATATTCATATTCTTAGTATGTATTTTAAGCTGCCATAGGCAAAAGATCTCACATTGTTACAGCTGAGTAACAAATTCATGAGACACACTGCAATGATTAACAAAATGCTGAGTCAATCAGTGTGGGAACAAGATTTTTCCATTTTTACGCAGCTATGCTGAACTGTGTGTAATTTTTTAAACAAGAAAATGTTCGGTGCTAATCACCAGGAAACAGCAAAATTTGAAACAATTAAGTTTAAAAAATTTACTTTTATACCAGCTAAATTTCTAAACTGTAAACCACTGAAGGAGTAGCATGCCCCTGAAATTACAATATAACAAAGAAAACAGAGATTCTTAACAAGGTCTTGCTCTTACAGTCTTACCCTATCTCAAATTAGATCTGAGTATCTCTTCACCTCTGCTCAAATAAGAATGTGGAAGGTGGCCACTTCACAGATCTGTGAAACAAAATTCTCCAGGCACTTTCACCAGTTCTGCCACTGATTTGCTTCTTGGCCTTGGGCAAGATGCTTATCTACTCCTCAGACTAGTGGCCCCTTGGGAACCAGCAAAGATTATTAGCTCTTTGGGAAACAGAGATACCCACATGTTCTGAAGGGTGTATGGGAAAATTAATGTGCTTTAGCTCTCAATTTACAGCTGTTAAAATTAACATTGTGTAGAAGGCCCACTCAAGGCTTTGCAGCTGTTGAGTGTAGATGTTTAAGTCTTTCTAGCCTTTTAAAGGACACCCATCAAAGTTGATGGTATAATTTTTCATCGAGGAGTTACATAGAACAAATCGTAGCAACAGAAATATGTTAACTATTCTTGGATTAATGCAAGGTATTCAGTAGCACTTGTTTAAATGCTTTTCACCATCAAGATTTGGAAAAGAATGACTTGAGGAAAGTCTGGGCAACATATGTATACTCCAGATGTTGTTCCCTCAATATCCTCTTCACTGTGTATTCAATAAACTGGAGGCATTATATTTTCTCAAGGTACATTCTAGCATCAAGAGTGAAATTTGAAATAGCAAAATCTGCATTATTTGGTTAATTTTAGAAATGCAAAATTGCCAGAAAATCCTGCTTGGATATTTAATGTGGTTTGTTTTGCCTCTGTTTATTTCCCTTCCTGTACTTTCCACAAATGTTCTTTAATCAGAGTTGATGAAATGTTCTCAAAAATTTATATATTGTAGGTTCTGTTTGAAGAATATTTGCAGAAAGTTATTTTTAATTCAGAAATGCAAATATCCATGTAATAGACCTATTTTTAATGTGTTTTTATCTATCCTTTGAAAATTTACCTTCTGACCTCAGTTTTTAACTTTGCAGTCCTCCAACAAAATACTTCAGCTGTTCAACAATCTTCTAAGGAACTTAAGAGTTCAAGGTGAAGATGTTATTTCAAGTCTTGCATATTGCTGTCTGTGCAGAATAATCTTGTGCAATTCTTAATTCTTCTGCTACTACTTCTAATGACCCAATTACCAGTAAAATGCATAAAAGCAAGATTTTAACATTGATTTTTCCCTTGATTTTCTCAATAGCTTTTACAAACTTCAACTGAACACGCTTGTTATCATAATTACAAGAGTTTGATGTTGGATCTTACTAGGTTTATTTAGTATTTCAAAGGACTCACTGAAGCCCCTTCCATGAACTTACCAGGGAATATCGGTTACCTAAGTGTGAGAGGTAAAGCCTCATTATGATACGAAAATTGTGCAAGAGATAGTACGGAGAATTATGACTAAATGACCAGGTCTTGAGTGGAAAAGATCTTCACAATAGAATATGTCAAAGTTCATTGTACTCACGTCATTGTTGTTCAGGAGATTTACTCCCCTAAGAGGCCCTATGATGTAGATGAACAGTGAGGTGGGAAAAAAGGCAGATCAAATCCTTTAGTTAGCTTCGTGAAGCTAAGGGACTTTTCCAGGCATAGCTTCGTGTGACAGAATTCAGCAAGGGACTGGTAAAAGCCATCTGCCCCTGCAACCACACGCTCTCTGCTCACATTTTGAATTGCCTTTGGGTTGCTGCATAGCTCAGTGACAGCAGAAGCACAGTATGGGTAAGAAGTGCTGCTTTTCAACACCATGAGCGCTACGGGGGCCTTTTCTAAGCCACTGCAAGGATCCTGTAGGCAGGTTATGATTCCCTACTAAGTGAAACAGGACATTTTCATTAAGGCATGTATCGCCGGATAATGGCAGTGCTTTTTTCACAGATATTCTTCTGAATGTTCCCAGTTTTAATTACTAAATCCTACTAATTTGAGTGGATAGGCAAGATCAGCATCAGAGTGAGGTCTCAGACCAGCATTGCTGTTCATCCCGTGGACGTGTGCATGACCGTTTGCAGAAGCAGCACCGAGATCTGTGCAGGGGCCTACCCCACGGGGAGACAGGGTGGGTGGGCCCTGCTGGCCTTTGTGCTTCATCAAATGGAGTGCGCACATCTCTGCAGTACACCTCAAAGTGCAGACCCGAGAGCGGAGGGTCTGGGCTGGCACGAGGGCAGCGTGTGCTGCTCAGGGTCTCAGCTGCAGCAAGGTGGCCACGTGGCTTCCAGATGAGAGATGGCCAGCATCCAGCCAACGGAGAGCATGGGCAGAGCAAAATTACACCTGTCGTTACGCATTTGTGTGCACTGCCCGGCCAAAGCACACTGGTGTTCTCAAGGACAGCTTATCCCAAATGTCTGAAAGCGCCACACATTTATCTAGCCCTATTAGACAATGCTAGTGCTTGGGTATCTGTGTTGGGATAGGTAAAAGGTAAGAGGAAAATTTCATTTTCTAATGACAGAGAGCTAATTTCAGCCCTGAAAGCAGGCTTTCCAAGTTACATATATCCACTCTTAGACCAGTGCTAGTGAGGCGGAGAGGGTGAGCGTAATATTGTAACCTGAAAAAGCATTCACTTTTACTTCAGGAAAAAAGGAGAGGGCTTGGATCTCCTCTAATTTTAAGCATTCTGTTTCACCGCTCATGGTTTTAGAAGATTAATTTACTTTCCTTTTTTTTCTTGTCAGTGTGTAATCCATAGCATTAATTTATTCCTCAAAGTCTGATAACACCTGTTTCCTGTCCATTGTCATCAAAATGTATAGGTGATGTGTAGAAATGATAACAAGGTTGCATTTTTTCTGTGCTTGATGCCTATTCAACAAAGCAGCCTGCTAAGCATTCTTCTTCCATTTCTCTATTGCCATGTTTAGAGGAGCCTGAAATATTTTTCTGTCCAGTGCAAAAATCATTCTTTAGTGAATTTAGAGATCAGAGATACACGGACTTTCAAAGATAGCAAATAACTATTTTTATGTCTGTCTTCTATGTAGGCACATTTTGTTCTTGAGATTATCTAGTTATAATCATGGTTATAATAATTCTATTTTCGCTTCTTACACTCTTGGTAAATTCTAGCTGAGTTTCCCAGCAGAGAAAAAAGTTTTGTCACCATTAAAAATTCCGGAGAGCTCCTCAAAAGATTTCAACATCCTCATCTTCCAGCATCAGTTATTGAAAACTAGAAAAAAAGATGGCATCTGTGTAAGGGGTATACTTTCTATTGTTCAAGTGAGCTGATGTGTAAGCCTCTCAACACTAACAAAAAAAAAACCTTTTAACACACAGTGTAGGTGTTTGAAAGTGGATAGCAAAATTCCCTGGTGGAACAGCCATTCTGAACAAGAAAAAAACAAGTCAGGCTTTTCCTGCAATTGTATCTTTGGGTTGCCAAGGGAAATTTTAATTCTGGCCTTTCCAAACTTTGCAGCTTAATCAGGTTTAATGGAGTCTTAATTTATGTAGGACAAGCAACAATTACTGTTTTAAACTTACTCGAGAGGCTTGCCCTCTTTAGTTCCGGTTTAGTCAGACAATGTTAAGCTGCTAAATATCCTTGAACCCAAAATGTGGCTGAAACTTTTCACAAGGCATTACATGTGTGTACCATAATTAACTATGGCTTTGGTCCTTCAGTCCTCAGAAAAGTCACAGTTTCCATGTTCACTAATGTAATTGTGCTTTTCCTTTTCTTGAAGGAAGGCTGCATTGCTTGCAGATCTGTGTTTCTACTGGGAGCCAGGTTGTAAACTGGCAGAAATTATCTTGATCAGTGGTTTCATAAAGAGAAATATGTCTGAACAAACTGAAAGTAAATGTGAGATTATTCTGAAATATATATATGCACAAAGAATGAGAAGAGCTTTGTTTAAACTTCAGAAATGCACTGTTTTGGATTTTTTACAAGTGGATGTGAAGCATTTACCTGCTTTACACAGTTTTAACTGAAGTCTCATCTCCACTATCTGCATAGATGTGGAATATATCTTTCTAGACAAAGGATTTATCATTGACATATATTGCATGGATGTAGAATTTGCCATTCACTAATGTATGGATGAAAAATATATACCTTATGCAAATATTTGGGAATTGTTTGTCTTTTCTGTTTACGTTTGAAAGGCATCTGTTCCTTGTGTATCTGTCCATTTCTAACCACATATCTAGGAAGAAGAATTCCCTTTTCTGAACGCATGCTATTTTTCACCAGAACTAAGTCACCGACAAGTTCTCTTTTCAAAGCAGTTTCCAATGTACTTGTACAACATTATTCCACAGATTTGCTATTGAAATGAAATACTGCAGTGACCTTTTTAATTCCCCTGACTTTTTACAATCTTTGAAATTTAGCACAACAGCAGGAGTTTAATCATATTCACTGATGTAAAAGACAAAATAAGGCACCTCTACATTCAGATAGAGATATGACCTCAAAGGTGCAGAGCCTTCAGAGACTCCTGGAGATCCCCAAGGGCAATTACACCAGTCTTGCTTGTGGTCTTCCTGCAACCTCTGACTTTGCCTTCTGATAACACTAACAGAAATTTTGCATTTACACCGTTATACTGAATCCTGTTGTTTTCCTATTGGAGAATAGTCTCACATTTACTTTACCTCTCTGTTCCAGTTTAGGTGGGTTTCACTTAAAGCATCTTTCAGACTTGAACTTCCAAGGTCTTTGATCCTCTCACCACTGTAAGGTCTGAGGCTTTGGTGACATGCATATTGTCCTTTGTACCGCAATACAAAAGTTCAGCAACAAAACCCATAAGACACTCCTCCACTGTCAGCTGTCTGTTCTGTCAGTGTTTTTGTCACTTCTGTTGATTGATAACAGGTGTGCCAAAGGAGGTCCTTAAGAAATCTCAACATGTGTATGTCCCAGAGTGACAGGGCAGGACAGCTTTCTTACATCCTCCCACCATGCAGCCACTGATGCTGGGGTGGTTGATCAAGAATGTAGCCAGCTCTGAGCTGATTTTAGTGTCAAACTGAAGCAGGGGGAGCAACACTCTCTCTGCAAAAGTTTTTTTGACAGCTTAAAAGTACAATGTATGTGCTTTTGTTGCTCTGTTCTCACACATAAATGTGCTCAGAACAAGAGTGCGAGCAGTTCTACACCACTAGACTGCTTTTCAAGCACTTGCAAAACCAAAACCTTGCTTTCCTTCTACAAATTTTGCCTTCTAAGCAAGCAAACCTGCTTAATTACTTTAAAATCACCTTATTTTTGTGTTTATTTGGTCCAGCTGTTCTAAGAAACAAGCTAGATCAAAGGAAGAGAAACAAAGATTAATATCAGAGCCCTTAAACATTTTTTTTTTTCTGTATGTATTGTTATCTTGTGTGTCAGAATATCAGCACTGGCCAGTGATTTCTGTGTTGTGACTTCTTGATGGCCTCTATGAATTGCGTCAATAGCTGTAGTTCGGTTAATCAAAGGCAGAGACAAAACCTAACATTACAAGTTGGCAGCCACAGCAGAAAAATAGGGACTTGAGGCATGTTGGCTCCTGACCCTGTTTTCCTGGGCAGACAAAGATTTGCATTAACAGTGTTTCTGATGTAGCCCTTTTGATGAAGGAGACTTAATTGTTCGGAAAATTATTCAAGCATCAGTCATGAGCACTGAAGTCAACAGCTTGTTAAGAAATGAACCTCGCAGCATCCTACATCTTGTTGGACATGCTTTTCACACATTTTAGAAATAATTGTGATTTTTTTTTTTTTTTTGTCTAGCGTTTACCATACCTTAATTTCATATAGAATTTAATGAGAAATTTCTTACACCATATAGATGTTTTCCTCAATGCTTTTCAGGTTTTTTATAAATAAGAAGGTTTTATTGACCAATATGGTGAAAGTATATTTCAAAGATGCATTTGTATTTATCTTTCAAACAGCAGTTTTCTAAATGAACGTTCCATTAAAAATCTAGTCTCAGCATCAAAACCTTGAATTTTCTCTCAGTGATCTTAACTAACCTAAAATCTTAAATGAACAAATGCCACATCTTCCTGATCTGGAAGTCTTCCAGTTCATCTACAGAGCTCTAAATGCTCTGAATAGTGAACAAATCCAAGAACTTATCATCTGCTGTAAGGGTTGCAGAAAAAGAGTTTAAGCAAAGAGAGTAAATTATTCATTGCAAATTATTTTCTTAGCTCAAGTTCATTATTTATAGAATGGGGCTACATGGAAATTCAGGTGGCTGACCTGGTCAGTTTACAGCTAGGTAGTTAACCTTCTGCGAGAAGTCAGATCACGTGTTGAGCTGTTATTATTGGATTAACAAATGAAGTCATTTATCTGAAGGCACTTGTTCCTGACAATATTTTGTTTGACAAAAACTACTTAAAAAAATACATTAGGCTAGCAATACTTGCTGTTAAACTTGACATCCACATAGGGATCTTTAACAAGCCATTTGTGGCCCTTCATTACAAAATTTACTGCACAATTCTTTATGTGCTTCCATATCCTTCACATAAAGCACTGTACAGTAGTTTCAATAAAATTTGTGTGAAGTGCTGTGCAAAACTCAATCTTGGCAACGGGATTCCATCAGGAAGACTGAGTATCACAGTATTAGACTTTTATTTGTAAGGATTTTCCCTGTAAATGACTAAATCATTATTTGGTTGAGAGACAACTTACTGTAAACAGTGTATTGCTTCTGGATATATCACCTGTGATCAATAGGCTCACTTTCTGGCTCAGCACTTGTTAATATTGTGTACAGGTTTGATTAAATGTTTTAAACCATTTTTTAAGTGGCAGAATTAAAAAGGATAGACTCATTACCCCAAACATTCAGCTTTTAATGCAACACTCAAAAACATTTACTGGTGTTATATCATCTTAGGATGTGATCTAATCACATCTAATAACTTATGTCAGACTGCCCTTCATTAGTATGTGGATAGGAAACACATGATCCAAGGGAACTCTAAATTTTCTGACAGAGGTGGCACAGATGCAATCCCACCACATTATGATTGATTCTCGTAATTCAGCGTTGACTAGAGTTTCCTTTTATTAGCTTTTGCAATTAGTTATTATTATCTTTTTTTTTTTAAATGTTTTCTTTGCTGGCAAGACCAAATTTCCTTGTTTTCCACAGAATTGCTACCAGTACCACAAACACACAAAATTATGGAGACAGTCCTGATCCTTGTGTTTCCTAAGTGTTTGTGACAACCACAGACACTTCCATTTTGATTAAGGAAGTGCTGGAATTGCTGGACCCCACACAACAGGAATCTAAGGTCAGTGTTGAGGCCAAGGTCTGTAATTTTTGTGGTGTGTGCTTTTAATTACTGAAAGAAGGTATAAAGCCTTTTTTAAAAATTATTTTCTGTTTATCTTCAGGATGCACAGATACAGTACCCCAAACAAGCCTGCAAAGGAACATCTATAGGGATGCACGTTCTAGTGCTCAGAGCGTGGGCAAGGAGGTTCCCTTCTGCAGTGGTTTAACCCACGATAGCTCCCAACTGTCGCTCACTCACCCCCGCCCAGGCCGCAGCCACAGAGGCCCAGGCCTGCCAGCATACCGCCGCGGCCATTATCAGCGGGATGGAGGAGGGAAGTGAAGAAGAAAAGAAGGTAGAACTCGGGAGTTAAAACAAAAACTATTTTAATAAAATAGCTGAGGAACAATGGATAATAAGAATGTAAAAGGGATAAAAGGGTAGTAATACTGATAATTGGAAACAGTGACTTATGAGAAAGGCGATTTCTTACCCACACGCAAGCCTAACCTGGAAAGGGCAAAAGAGCCAGGAAAGCCACAGCTCTCCCCCTCACTGGAAAGCTTATCTCTAAACTGGAGAGATACAGATTTGATGGGTGGACTGTTTATTGGCTAAAGAACTGGCTGGATGGTCACAGCCAAAGGGTTGTAGTCAATGGCTCTATGTCCAGGTGGAGGCCGGTCACGAGCGGTGTCCCTCAGGGGTCCGTCTTGGGACCGGTGCTCTTCAACATCTTTATTGATGAATGGAAATGGAAACTGGTAATGAGTGGCGTCCCTCAGGGATCAGTACTGGGACCAGTGCTGTTTAACCTCTTTGTTGGTGACATGTACAGTGGAATCGAGTGCACCCTCAGCAAGTTTGCTGATGACACCAAGCTGAGTGGTGCAGTTGATCCCCCTGAAGGAAGGGATGTCATCCAGAGGGACCTGGACAGGCTGGAAAAGTGAGCCCACGAGAACCTGATGAGGTTCAACAAGGCCAAGTGCAAGGTGTTGCACTTGGATCGGGACAATCCCAGGTATGTGTACAGACTGGGAGAAGAACTCCTTGAGAGCAGCCCTGC
>VXAV01002956.1:340811-363809 GCA_013399715.1 Alectura lathami
TCAGAGGGCTGGAGCACCTCTCCTGTGAGGAAAGGTTGAGGGAGTTGGGATTGTTCAGCTTGGAAAAGAGAAGGCTCCAGGGAGACCTCATTGCGGCCTTCCAATACTTGAAAGGAGCTTACAGGCAGGAGGGGGACCGACTTTTTACACAGGCAGGTAATGTTAGGACAAGGGGGAATGGGCTCAAACTGAAAGAGGGGAGGTTTAGGTTGGACATCAGGAAGAAATTCTTCACGGAGAGAGTGGTGAGGCGCTGGCACAGGCTGCCCAGAGAAGCTGTGGCTGCCCCATCCCTGGATATGTTCAAGGCCAGGCTGGATGGGTTCCTGGGCAGTTTGATCTAGTGAGCCAGTGGCTGGCAGCCCTGTCCACGGCAGGGGGGTTGGAGCTAGATGATCTCTGAGGTCCCTTCCAACCCAAGCCATTCTATGACTCTATGATCCTATGCTGTGATGTATATGGTACGGAATACCTCGTTGGTCAGTGTAAGTCAGATGTTCTCACTCCATTCCACCCCCAACTTCCTAATCCTTTCTCTTCCTTTCACTGATAAGACTGTGCTAGATACCATGACACCTTCTCCCACTCGCATTCAGTAGCAGCTCAAGTTACATGATTATGAGCTGTATTTCTACAAGACTTCTGTCTCTATCACAGCACAGGCTGCACAACGCTCACTTAAAAACCATCTACTTAACATTCCTTTTATCCTCAGTTTTCAGAGTATGGCCCCTTGCTGTGAGTACACACAACTTCAATTTGACTCTACAAACCTGGATTAGTTTATCTTCACATATTCACGGTGTAGCGAGGTTGTTATATCCTCATTTAGTGGTAAGGGAAATAAGGCACAGAGGGATTTAATTTCGATACTAAGGCCCTGATTTGTTTGGTGTATGCAGTAATAAGTAATGCTTCGTGGCTCTGAAGCACATTCCTGCTGATTTCAGCAGTGGCTATGATCGGTTGGTGGTTCTGTTCCCAGCAGACAACCATGGGGAAGGACTTTGCTCAGTAGCATCATAAATGCTGTAGCAGAAGCAGAGACAGGAACAGTTTTCTAAGGCAACACTAGAAAATGTTAGCTACAAACTTCTTTTTATTTTTATTTTTTTTTCCTTGTTGGAGGCCCCTGGATGTACTGGAAAACACTTTCCCATTTTGATTGTAAACAAGGCTTTATTTAGCTTGGCACATCAGTTGGATAACATTTCTGTCACACAGCCTCTTATCTGACTTAACAATTAATCATATCAATGTGGAGACTGCACGTCAAAATGTTATTGCCGAGGCTGGCAAAATAGCTCAGCTTGGCTTTGCCTCTGAGGCTGGCATTTTAAAGAGAACAGACTCCTTCTACCACGCCAGCTCAACAATCCCAGCACCACTGCCAGAGGCAAGCAGCTCACATATACTGTTCTTTGCTCCAGCCATCCCTCTGAACATCTGCTTTTCTTTCATGGTTTGTTCCATTGGCCCTTACTTTACCTTCTATCCTTAAAAAAAAAAAAAAAAAAATCAAAACTAACATGGAAAACTCCCACTATATTCTTTTCCCTGTCTACAGTTTTCCCCCATATCTATTTTTGTTCCTTCAGCATTTCAGACTGGCTTTTAACCTGCTGAACCTATGTCAGGAAACAAAGTCACTAAAGTATAGGAAAAGCAAGTTCCCAAGTGTGTCCAGTGTTCGTTTGCTGGGGCCTGGGCCAGAGGGAGCTAGATCCTGAACGATTTGGAGACACGGAGTTTTTTGCTACTTCCCGGATCATTGTTATTCTCAGCCCACACAATTCCTCCTCTGTACACTGAAATGCTTATTTTCAATAATGAATATTTCAGCTGCTGAGATAAACAGCTCTCATTTTACAGAATTACATACAGATCTTGGCTGCACATGCTTCATTTCCAGGTGCTTGCCAAGTGCAAGGATGGCTGAACTTTACAATTCAGAAGCCACGAATCAGGCCCTGAAAGTCAGGAGATTGCCTTTAAAATAACAGAAGCTCAAAGAATAATCAGTGTTGGCATTTTTAATTTGCTGTCTGGTTTCTAAGCCTTTGGGGATTATGTTTTCCCTTTACAAATCCACAAGGACAGAAACTTTCACATTTTTTAATGAAAGAAGAGATGGGGTAAGCACAGGGTAAAAAGCAAGGAGCCCATGAGAGTTGACAAGACTGACAATGGCAGGCATACTCTGCAAATACAGCGAGAGATGAAACTTGATCCCAGCCTTTGTGGCTTGAACAATACCTTGAGAATTCAAGCACAATTCAGCATCAGAAACCATCTGCAAAAAGCAGTGTTGAAAACCAGATCAAAATTTACTCAGTTGTCTTGATATGCAACAGAAGTATTTTTATGTACAAGCATTTACAGTTCACTGCTAATCCATCAACACAACATTCATGCCATTGTTTGAAAACCTGCCTGATACAAAGCCCATCTCTATGACTGCTTCCTCATCTGTGAAAAGCAGAACAACAGAGAGTCACTCTCAAGTTTATGAAAAGCCCTGGTCCTGGTGTGAGATGATCATCCTTAGCGCTCCTTATTAAAAGTGCCTCTGCCTGGATAGTGTCATCAAAAGCACCTTTCTAGAGCTGCTTGTAAGCCTGTGTTGCTGCCTGTAGAATTCTTTGTTAGTGGTGCATCAGCCCAATGTTGCTGTGTGATGAAAAAGCCCAAATCACACTGATACTGGACGGGAGAAAACCATTTGCATTTTCCTCTACAAAATGCACGTGACTGAAGTTTTCTCGGGAATTTTTCTTCCAAAAATAGTAATAAACCATGTTTTTTTTCTTCCTTGTTGTACAAACATGGGACAAACCTGTAAGACCCTTGTAGTAGTGCATAGGTCAGCCTATTGTTTATGCTCAGTGAAAGTGCAGCACATCAATGGTAATCCTTTTTATTGTACTCAGAGTGAATCTACGTACTTGACATATAAAAATGGTTATGATCCTTCCCTGAGATGGAGCTACATGGAAATTGTATGAAGTACAGAGAGAATCACAGAATCACAGAATCACAGAATCATAGAATCATGGAATGGTTTGTGTAGGAAGGGACCTTAAAGATGATCTAGTTCCAACCCCCCTGCCATAGGCAGAGACACCTCCCACTAGACCAGGTTGCTCAGAGCCCCTCCCAGCCTGGCCTTGAACACTCCCGGGGAGGGGGCAGCCATAGCCTCTCTGGGCAACCTGCTCCAGTGTCTCACCACCCTCACAGTAAAGAATTTCTTCCTAATATCTAGCCTAAATCTCCCATCTTCCAGTTTATGGCCATTAGCCCTCATCCTGTCACTACATGCCTTAAGAGTCCCTCCCCAGCTCTCCTGTAGGCCCCCTTCAGGTACTGTAAGGCTGCTATCAGGTTCCCCCAGAGCCTTCTCTTACCCGGGCTGAACAACCCCAGCTCTCTCAGCCTGCCTTCGTAGGAGAGGTTCTCCAGCCCTCTGATCATTTTTGTGGCCCTCCTCTGGACCCACTCCAAGAGATCGATGTTGTTCTTGTGTTGGGGGATCCAGAACTGGATGCAGTGCTCCAGGTGGGGTCTCACGAGAGCAGAGCAGAGCAGCAGAATCACCTCCCTCGCCCTGCTGGTCACACTTCTCTTGATGCAGCACAGGATGGAGTTGGCCTTCTGGGCTGCAAGCACACATTGTTAGCTCATGTTGAGTTTTTCATCAGCCAACACCCCGAAATCCTTCTCTTCAGAGCTGCTCTCCTGCCATTCTCTGCCCAACCTGTATTTGTGCTTGGGATTGCCCTGACCAAGGTGCAGGACCTTACACGTGGTGTTGTTGAACTTCATGAGGTTGGCATGGGCCCACCTCTCAAGCCTGTCCTGGTCCCTCCGGATGGCATCCCTTCCCTCTAGCATGTCAACAGCACCACACGGTTTGGTGTTGTCTGCAAACTTGCTGAGGGTCCACTCGATTCCACTGTACATGTCATCAACAAAGATGTTAAACAGCACTGGTCCCAGTACTGATCCCTGAGGGACGCCACTCATCACTGGTTTCCATTTGGACATTGAGCTGTTGACCACAACTCTCTGGGCGCGACCATCCAGCCTGTTCCTTACCTAGTGAGTGGTCCATCCGTCAAACCCATGCTTTTTCAATTTAGCAACCAGGATGTCATGTGGGACAGTGTCAGACACTTTGCACAAGTCCAAGAAAGCAACCTGGAAATACATAACTATTTATATTTTTTGTTTGTTTGTTTACTTGTACATTACTCTTTTTCTTTTAAGTTAGGTTTTGTTTTTGAACAGGATGGTATTAGAAAAGTGTATTTAATAAATACCTTGGGTTGAGTCATCCTTAAATGTCCTTCAATTTCATTTAGAAATTAAAAAGACAAGTAAAAAAAGTAGGTCTGCAGGGAAGATCAGGGACCTGGACGTGGAAGAGATCTGGCATGTCATTATGTCAAGGTTTCTAGCACTACCTGGAACTTTTATGCAGCTCAGGGGAAGAAACTTTCCGACTGGATAAATAATAACCTCGAAAAAGCACTAGAAAAAACATCATACAAAGTATAAGAAATGAAAAGAGATCAGCAAAATATCCCCTGGCTTTCAAGTCCAAAAGTGTAATGATAATGCATTGTCAGAAGTCATGCTCAGTTACACCTTGCAAGCACTTGAAATATTTATATACTGAAAAGTATAAACCAAAAGACCTGGATGTGCTCAGTTAAGAGGGCTTGACTGCAAGATTTGGAATCTACAGTTAAAACTGTGATAGCAAGTATTGAATACATCTATCTTCTGGGTGGCACCAGCCATTTAAATAGCTAATATAGGAAGGCAAGATGTTTGGAGGACCTTAATTTTAACTTATTTTGGTGACAGTCACTACACGTAATTTTGAAGGAAATAATGATAACTACAAACTGGAGACAAATATAAAATAGATAGAAACACATCATCTTTTCAAAGGACAGCATATTACCCACCTTATACCTAATTTTGGGACTAAGGAAAAATTGGAGATATAATCCCTCTGAATTTTAATAAAGCATGGATGGAAAACAATAATCAACAAAGGAAGAATGTTTGTAGGGGAAATCGTAAGACAGGTGAAGAACTTGATGAAGAGTGATGACACCAGGTAGTGTTGAAGAGGAGGCATTAGGTTGGAAGATTATTATAGATCTTCTTTGAACATTTGGAGACAAAGTGGTGACGTAGGGATACCATTTGTTCAGGCAGTACCATAAACTCCATTTTGCAGCCATGGAAACTGGAAGGCAATATCAAGAGAACTATTTTCCACAAAGATAGGGAATTCGTACAATTCATGTTACTCAGGAGAGATCTCATGTGGATCACTATGTAGTTTTAGTTAGCCCCATTCAACAAAGGTGACTGAAAAGTACACTTGCTCAGGAAAGAGCTAGCAAGGTTATCGTGAGAATAGACAATCTGGAGAGAGGAGCCTAAAAGAGCTTTTCATCATTGTCTATAAGCATGTATTTGGTACACAAATGAGTGAGAGGTGGAGTACGATCTAACCCAAAGATAGCTTGGAAGCTTAGCAGAGAATTTTTTTTTTTTTTGAAAAAAAAAAAAAAAAAAAAAAAAAAAAAAAGGAAAAAATTTTAAGATACGTAGGACATAAGTAAGGNAAGAAAGAAAAAAAAGGAAAAATCTATGTTCTTTAAAAGTGGAGCTTTATGACTCGTTGATAATGTCAGTGCACTTAAAACCAGGAATGGACTAATTAGCTCTGGAGTTCTCTTCTTCTGTGTTCCTTCCCCATACAGACTTTCATGATCTCTGCCAAGCCAATCCTTTTCAAGCAAGTTGGGAAGGAATGTTTTCTCATGAATTTAGTTGTGAGGTGACATATTGATGTGGCTCAGCACAGGACAGAAGAAATTCTCCTTTTCCAGCACACTGCGCTGTGGTATCACTGGAAGATGGTAGTAAGTCTTATCCCCTTGATTGTTACAAGAGTCATTATCTGACATTCAAAGCTCATCACAATTCAGAATATATGCAATTATTTCTCTCTTTGGGAAGAAATACAGACCTTCTGGGGGAGAACAAAAACCAAGCTGTGGCAATGACTACTGGGGGGTCTTTCAGAAACCAGAGTCCTCCCATAAGCATACACTAGTGATAATTAGTTTACTACATGCTGATGAGCTAGTTCAGGCTTTGACCATTTTTTTTTTTCTAATTATTCAGGGTGGACTGCCATTTCTTCTCTGGACCACCAGATGCCACACTTTTACTGCAAAACTCCATTCCTCCACCTACACAATGGAAACAAATGTTTATGCTTTTGCACTTTCATGAATCTCTTCCGTCTTGTTTTCTGCAAAATGTTTGTAAGCTTTTTAATTGTCATGCTTCTTTCTAAGAATGTACTGTAACTCCTTAAAATAATTTGTAAACTACATGCAGGTGGTTACTGAGAAACAACCTCTTCGTAAACTACTACTGGCATCTTTCAGTAGCCAGTGATTAGAACCTGCTTCCTCAAAATAATGAATATGGGGAATTTTTAGAAAGCAAAAATGTACAAAAGGAATGAGATAACACTTGGTAGAGAGAAGCAGCAAAATGTTCAAATTTAATAGTTCAAAATTAGCTGCATTTGACAACTGTCTTAGTTAAACAAACATCAAAATAATTACTGAAGAAATATATGCAGAAATTTTCCTAACTGAAATGCTTAACCTCATCTTTTTACATTAACTGAAGATGTAACTATTTCATAGTTTTCCTTTCTAGTGTACACATATTTGATCTGAATGTAGCAGTTTACAAATGTATTTACTCACGTATGATTCAATCTTAAATTTGGTTACTGCAAAGTTATGCAATGGTGTTTTTCCTGTTGGAATTATTAGCATTCTCATTTCTATTGCAGAATATATTGTTTAAACAAACAGTGCACTACTTTGCAAAATTTAGAAATATTGGATTAATTTGTAGTGAATTGACTGTTTAATGCAGAATGAAAATATTGAACTATGAATCATCCATATTGGGCTGAAGACATAGTGCATAAACAAGAAGAAACATACACAAACATAGATAAAAGAAATTAAAAAAAATAAAATTATACAAAATAAAAGAGATACCATTTTAGAAAAAACAAAGCAAGGAAAAAGCTTAAAATGCATCAAATAAAATGCACATTGTTTTGTTACAAGCTTCAGAGATATTTCTTTTCAGCTAAAGTTACTGTGTATTATTTTAGTACTATTGCATTTTTTAAATATTTATTTCCTCATCCCAGTGTAGATAAAGCACTTCTTGATCAATGTGATATCAATTGTTAAAGTCTTCAAAAGCAAAACCTTCCAGGTTAATGCATATCAATATATTGGAAATAAATACATATTCTGCTCTGCATCATTCTTCCCCTATAAAAAGGCAAAGAGTATGCAAATATCAGAAGACATTAATAAAAAATTCTGACAGTTAAAGCAAAGGTGTTCATTAATAATTAAAATACAAATGATGACAGAATACAAAGCCTCTTCTATCATGAAATGATGTTGGTCTACAATTATGATAACACTGCTTCTCAATTTCACATTATTTTGTGGAAAATGAACAGAAGAAAAAGGCAATAATATATTGTTTGTGTTATGCGAAAGCAAAGTGATATGAAATATTTATCATAAAGGTTTCTCCAAAAGTTAGTGGTATATATTAAAATTAAAAGCATTTCCATTTTCGCAGCTCAGCTATAATTAAAACTTTGAATTCTATTTTTCTCCTTATGTAAAAATATTAAATACAAGAAAATATTATGTATACCAAAGCAGCGCAGAAGCTTTTTCTCATAATCTCTCAATGTAGAATCAGGATTTATTTGAACTTGACTGAATTGCCTATGGATTGCAGAAATCACTATTTGTTCTTGATTCAAAAAGAGTCTTTTTCTTGACATGAAAATGTCAAAAAAGTTTCATAATGATAGTTTATGATGTCATTATAATTCCTCTCCGTTCTTTAAAAACAGAGCATTAAGTCATTCCATTACACTGCCTTACTCTTAATCTCTCCCTTTTTCCAAAAAATTGACATATTTATCATTGATTTTCCAGCAGATGTTGTACTGGATGCCCTTTTTAAAAATGTACCTCAGTTAATCTGACCTCTCTTCAAGATTACTCACATATTCTTTAGTGAGTGAATAAAACTTTTCTTTTGCAGATAGTAGATGCTTAATCCTCATTACTGAGAATATGCTGAAACCTTGAATACTTGTCAAAGATTCATTTTAAAATCTTGAGGTTGGTTTGCTGTCAGTGATTTACACAGGGGCTGTGCTTGCAATAATTGATTCATTCCATACTTAAAGTCTTCTGCTGCCATTACAATGACAGTACAACACTTGCTGTTGCAATTTAGATTTACTTTAAAAAGGCTTAATTCTCTCCTGGAAACACGTGGAAGGGATACAGAAGAAATCATTTTGTGTGCCAAAATAATATCACAGAAACGCATTTTGTATTCTGTGAATATTAGGCTGGAAACATATTTAAAACTTGAGCTAGCTTTTGTGAATGAAAGTTGAATATGCGGCTGCATAAACAAAGATTTTGTGTATTTTTGTAACCATATTTTCGTTCAAAGAACACTTTTTAACCCCTTAAAAATCTGCAGTTGAAACTGATTTTCAGGGTAGAGGCACTACAGTCAATTAGCATCTCAGATGAAATGCCCGTAGATGCTGAGCTTTTATAATAGAGCCAGCTGCAATTTTGGACTGTCTGTGACAGTGCTACACGTAAAAGCACATATCTACTTACTCCAGCTAAAGCCATACAAACGGCATTCTTCCACCATGTATTGTCTGTTCTGAACAAGAGAATCAAAAGGAGAAGTGTTTAACCAATTCCTCACACTGACAATGTGACATGCAGCTTTCATTTTCCTGAGTGTGTTTAGGGGATTAACTAAGTGCTAAGGTACAGTAGATACCTCTAAAGGACACAGCCCTGTTTTCCCCCTTCGGTCTTAGTTTTGTGATGCTGTTGAGGAAAGAGTTCCCAGTGAAAGCACTAATTATTGCCCAGCAAACTACAGTAAGTTAAAATTTCTATTTAATAGATAAATTAAAAAGGTTATAAATGAAAAAGGGTTTTGTACAGCTCTGTCAGTAATATTGTGCCATGTTAATTTTAATGAAGCTTCATTAAAGTTCTCAGATAAGTAAGAAAGATAATTGTCATTCGTTAACACTGTGGTTCTATACAGAGCTGAAAAATATGTTGAAAAATATTAGCAAGAAGAAAGACTCAAATATGACTGGGATCGAAGAAGACAGTGTAAAAGAATTAATTTAGCCACCAAAACTGCATGATTAATAGCTTAGTAAACTATCAGAAAACAAGACAAAAAATAAGTTACAGCAAAGAAGTATCCTTTGCAGCCTTCATGTGCCTAAGTAGTAGACCAGGTGCAAAAAGCCTGAGGTCACTTAGGAATGAATCCTGACCATAAAAGCAGCCAGTGCTCCTCCCACTGAGCTCTGTGTCTGATGTGCTTATTCAAGGGCAGAGCAGGGTCTTCATAATTTAGGATATTTTTTGCACAGTGAGGTTAAAGATAACCAAAAATAATTTGTCCTAAAATCATTCTTAATTTGTGAGGGCTAAATTAAGTTCTGACTATGCCACGATATGGTTTTCTGCTGTGATAAAATCCACCTTGTTTTCACTACTGTGAAATAGGCATGTGAAAGAAAAATTGCAGCTAGCTCAGTATTTTCACAAAGTTTAACTCAGCTTTGCATATGCCATTGCTCCATTAGCTGAAACAGCATTATTATTGATACAACAGGAAGAAATTGATGGATTATATTTGTTTGTTTGTTTTGGAAATAAACTAAATTTTGCTTGTCCGTACACCTGTATCCTATACTTCAGTATCATTCCATTTTAATGTCTCTAGCTCTGTACACATACTTGAAGAGCAGGATTAAACAACTAATTTTTTTTTCTGTGCCTGACAAAGTAATTCCCAAGATTTCTTACCTGAATTAAATATAGAAGCCTAGGTCGATTGCTGTTGGATAAAAATAGTTGGGATCCATTTTAGATGCAGTTACATCTCTGAACAAATTTGCTGTGTGCACTTATGCCCACTCGTGTAAGTCCATGGCCTCTGGAAGCAGATCTTGCACAGAAAGTTTCAGTGTGGAGGAAAACCTTCTTGTCAAACATAGAATCATGCATGAAGAGGAGTCTATAATAAAAATAATTACTGCTGTTGAGGGGGTGCAGGGGGTGTGCTAAATCCCTGTGTTGTTCTCCACCTGTAATCTTATGGATCTAAACATTCACCACAAAATCCTATATTTTTTCTAGAGAAATAATCTCAAACTAAAGCATCTATCTTTTGTGTATTTACAAGGTTTCTTTTGTGATTGACCTTAATATTTCCCTTTAATAGAATCTTCTATTTCTGAAACAGACAAAAAGTTAGAAGTAGCACCTTTCATTAGGGGCAGAACTAAAAGACCCTGCGTAATGAGGCAAATCAATTTATTGAAGAAACTGGTAATCAAGAAAAATAAGTGTTTTGACAGCATGTTCCACAAGTCATTGAATTTCATTTAAGGAATCTTCTACAGATACCTGTTAATTTGGAACAAACACTGTTTCAGACAGATCTGTTCTTCATTCAGTGAAAATCCCAAAGTATTTATTTTGCCTGAAATTGGACCAAAATTAAAATTATTTTCTGCTAATATAGATTTTTAGCAAATGCTTATAAATTATGTGCTAGGATAGTGTAAAAACAAACAAACAAAAAAGAAAACCAGCCACAAATGAAATGACTAAAATTACTCTTTTCATTTTTGCAATTACAGACAATAACAAGAAAATAATGCTGTCATTTAATTATCTAGGAAATGATTTGCTAAATTGCAGTTAGAAATAATAATAATCCACTGTTTTCTCACTGAAAGTTTTTGCTTTCTTTTCCCTAGAAATAGCAGTAGGAAGCTTGTTCTGGAGTGTTGCTTGCACTATTACAAATACACCCTAATACTTGCCTTTGTGAAAAGATACAAATATATATATTACAGGAAAGTTTAGTTGAGTTTTGATTTTTTTTTTATTATTTTACTGTATTTCTTTACTAGCAACTGAAACAAAAATTTGCTGTACATAAATGCTCAGTCTGTGCCCAGACTACGTTCAAAATGTGTACGTTTTTGTATGTGTGTGGTACCATTATAGCAGTCAGTGCTTCTCTAATTATTGTTTGCAGAAGCCGGGTGGTTCCTCCTGCTCCACACTGTGGTTTGGTGAGTGAAACCTTTAAAAATGTGTTGGAGGTGGTAGGAGGAGAGACTCTCTTTGCTACTGGCAAATAGTCCCTATATCGAAAAATTTACCAACTTATTGCTATAGGAACAACGATGCTACTCAGTAGGGTATGAGGCAGGAAGTTCTGTGTTCACAGTAAACCACAAAGTAGCTGAACAAATCTGCATCTAATGAAAATGGCACTCTAATTCTCTGTTCAAAATCTAGACCGATTTCTCACCTTGCATTCCACTGCGCTGGTGATCTTCTACGAAGAAGAATAAAACTGATTAGCAAGTTGTTAATCCAATAACTGTAAAAAATAATTCACTTTGTAATAATTAGACAAAGAAGCATATAGAATAAGAATTACATAAAATATGAACTCTCTCTTCCTCCTACCCCATTCATGTTCATGACAATTTGGGTGAAAATACATTTTATGTGAGATGCCAAACAGTGGTTTTGTCTTTTCAAATGAAAAAATTATAAATAAATAAATGGTAAATCTAATAAGATTGTGAACAAAACTCCAAATAAGAACAATGAGGGCACATTGTTTTCTTTGACCTTCTCTTCTTATTATCTCTTCCTCAGGACATTCACTCCTTGTTGTGACCCTTTGTAATTTCTCTTTTATTATAAATTGTTAATACAGAAATGCTGTGGCTCATGAAGCTTCAAGTATGAAAATGCTGTTCATGTCTGAAATAAAATCAGATTGACGTGCCAGAAGAAAACACTTTTAAAACTGGTGAATATTCAGCTCTGGATAGGACTCCTTGCTGGTTCAACCATTTATTGCTCAGGTGCTTGTTAAGTAAAACATCTACTCATTGCAGTTTCAAGGTTTATTATGAACATTTCTTAAAAATCTTTTATAGTTCAAATATGATGTGGATGTTTGTACTTGTATTGAAGCCGTGTAACATGACTCAGAGATAAGACTGCTAAATGCTTAAAGCAGAATCAAAAGGAGAGCTTATCTGACCTAGGGGTACAGAGCCAGCTGGTATGGAAGCTGTCCTGCAAGACCTGGTGGAATGGGGTGCCTCAGGCGTCTGGAGAGACACCGGGAGCACAGGAGAAAAGGGGCTGTGGTGGCCCATATTGGGCCTGGCTCTTGCATATGAGGCTCTCAGTAGTAAAACTTTCATCCTTTTATTTGCCCCCACCTTGCTGAGACCAGGCAAACTCATTTGTGCAAAGGCGCAGAGGGGAGCTGCAGCCAGTTGCCACCTTGTCACCTCCAAAAGAAGCCACTTTGGAGTCTTCCCTCATTTGCATGGGGGGATTTAATTTCCATCCCTTAAATATGACGAATTGCTGAGATTTCCTTCAGTTAATGCTTTTAACAGCTCCCAATAAACTTCATTAATCAGGCCAGCTCTAGGCCCAATGTGCAGCCTCGAAGCAGCTAATTTGCCTGATGAGCCCACGACTTTAGTGAATAAACAGGTGGATAAGCCGAGGGTTTTATGGCCTTAATTACACTCTAATCAGTTCAGCACTTGGCGGGCAAAACGGAAGAGGGGAAGAAGGAGGTGGCGGTGGCGGCAGCAAGCATGGTCGCTGCAGCAGCCCCTCAGCCCTTCTTTTCTGCCTCTGCTCTGTTCTCTCCTCCTCACTTTGCCTTGCCAGCGGCTGCCTCTCCCTTCCTTCCCCCTCCCTTGTTTTTCCTGCCTTTCCCTCCCTGCTAAACCACCATATGACGGAGGGAGAGGCTGCGTTGTTCTTCTCCCTGCTACCTGCTGCCTCCCCGTTCCCTCTTTCTTTCCCCTCCCACCTCTCCCTGGCTGCAGCGGCTGGGCCCCTCTCCCCCCGCTGCCCTCATCCCTCTCTCCCCTGCTCCATATTCTCCCTGTCACAGTTAGGCCGCCTGACAAATCACTTCAAGGGCAGCCTAACTTTGAAGGACAAGACAAAGCTTTAGCATATGGTCCAATCCCCAGATGTTTGTCTCTCTCTCCTGCTCTCTCTCCCTCCCCTTTAGGAAGGGCTACTTGGGAAGCCCGGCATTTGTTTCGCTTTTTTTTTTTTTTTTTTTCCCCCCTCCTCCTTTCAAATTTGGTGGGGGTCTCTAACTAGCAGCTAGGGATGTTTCTCCCTTTACAGCCTCCCAGCAGAGGAAAGGGTGATGGGGAGGGAGGGGGGTGAGAAGCAGTGGTGCTTATTCAAAACTTAATGATGTTATTCACAGCGTCAGTTGGGGGGGGGTCTCACAGGCAGAGGACAAGTGTCACCTCCACACTCATTGGCCACTGAGGATGGCCACCAGGCGACATGGGGTAACCCCAGGCAGATGGAAGGAGGCAGGGAGCAGTGCTGGGGGGCTGTGGGGCCACAGCAGCGAGCTCATGGCGAGCCCTGGCCCCGTTCACCTGTCGGGATTCTGCCGCTGCTCCGCTCCCCAGGGTTCACCCTTTGGTAGCAGGGGTGCTGTGCAGCCCGGGCTGTGGAAAATAAAATGTCTGCACCTGCACTCAGTGTGTGCCCTTTGGAATGAGGAGAAGCTGTTCAAGAGGTCTGCATACCACACACCCACACACACCCCAATAAGACCCAAACTTAATAACTACAACAAAAAAGCATCGCTGCTGCTTTCAAATGGATCGTGTAACTGGCTGCTAAAAGTGGCCACAGGACTTAGGAGCAAAAATATTTTTCCTTTCAAAAAACTTATCATAAGAAGGATTTGTTTGAGCATTTTATCTCAGCTGTCAAAGGCATATTAAGAGAATAAAAGATGGTATTCTCCAGTACCCCCTTCTTAATATAGATTTTCATCCTGTACATGTAACTGTATTGAGACAAAAAAAAAAAAAAAAAAAAACTGTCACAAAAGGAAAATGGATTTCATCTTTTTCCATTTTCAGAGGAATTAAAACATTCCTGTTATTTTGGATGCTGACATGATTTTCGTAGAAATTTGCATGGGAGTCTTTATGATGGCTCCTGTTTATTGTTTTTTAAGTGTGCTAATTAGCACTTTTTCACAGCTTTATAACAAATAACTGCAGTGTATGATTCAATTCTATGTTTACAAAATCTTGGTTTATATGGCCAGTGTATACAGTTAACCGTTGTGTATATAGTATAAAAGAAAACACTCTGCAATCTTTACAGATTAACTCAGAAAGCATTTCCTTTGGAAAAGACAACACTTCTTGCTTACAAGAATTTTTAAAAAGGGAAATTAATGTCACCATCTTTTCCCTGCCATTGCTTAAATCTTTTTTGCCCTAAAATAATTATGAGGAAATGACTCTTTCTTAAAATTATGGGCATAAAGGATACCTTTGAAGAAAGTTATGCAATATCCTGTCGTTTCATTTTCAGTGTTTTATGGCCGTAGGAACCTCAAGTGTACTTAGTGTTAGCTTTTTGTGTCTTGCTGTTATGATAAAGTGACACTTAGCATTGGGTACAAGTGAGAAGAAATGGATGGCAAAAACTTGCAGTCTTTACGTACTATACCCAGATTAAATTGCTTGCCGCTTAATAAAATTACATCTTGTCTAGTTACATTGCCTTGATAGGACTGGGGCTTTTGCTGTATTGCCATTCATTTCCAGGTCTCTGTATTGCATTACTGTTTGATAATCAAACCGAATTAAGACATTTTTTTAAAATGCAAAGGACTTTTTCACTCCAAGTTCTGCAAATTCTCAAAGTGGCCCTGGAGAAATACAAATGCACAAAGCGACAGGCGAAGCCAGTCCCGTGCTCAGCACTCAATCATCCCTTGTCACAGGTGCAGCCACTATGCATTATCCTGCCGTGATTGATAGAGTGGGTTTGTGCAGACTGGGGGAGCTGGGCATGGCTCAGATGGGGCCCTGTCATCCTGCCTCCATTTCTTGCTACCTGTAGGGAAAAGGGAAACTTTGCTGGGGTTGCTGGTTCAGGGCTGCTCAGAAATTTTGCTTTTTGCACATAATGTAAAGGTCATATTCTCTGTAAGTTAAATGTATATTCTAGCTTTACATGATAATGATAGGAAGAAAAGAAGTCCAGAGCCTGCTTTCATTAATAAAAACAATATAATAGAACTGCTTTTGACGTATCAAGCTTTTTATTATTTGTTTTAATTCAGAACTTCTTCAGTGGGTAGTGTACTTGAATACTTTCCATTACCTTTTGACTAATTTATTCACCAAAGTTACCTGGCTAAACAAGTGCCTTTTTAGTGCAGTGCTGCCCTTTTAAAATGCATTTGGTGTCGGTGTTACTGGTCAAAAAAATAGCATAAAATATACATAAGCAGATTGTTACATGTAGAACCCAAGCTTAATAAAATTCTATTCCCAGCATATAACAAGTAACCAGAAAGTCTACCTGAAGGAACTACTATTGCTCTAGGATATAATGTAATAATTTATGCAGTTAGAATATTTGACACATTTTTGTTCAGCTGGGGAGAATAGTTTAGGTTTCTTTGCCTATGATCATTCGAGATCTTGACTAATTGATGTAAGATCAAAGATGACAACAATCTCACCAGTGTTATGTAAAACTTATGATATCCTCCAGTTCCTTCATTTCTTCCTGAAATGGCCAAAGGCAAAATAATTTGCATAAAAGGTCTCCAGTTTTAAAATGGAAAATTTCTTTCACTGGGACTTTCGTGCAATCCCCAGAGATTTCTACCGATGTTTACAAACTTAATCAAAATGAACATGAAAATATTATTGCAGATGGTTCCGGGGAAAAACAGAGCTTTGTTTTGTTTTAAAGAATTAAAGAATTACAATAATATGGAGTGATATTTAAAAATGAGATATAGATTTTTGATGTAGATTTATAATAATTATTTTCTGCAAGTGGCAACTAATTGATGAATCCTAATTTATCATACTGCAAATTGTCCTCCCACCCTCCAAATTTCCTTTCTGTGGGCAAAGCTGCCTTGAAATGTGAAAACAAGGATGCTATACATCTTACATCAATGAAAGAAATTGTGATAATCACTTTCTACTAGAAGTTATTCTTTTTAGTAATTATGGTTTATTTTTCTGCTTTTGTTCGTTTGTTTGTTTTAAGACATCAAAGAAGCAAATTAAATGAATAAGCACTCATTTTATCCTTCCTAACCTATGCTGCAGTTTATGCACTTAAATAATTTGCAGGGAGTTTTAGCAGCCGTGCCACACCAGCAAGTATGTACCCACATCCACGCTCTTGTAAATATAGAAAGTTTACTTTTTTCTTTTGTGGTGTTTGTTTTGTTTTTTGGGTAAGAAAGGAGTTTCTTTTACATTATGTCTGCAGTTTTTCAGTGAGGAAGAAAAGTAACAATCTGATCATGTATTAGGGAAGATGTTTTCGTACAGACACAGATTTATGTATAGCATGTTTGTGCACATGAGTACCCAAATAAGTCCCTATTTTGTTTATAAAACCTGCAGTCCAGAAAGCACAATCAATCAAAATTTCATTTCTTTCCCTACCCCTCACCTATACTGCATCATTTTTAAATACATTCTAAACAATTTTTTTTTCAGAGAGGATACTTAGCTGGGATTTAAACTCTGCCTTTGCAAGTATATTCTACCTAAACATGTAAAAATGTGAAGCAGCTACTTAAAAAATGCTTATCACAATAGCATAATTAACATCACCCTGGAGTAGTACGTCGTAGCTAATTCAGTGAGCCCTGCTTTCCAGCTGCCACAAAGCAACAAGCAGTAGTTATAAAATGCTCACTTATCTCGATATTCCTTTAACACCTGATTTATTATTGTAACATGAAAAATGTCCCCTTCCATTTATTATGATATCACTGTATTAAAGGCCTTATTCACAAAGAAATGATTTGTATACACACACTTATAAAGGTGTAGTTTTCTAGTGAAACAGAGAGAATTCATCTAATGAATTATCTTTCCTGCAGATGAAATGGATGTTTAGTGAAAGAAGGATGGCTAAAGTTGCAGAAATAGGGTTGTATGCAAAGGTTAAAGATGATTACCTAAATGAGTAACTAGGAGGTCATTTTTTTTTTCCCCTTGCCCTATGCATATTTTCTATGAGCACATGCAGGCAAAAAACAGCTATAAACAGACAAGAAACACAGACAAGCAGACACACATAAGGGTAGGTCGACAGTCCATTGCCTTTATAAACATGTGATAGACCCAGAGGCAAAACCAAAGCTGCCAACACAACTACTAAATGAGTCTGCCAAAGAGCCAGATGCTGCAGCTGGAAAAGCATTTTCATTGTCTTAGCAGCTGCATACTGCGATTGCTGTCCCAAAAGGAGGAGAAGGGATTGGGAGTATGATTATCAACTAGATGGTACCTGCTTACATTTCTCTATATGCAAGCATGTGTGTGGATGTATGCATATATGCAATTAGGACAGCAACTATTTTGACTAGTGAGTGAAATGTACTATTTTTTATTTTTTTATATTTTTTGTCAAAGAATATCAACAGAAATGCTAGGGCAGACATTAAAAGTTGAAGATGACTAGTTCAGATTTTGTATTTTTTAGAGTTGTTGGCTGAGAGAGGAATGACTAATGCTCACTTGCCTGTGTTTTGGGAGCCACAAAAATACACAGCCTTACGTCCCACATCCCACATGCCTACACTGTGAATGAGGGATTTTGTTTTGGGAAAATGAATCAGAACAGTCCAAACATCTTTAAAGTGCAGTTTAATGACTGCCAGGGTCAACAAGGGCGTTATATGCAGATCCTAAGGAAACTCAGGAGGTGATGCTGTAATTGTCACTCATGCAGGGCCCTTTATGAGAGCAGGGATGACTCAGGCAGCATGCATGGCTTGTGGCTCCAAGGCTGCAGGACCCATCTTACTGCCTTTTTGTGTTAAATAGCAAAGGGAGGCTGAGCAAATCTGCCTCTGCAACATGGTCCTCTTACCTAGATCAAAAAGGAGGAAAGGGGATGACCATCACTGCTCTTCTTGAGCTTGTCTGTTGTCTGCACATCCACAGTGCTCAGTCCAGGTTGTAGGATGGCAGTGCAGCCCCTGCTAGCATGAGGTGATATATATTTGAATTTGCAGTGACTTGCAAAGACAGATGTGTGTAATTTATAGAAGTGGCCCATTTGCAATTAGGAAACATGGTAGCTGGACTGGTGTTCTAAGCAGCATCACAGATTTGTACTCTGAACTAATGAGGAGGCCTTTATATGAAATTAGAGATTGGGAAAGTATGTACTAAAGCCTCCTAGGCTAGATAATTACATTTTTATCATTATAATGACCTGTCATAGTAATAAAGTTGTTGGTTTTTTTTTTTCCCCAAAAAAGTTCATCAACCCTGTAAGGGAGGGGACAAGAGGGGAGAAAATCAATTGAAATCATTATTTCACAGGGTAGATAATTTTTAAAATGCTACCATTTAAGTGGCTGTGTATCATTTACATACTATTTGTACTATAAAAGTGAAATATTATTAAAACTCCCAAACTGAATGAACTAATACTAAGTATAGATCTTGGCTGGCAGACGGCACAGATAGTGCTGATGTGCATGTGTATCCATATGTAACTGCTGTTAGAGAGAGCAGAACTGGGCATGTATTTAAGATATGAAAATATAGAATCTGAAATACTGGTGCATACATTAGCTTTCAAATTTGTCTTGAGATTGTATGAAGAGAGGAGGAAAGGAGCTCTCTGCAAAAGACTAGTTGCTCTTCTTTCTGTTATCAGTTTTTACTGGAAAATCATGATGTTCAATGTGCAGTATGAAGTGGAGTAGAAGGAATTCTTGTTAAAATAATGGTGGATGCAAACTGTGGGCTCCACCGTATTTAGAGACAGCAATTTTCTATCTGTCTAATGGAACAGTTAAGAGAATTACAGGGAAGAAGAAACTTTCCTTCCTTTTTTTTTCTTTCTTTCTTTCTTTCTTTCTTTCTTTCTTTCTTTCTTTCTTTCTTTCTTTCTTTCTTTCTTTCTTTCTCTTTCTTTCTTTCTCTTTCTTTTTCTCTCTCTCTATCTTCTTCTCTTTCTCTTTACTTTCTCTTGTCTTTCTTTCTTTTTTTTTTTCTTTTTTTTTTAGATTGAGTGGCTGCTTCATTTTGTTGCCCCTAAGTCAGCAGTGGCTCAGCCCAAAGGATGCAAAGAAATAAAATGGGGAGAGAAGGAGAAGGGAATGTCCTCCATGGGAAGTCGCGAGGCAGATGAAGAGCTGTTGTTCGCCGTTGGGAGGAACAGTTGTGTCTCCCAGTAGGCTGAGCAGGCCAGCTGATACATCCAGAGGGGACGGGTGTCAGGCTGGTGCAGGTGTCAGTGGCTGCCGGTGAGTGATTGCACCATCAGCCTCCTACCGTGATCCATCATGCGGGCCCAGCCGGTGAAGAATCACAGCCTCAGCAAGGTGCTGAGCCCAGCAACATATCATTAAACAAGGTTACCAACGGCAGATTTGTTCCCATGATCAATCTGGTCGATAACCGTTCCACCTCGCTGTACATTTTCCTTCCTTTAAAGCATAAACAAGTATTATGAAAGTGATGGCAAAACAACGTAAATCTTGAGGAAGACTTCATTTCTCCTGTAGCAAGCTGTGGCTATCTTGTAAATCCCTTAAAAATCATGAAAAATAATCTTTTCCACAAGAATTTGTCCTCAGACTCATATTCTGAGCTCATTCATTTTTTATGTCTTGAGGTTGGTTATTTTGGACCCATTGAATGGATTTTTAAATAGAAATTTACAAACCCCAGAAAGAAATGTGTGGATTTCTATTATGTATTAGGATGTGCTGTGCTGTATAAACTTGTATCTGTTTAGATTCATCCTTAAGCAATCTCCCAGAAAAGAGGAATAAAACACCTATTTCTGTTATTGCTGCATCTTAATTCCGGTTTCCTGTATTAACTCCCTGCCAGATCTGGACAGACCTCCTGCCCTGACTCACCCAGCATCCCCACCCTGAGTACAAATACCCAGGCTCACGAAGGTCCCCACATCTGTATTCACCCAAATACAGAAATCTCCATGTGCTCTCAGAGCTGATCACTGTTTCTGCTATGACAGTGGGTTTCGAGCCCCTCGGCAGAAACCGCAGGATCCTAATGTCTCCCAACAGATAGCAGGTCACCAAGGGGACACTTAGTACGGTCATGATATGAGAGATGAGGGCCAAATCAGAGAGTTTTGTAAACTGATATGCAGCAGTAACCAAGCTGGCTTTCTCCATGGCAAGCTGCTGAGTTTTGGGAAAAGCAGGCTGCAGGGGAACACAAAGCTCTGGTTTCTCCACCAGCTTTTACTAATGCAGAAAATCATGTGCTGTGTGCAGAAACACAAATACAATTTGTGGAGGGATTGAATGGTATGCATATGGAAATGGCAAGCAAACTCTGAATAGGTGTCCTGTTCCTTTGATAGTCATACCAGTGATCAGCTGAAAAGTAATCCTGCAACTTTGCAGAGCTGGGCAGGCTGTTACATTTTTGTGTGGTAGTAGGTAGATCACAGATGTTGTTAGTTAAGCTTGCTGTGTGCTGGAAAAAGCATAAAACAAGACCCTCTCCTGTGCACATACAGGAAGTTGTAATTGCAATATTAATATTTTGTGGAGTCAGAGCCACATTGTATAATGATAATTTTTCCTTTCAGATATTTCCAGGTGGAGTGAAAAGCTCAGCTGAAATGCTACCTCTGGAAGAAAGCAGCAACTTTCTGCAGAAGAGAATCTCATAGTTTTCACCTGAACTACTATTTTGAAAATAGTTTAATTAAAAGGTACATAAGACTAGATGAACACTTGTATTGCATGTCCTGTTTTGGTTTTGCCATCTTCCATTCTAAAGGAAAAGGAGGCTAAAACTGAAATGAAAAACAGTTCTGAGATGGCTCTTTCCATTGGTTTGACTAAATTAGCTGTAAAAGTTTTCCTGTGTAGACAGGTTGACCACGCCTGATAATGAATGGCTGTTGCTAAACCTGCCTGACCTTCTCATCAACAAAGGTTCGACCGAGGGCTTGAGGGAAATGTGACACATGGTGCTCTCCTCTCCTTTGCACTCCAGGTCAAAAATTGCCTTGGATACAATGTCAGCACCTACATCCAGACTCATAGTCCTCACAGCCCCCAAGCAGTGGATGCTTCCTCGCTGCTTTAGTCCAAGAGAGCTCCTCAGCATCACAGGTGCCTCACTTACAAAACTGATGCTTTCCTGGGTACCAGGAATCTGTTCTCCTTTACAGGACCCCAGACATCTCAGTTTTGCAATAAGTTCAGTGCCTGCATCACATTGTTATGCTTATAAAAATAAGATCTTTGTATGGGCGAAAAGGATGTGTAAAGCCAAGAATTTATTGTGAGCGTAATTCTAACCTTAGCAGTCTGTTCAAATTATTGTTATTATTATCTTAGTCCAGATTCAAATGCTGCAGCAAACAAAGAGAGAAAGAAAGGGAAAAAAAGAGAGAGAAAAAAGAGAGAGACACTGAGAACTTTCTCTTTGTAGAACCCATTTCTTTGGACCCAACAGCAAGAAAGTATCATCACAACTCTACTTTCAATGAGGTAGGCACTCATACAGCATCATTGGTCCTGAACCCTTCAGTATGAAAACATCTGGCATGTATTAGGCAATGCAGAAGCCAGTGAGTACGGTAGAGGCGGGTCTGAAGGTCTTTCCCCCTTTTTCTTTCTTCCTAAGCTAGAAAGGATATGAACATCCCTTTACTTCTTTCAAATGGATACTTTCCAGCCCAGAACAGACTTCAGAGGCAGTAAGACCTTCCCTTGAGGAAAGATTTTTAAACAGACTTTTGGGCTGTGTTTAGGAGAAAGAATGAGAGAGGTTTTTCTTCTGCCAAATGAAGGGAGATACTTCTCCAGGAGCTGTGCAATGCCAGGGAAGAATGGAGGGGTTAAGGCAAACCTTGCATGTATCGTTTCATCCTTAGCAAGACCAAGTATTTCTCCATTTAATGGGCTGGCTAATTGAGTCCTACTCTGAGGCTCACACTTGCCATTGTGGTGAAGCTAGATACTAAAAGTTATGTGTTGCAGCACTGAGAGCTGTGATTAAACACAAAGCATGTCACATCTTTTACAACCCAGAGAATCTGTTCTGAAAGTAAATTGCAGAATTTGGGTGTAGAGAGTACACATGGGTCTTGATCAAAGAGGAACCTTCAATAAGCTCATGAATGCAGAAACAATGTGGCTCAATACATTTCTGAAGATGCAGTTCAAAACTGAGGTAGGGCTGGCCCAAAGTATCTTTAGTCAGACTGTTTATACAGTTCCAGCATCTGAGCTGCTCCTGGAACACTCGGTGACTTTTACAGTGGCCAGACTATACAGAGACCAAGAAGTCAGCAGGGCACCACAGGGGCCCTGGGAAGTCAGTGGAGATCACTGCAGATTGCGGGGAGGTCGGGATTTTGAACCTGGCTCACAGTAAAGGTGTAACAGTATTTAGGATTTATCCTGTATATTACTTCATCCAGTTATTATTATTATTATTATTAACCTCTACTCAAAATTTTAGGGAAATCACCAGTCATAATGAATTTGTTTCCCTGATTGGAGAACACAAGTATGTCTCCATATCTAGACTGATAAGATACCAGATGCTTCCTAGGCTAGCTCTTAGCTAGAAGTCCCATTAAATTATTCATGCATCTGCCTCCGTGTTTCTGCTGATGCAGAAACAGAACTAGAACTTCTCCCCATATGTCCTATTTTTTT
>VXAV01002956.1:394243-404266 GCA_013399715.1 Alectura lathami
TCTCCTCTCCTCTCCTCTCCTCTCCTCTCCTCTGCTCTCCCTCTGCTCTCCCTCTCCTCTCCTCTCCTTTTCATTTGCCTATTATCTTTCTAAGACTCTAAAAGACTGTCATGGGTTAATTAAAGATTGTTGTTCTCCCCTAGCAGCCCTCCCACCTGCGTCAGCTTATTACATGGTGCCATGATATGGAATATTTGTGGAAAACCATGACAGAGAACAAATGTGTAAAGTGCTGAGGACCTTCGAAGTCATAGGAGACCAGAGATTTTAGCATCATGCAAATGCACA
Source organism: Alectura lathami (assembly GCA_013399715.1). Lineage (NCBI taxonomy): Eukaryota > Metazoa > Chordata > Aves > Galliformes > Megapodiidae > Alectura > Alectura lathami. Next base: position 394,532 of record VXAV01002956.1, read on the forward strand.
GTACTGCACAGAGTTTGTATGTGAATTAGGTTCGTTTTACTAACACAGGAGACAGAAAATCATTGAAAACATCTTAGACTGACTGGGAGTCAAAAGAAGCATGAATCAATTGTGAGGAATGTCCTCTTTCTCTCTCATCTGTCTCACACACCCATCCATGCTGGGGTACCTTGGAGGAGGGAGATCGCCATGTTATTTTTCACTGTTTTTGCAAGCAGTTGGGCTGTCCCAGCCTCCCTGAGTGGGTGAGTGGCAGCATTTGGACACAATGAAGAGGACAGGCAATGCTCAGCAAGCCCAACAGGTTTGCTTGCTGGTGCCTGTGTACATTTGATTCCTTTTTCCCTCCAGTCTTGGCTACCCAAAGAGAAGGAACAAAATCTCTTTGTCATATGCCACATCATGACATGTGTCCACTTGTCTTCATAAAACTCAATATAAGGTTAGCTTGGATTTCTTGCTAATCTGCTGCTGTTGTCCCATGTTTTGTATTCATTAGTCCTTCTGAAACCTGAAGGCCAGACCTGAATGTGCAATCCTAATTTTTTAGTCATAATTATTTTTAATTTCTCCTGTTAAATTAATAGCAGAAGTAGCAATTGAATCAGGGGACCTTTCTGTAGGTTTATTTTACCCTGCCATAATTCTGCTGGAGTAGGTCATAAAATGTGAATTATTTTTCATAGAAATATAACTATCATGCATCAGCTGAGGCTTTCTTGTAAGACTTCTTTGGTTGTACCATCAAAACTTAGTTCCCTGAAATAGAGCTGAGCTAGGAAGAGAAGGAGCAGAAAGCGAGGCATGTGAATTGTCTATGCCTGAACAAAGTCCGAAAAGACCAAAGCCATACAATTATATCAGAAAGAGTCTTTGTCAGAAGACTCTTATCAGAAAGAGTTTTGAGCCATATACATAACAAAAGACATGCAACATACATTGTGTAAAAATATGTATACAATGTTATTGGATTTGAAGATCACAGAATCATAAAACCATAGATTTGCTTGAGTTGGAAGGGACCTTAAAGGTCATCTGGTCCAACATCCCCGCAATGAACAGGGACACCTATAGCTAGATCAGGTTGCCCAGAGCCCTGTCCAGCCTGATCTTGAATGTTTCCAGGGACGGGGTTCCCACCACCTCTCTGCACAACCTGTTCCAGTGTTTCACCACCCTTCTTGTAAAAAACTTTTTCCTTCAGCTTTCCGTCCATCAGTACTCCCAAGTCCCTTTCAGTAGGGCTGCTCTCAATCCTTTCATCCCTCAGCTTGTATTGATAGCAGGGGTTGCTCCGGCCCAGGTGCAAGAGTTTACACTTGTCTTTATTGAACCTCATGAGGTTCTCGTGGGCCCACCGCTCAAGCCTGTCCAGGTGCCTCTGGATGGCATCCCGTCCCTCAGGCGTGTCGGCTGCACCACACAGCTTGGTGTCCTCAGCAAACTTGCTGAGGGTGCACTCGATCCTGCTGTCAATGTTGTTGATGAAGGTGTTAAAGAGGATCGTTCCCACTACAGACCACTGAGGGACACCACTCGTCACAAATCTCTATCCAGACATAGAGCCATTGACCACTACTCTCTGGGTACAATCTTGCAGCCAGTCCTTAACCCATCATATGGTACACCCATCAAATCTCTCCAATTTGGAGAGAAGGATGTTATGTGGGGCCGTGTCAAAGTCCTTACTGAAATCCAAATAGGTGACATCAGTGGCTCTTCCCTTGTCCACCGATGCCGTTACACCATCATAAAAGGCCACTAAGTTGGTTAGGCAGGACTTGCCCCTGGTGAAGCCATGCTGGCTGTCACAAATCACCTCTCTGACTTCCATGTTCCTTAGAATAGCTTCCAAGAGGATCTGTTCCATGATCTTCCCCAGCACAGAGGTGAGACTGACGTGTCGCTAGTTCCCAGGGTCATCCTTTCTACCCTTCTTAAAAACGGGTGTGACACTGCCTTTTTTCCAGTCACCAGGGACTTCACCTGGCTGCCATGACTTTTCAAATATTATAGAGAGTGGCTTGGTGTCTACATGAGCCAATTCCCTCAGGACTCTGGGATGCATCTTGTCAGGACCCATAGACTTATGGATGTTCAGGTTCTTCGGGTGGTCATGAACCTGATCTTCACTTACAGCGGGAGGGTCATTGCTTCCCCAGTCTCACCTTCCGATCCATCCTCTTGAGGGACGCGTGAAGAGCAGTTGTCAGTGAAGACTGAGGCGAAAAATCATTGAGTACCTCATGCTTCTCCTTGTTGTCATCAGGCTGCCCGCATTGCACAACGAATATGTGAAGAATAGTGTTTTCATTCACTCATGACCATTTCACCTGCACTCAGCCAATTAGGCCACCTGGTTTACAACTTCTAGGCATTTACAGATCTTTGGGTATGTTCTGTTACATCTTTTTGCAACATGGAGTTTAGAAATGTGGAATTCCCTTAAACACACTATTTTAGAGACATTGGAGGAAATGCTTGCAGTTACAAATTCAGAGTACAAGTTCAGTCTGGTTTCATCAGTATAAGGGTGGGAAAATGGTGTTGGCGCCTTATTTTTAATATTTAGAAAGTACTTGCAGGATCACTTATCCATCAAATGCATTGTATTTGTAAAGAAAACCTGGTAATACTTTGAGGTGTAAAGATTTTATTGTCAATCCTTGCAAATGAGCTGATCTCCATTCTAGCCATTTGGAATATTCTGCATAAGCTTGCACTGAATTCTGAAGTCTTGACGCATTTCATTAAAAGAAGACTTTCATTAAAGTTCAAATCGTCTGCAAATTTCCTACAGTATTGAATACTTTGCCCTCCATAGTGACTGCTTTGGATACTTCATATGACTTAATATTTACCTTCCATTCACATCTGACAGATCAGTTATCCAACTAAATGGTACAGCATTATAAAAAAATAATTCAGTTGTTATCAGGGGCTGGAAAAAATGTATTGTTTTTTAGTGACGTTTTGTAGAAACCAATATAGCATAGGCTGTGAGCCTGAGCTGTGTGGGGCAGAAGGAAAGGCAGCAGTGACTCTGCCTGGGCACTGTGTGAATTTAGAGCAGCACCAGGATCTCTGTGCACAACACTCTGTGCTCACTTTTCCCCCCTGAACCAGAGACTAGCCACCCATCCCTGTGCCATGATAGGAAGCTGGGGCAAAAAATATTTGTTTCATAGAACAGTTATCCCGACCTGAAACACCTCTGCAACACGATAGTGGCACAAGGGGGGCACAGGAGAGATGGCACCTGACTGACATACTGTAAATGTGTCATTAGTTTGCAGCAGTCATACAGGCACCAGCACTGTGAAAGGCTGGATACACTTCCTTGAGCGGCCTGTTAAAATAATACTAGGAGAAATAAAGCATTTATGTATGTTTTACCTTAAAGGCTTTTCCAGAGATGGTGGTTTCATCTTGTCCAAAACCCAGAGGGATTTCTTAGTTGTCATTTTTCCCATGTCTGTGTTAGTTAAACAAGGGTATACCAAGCTTGCTGGAAATGGCAGTTTCTGCAGCAGAGAAAACACTGCAAGAGACCTATCTGAGCCCCGTGGTCAGCCAATGACAGCCTCTAGCAGTACATAGGTGACAAAGAAGGGCTGTGCTCAGACCTCACGAGCCTCAGTTGTTTCCTGCCATCTCTGTCAGAAATTAGCATTTTTCATTTTGTGACCATTTTAATTATAGTTTCCTTATTTCAGTTCTACTAAATATGAATGAAGCAGGTGAAGTGTAGCCCAGTTGGAGCACTGCGCTGTTTAGTGCTGGTTACTATCTTTAGCAGAGAAGCTGGAATTCATTCTCATCTCATTTGCCAAGCGCTCTATCATTAAAGTGTCATTGAGAACTGACACCACTTAATTTTAGCAGCTTTCAATTCTCGTTTGCAGCAAGAATAGCTTTAAATGGAGAGGAGTGCAAATTACAGAGAGAGGGATATTTTTACACTACACTCAGCATTTTATCAAACAAAGCAGCCTCACGGGGAATAGGGGACAATACATTATAAAACCAAACTCTCCTCTGATGCTGGTAAATGGGTATTTAATCTTCCTATTGCAGGCATCCACTTTGATGAGCCTGTAATGAATATACTGCCTGGAACATTATCCGAGTTGTTGTGTTTTCCTATTCCCCAAAATATCCTTTAGTTTTTATTTCGGGTGTGGTCAAAGAATAAGCTGGGGGGCTCAGCTGTGCCCACAGACCAATGAAGAATCTGTACCTTGTTGCAAGCAAACCGGCTTGGGACGTATTTTCCCTTCTATTCATTGCATAATTGCTTTTTCCCTCACGGTGCAGTCTGAACCCTTAGGGAGTTAAGAAAATCACTTACTTGAGATCGGTGGCAGATTTTAACCCATTCAGCTTGGATTCCCTGTCTAATTGGATATAAAATACGCTCTTGCACTACATGTTGAGATATTTATTACCTTTCTGTTGGAAACTTGGTGCTGAATACGTTCTAGGTTTACATCTGGCAGATAACTGTTTCTTTGTTTCAAAAATTATATATGTGAAAGTTTCTATCTCCTAAATAAAATAATTTACCTGGAGTTAGGACACATTTGGGACAGGCAACTGTATTAATTCAGTTAATTTCAATTCCAGGCAAGTAACTAATTTCAATGAAAGAAATACTAGTAAATACATTTTTTTGATGAAATGTTGAAAGTATTAGGTGAGGATAAAGACCTGTTTGAAGGAGTATTTACAGCATTGTAAAACTTGCTCTTAATGCTCATAACAGTATCACTTCAAGGTAGGACATATCTATTAACGATTTGGGTGTGCAGAGGATTACAGGTTGCTGCAGTTCTGTAGGAAGCCAGTGCTTTCAAATCTGAGGTAAGAAATGCAGACAGGGTAAAGACTCACACAGAACTGGAATCCCTGTCAACCCCACCTCTAACCTGTGCTGAACTGTGTGATTAATCTAGTTTTGACTAAACTTAGTTTTACAAACACCCTTGTTTTTATTCATACATTTTTTTTTTTTCCTCATGATCTCAGTAAAGGAGAGTGGAGAGTAACTGGATGTGCCACATGGCCTCATTTGGTCGTGACATGAGACCCTGCAAGGATTTTTGCCTTTCAGGTGCAGATGTTGCCCTCATCCTTCAGGTCATTCTAGAACAGTTTTTTGCCCCAGAGTTTTGGGGGTTTTGGTGTTTGTTCTGCACCTTTCCTCTTAACAAATCTCCTCAGGTTCCTGGTGGACTCATGAGGTGATTTCTCATAGCACCAGGATATTATTCCTCTGCTGGGGGTCACCGGTGCCACAATGCACATCCTGGGGGAAGGTGCTGGTGGCACGTGCTGCCCTTTTGAAAGGAAGAAGGGGAGGAGGAGGGACGTGCCCACTGAGCATCCCATGACCCAGCTGGTACTGGAGCAGAAGCCCTGCTGGGAAGGTGGCTGGTGGACAGGCTGCAGGGCAGCATGCAGCTGAGTAATGAAGTGACTGTTTCAAGCAGGGGAAAACTTGATGGGCCAGCCAGGGACTGACATTACAATTAATTCTCCCAGACTGATGTTTCATCGGGTTACTGTGTTTTGACTTGATTACTTGATGGACCATGCTGGGAGTGAAATGATAGAGGTGTTGAGGACCCACATTCAAAGGGCTCTCTCTCTACTGTCCACTGCTAAGTACTCATTACACTGAGAGGGAGAAAAAGGCTCAATTCTGAGTCACACCTTCTTATGAAGCCAAAGACCATGACTCAAATTTTGGTTTGAGTCTTTCCTTTTACAGAAATACTTATTTCATTAAACACCACTTTCACAAGTTTTTTTGTTTGTTTGTTTGTCTGTTTTAATTTCTGTTTAAAATATTTGCAGTCATTGCAGTCTTTAGTATTTTGTTCCTAGTATGAGTTTTCTTCCCCCAAAGAGTTTCACTGTTAGGCTTTTCTCTCGCATAGTTCTATGTCCCCTTGAGCTTGCATTTGACACCAGCTAAAATAGCATTGCTGCATCTCTCTTCTGTGGTCCCTTTAGAGTTTCATGTATCTCACTGAAGTCCCTCACAAGATCCTCTTTTCCAAACAATACAGACCTACATTCTCTAACCTTTCTGAATATGTAGGACCTTGAGTCCCTCTATCATTCTGGATGCCCTTAGCTTAGCTCCCTCCATTTTTATGATATATTTTTTTTAATAAAACGCTAAGCCCATATAGCCTACTCCAAAATATGGCATCTTTATTATTATTACTATTACTGCCTCTGTTGTAGATATTATAGGATTTGATATCTCTCTTTCTAAAAAGAATTCTTGAACTATGCTTGGTTTGAATTTTTCACAGAATACAATCCTATAAATGGCTGATTTTATTCTTCATGGTAATGATACTTAGAGTTCAGCAGCATATCCACTGCTTTGTATGGATATCTCCTATTTTGTTATACTGTTAATGAAATCAAACTCAGGTCTCTACAGCAGCGGCACTTGGGATCCTTTTGTTTCCACCTCCCCCCCCCCTTTTTTTTTACACATCACATTTGAATTTTGTCCATCCAAAAGATTTTTTATTAGACTGCAGTTCTACATCATCTAAAAAAAACAGGAAAAGTTATATAGACTTGGTATGACATGGGAGTCACAACTTCTTTGCAAAATGTATGAAATCATAAAGTAACTGTAAAATGTTACCACTCCTGAGAACGGAGAGTGGTACTTGTGAACGCACCCGTGAGGTGGAAGGAAGCTGGCCTGATATTGCTGAGGTTGCTGTCAGCAGCAATATTGCCCAAACCTTGTGCATTCAGCCTCTGTTCCTGCTGTGACAGCAGAAAGCAGGATTGAAGAGACACTTGGCCATGGACAGGGTACAATTTCAAACTAGCTCAAACCACAGACAGAGTCATAACTTAGGCCATCAGAGCATATTTTACAGAGAAAGGAAGGCTGGCTTTTAGCTATAAAATGTTCGTTCTTCTTAAAATAAAAATGTGCCAGTGTGTTTGATGGATAAGTGAGGCTAAACTGGAAGTGCAGCCTCATTTTAAGACTCAAGTCTGAATTTTAAGTAGTTGCTGCCTATTAGTATTTTCCTCTCAATTGTTTGGCATACAATTGCTAACAATACCTCTGATTACAAGAGCCAAGAAAGATTACATGAAAAAAAAAAAAAAAAGTCTGAGCTTCTTCATTGTCTTTGTAGAAGAAAGGAGTCAAATGTCAATGAGAGTAAAGCTTCCAATATATTTCCCCATCTGTCAGTTCTTCAGTGTTACATATTTTATTTAAAGTTTGATTCACTGTATCTCTTGTATATTGAGTCTTTTCTATCTGATGACATTATAGCACAAAATAAGAAATGAGAGATATTTCAGAAGAGGCTCAAATTTGACTGTAGCAGTATGTTCATCAAAAGGTAAACTGCAATACTTTTCAAACATTTAAACCAACAAGTTTTAAAAGTAAGAGAGTTAAACAAATAGACTTGAAAGTTCTGTTTCTTCAGCCAATGTAGACAGAATCTTCTGTTTTATTATTGTCCCTGGTCTGAGATTAAGAGAGCAATTTTTTCATGATACTTATTTTACTCAGTTCTGAGGCATTCTAATTTTTCTTTGCCTCCATAAATTAAAATAAATATAAAGCCACTGAAAGCTGCAGGATAGATCCCACTTAAAACTGAGTGAACCTCTTTATATAGTGAGCAGAGATCCAAGTATCACCAGTCTGCCCTGACTAGCAGTTAATAGGGTTTTTTCTGCTTGCAGAGGAGAGGACCAATCAACCTTTATGTCTGCTTAGACCATGGTTTCCCTCTCTGCTGATAATGTTAACAAGAGTTCCAATTATTGTCAATCATCATGGCATTTTCGCTAACATGAATACCAACAGCACTGACTCATTTCTCATATGGTCACCAGTTTTTGTCATTCTCGACCTGATCCAGGTTTGCATCAGTGACTGACAAAGAAATGTTGCACATACTATTACCAGGTTCTTCAATCATCCAATCTCCTCGGTCACTCTGAATTTATTGACCACTTCTTTTGGTATTGTTCCTATCTGACCTGTTGTATTTCCTTCCTTTCCACAGAGAAGGGGTGGGAAAAAGAATATTTTAGCACAGTTTGCTGCTGCATTACTTCAGTTCTGAGATGATGAAACTCATTGAATCAATTTACTTGTGCCATGGATATAGCAATGAGATGAGTCAGGCCCACAGCTCTTTTAAACCAGCATTTTTCATAAACTTTTGCTCTGTTGTCATGTTCAGGCATCTGTTATTTATCCTGACTCGTGTGATGACTTTCTCTGTCTTTTTCTTCATCTTCTGCATTTTCTCATATTTTCCCACTCATCCTACAAGATGTCCTGCAATATTACACACAGCATATGCAAATTTTATCTTTTCAAAATTATTTAATTGCCAAAGAAGCCAGATTTATAGCTCTTTTCATCTGTGATGGAAGCAACAGTAATATATCCAGGCCTGTACCTACTGTGTCTCCATCCTGACCTAACCACACTTATGTTAATATCGCAATCCAGCTTAATGCTTTCTGTCTCATTTCCTACTGTGGAAATTACAAGTTGACTGCTGAGTAGTTGCAGTTGTGGTAGTAATATTTCAGGAACTACTAGGTCAACCAGTATTTTCTCTTAGATACAGCCAGTTTGGGGGTGCATTGAAGCAGCAAGTAATTCCTGAACAGCTCTACAACCCAAAGCCAGCTATATGAGTTACCTGTGCCCCACTCATCTCCAGTTTTTCTTTTTTTTTTTTTTTTTTTGGCCTTACACAAACATGGAACAGTTACTTTGCAAGTAGAAAAATGGTCCAATTGTCTTTGTCTATTTGTATTTTCTCTTCCATATCCTTTAGTTCCTTTGGAATCTCTCCAAAATTTTCAAGTAATGTTTCAAATCTGTTTACTTTAGGAATAGTGGTACATTGTCCTGTAACATATTGTAGCTGCTATTGTTCAGATTGTTCTCAGGTTCTTGTTCACCAAAAAAGGTACAGCATCAGAGCTTCTTTCCATAATTTGAGAGTTTGAGCCAGGGTATTATCCAGTAGTGCACTGATAAAAGCCATATCAATTCATGCTCTTAACTACATTTGAATTCTTGAGGATACGTTTAAAACTGTTCCTATTTAGGGTAGTTAAGACTGGCAATTATTGTTCACAAGACTGTAGAGACTACTCACTATGATAAGAGATACAGGATGAAGTTCTAGTTTACACACTTCCAGTTCCTATCCCTTAATCAGTGCTCTTCTCTCATGAGGTCCTTCCCATATGTTGGCTTACGAAGCCCAGGCACTGACATGTGTCATCTTCCCTCCTCAGGCAAATTTGGGTTTGTTTAAGTGGTACTTCATCTTCAGGAAGAAAAAAAAATTAAAAAATCTAAATGTGATCATCAAATCATAGCTAGAGGAAATTAAAAATTTAAAAACTAATTTAATATGAAAAATTGCTGGAAAATAGTCTCTTACATTACGTTGTTTGTTGTGTAGTTTTTTGAACCACAATTCTGCAAACATTATTGACCACTGTGTTTCACTACTAATTACACTTAAAGCTATCATGAGTATATAGATCTAAATAGACTTCAATATTTGCAGCATCTTCATCCTTCCTTCAAGCGTGTGCCATCAGCTGACAATCCTTCATATACCTCAATTTTTCCCCTTACTTAAGATTTCTTCTGATGTTACTGGCTTTAAAATGGTATTTCTTTTACATCTG